>CM067373.1:152051956-152485131 GCA_034401795.1 Chaetoderma sp. LZ-2023a
CAAAGTATAAAAATCGATTCAAGTACTACATCTGCGAGGCATATCTAGAAATTGATCCATATATTGGGTCTATATCTTGTATTCTATCTTTGAATAGCGTGGATTCTGAAATTTGGAGATAAATGACGGAAGAGTTTCCCGAATCTGTAAAAATACGATAGGACAGGACTTGCACGCACACACCCCTTATAATCATCTATAAATGTGACTCTAGTAGTCTCCGAGACGCGCTGCGAAGTGGCGTCTTAGCTAATGGACCCACTAAACGACCTCATCTACAGATCTTCATTAGGCTGATCAATGCTAACATGTTCGTGACACTACTGCCGAGAACGCACCAAACCAAGGACAGCGATGGCTTGCGGTCGTCTGCTATCAATGCTTTATTGGAAAGCTCTTGTAGACACCTATTCCATCCTAGTTAACATTTACATCATCGCATAACTATAAACTCATATTTGTATTTTCACAAATATTCAAAGACGTAAAGTAATTCTTATAGTAGACAGCAACTTCTTTAAGTTCAGTCTGTCTCATAATATGCAGGATAGAGATCGCAGTTAGTTCTCGCGACGCCACGTTCTAAGCGGGAATTCTACGTGGAAACTGTTTCGTTTTAACTGAGTACCAGATAATGGAGTCTCGCACGCTCGAGTTAAGCCGCATCACTTCGTAAGCCATCGGCCATGATATGCGCGATTAATGTACAGGAAACATTATTATTGCCTCGTCTCGTGGAATACAAGATCTTCATCGCCGGATATTGTCTGCTCTGTCAAAAGTCAGCGAGCACTTGTCGCGAATGCGTGCGATGCTTGTAGTTCGATCTCAAGTGGCGGTGTGCTAAGTTCGCGCTTTTCCGCGAATGGAGCGCGTTTAGAGGTAGCAGGAAGTGCCATTACACCGGAAGTGAGAGCTGTCTGCCTAGTATGGCGAGAATGGATTCTTTAGCGGCCTCTGGCGACAGACGACATCAAATGCAAACTGAAATAAATTTCGGCGTACCCAGCTAAATCGAGAGACTACTTAATGTTATTTTATCTTAACATCTTTCGAGATGTCATACCGGAAGTAGTAATAGCGATGCGCAATGACCCCAGTTTGGTATTACTTCCTAAAGACGAAGCAGGGTAGGGCCTACTGTCTTCTGAGGCGTCTATGTCGGACGAATTGCTTAGATGCAGCTTCCGTTACCCACACCGCACGCACACAATTACGCACATACGTACGTACTCACGCACTCGCGCAGTTACGCACACACCCACGCACGCATGTCTATCAAAAATAGTCTCGCGATACTCTCGCGAGTAATTACTGCGTATAAAACCAAATCAACAATTAGCCAACAACAACAACAACAACAACAACGACGACGACGACGACGACGACGACGACGACGACGACGACGACGAACAACAACAACAACAACAACAACAACAACAACAACAGTATAGTAGGCATGTTAATTAATGGTTGAAATTTCACATGAGCTGGGCCTATATCCCATAGGTACATAGGCTATAGCTTTCGATTCATTGCAAGTAGACTGATCGAATTATTCACTGAAAATTATCCTAGGCAACAGATAACACGCATACAGTACATCTTCATAACAACTTAACATGTTTCTATAACAAAATAAACGGTACAGTTGAATATTTTGAACATAATAGACCTTTCCAGCTTTAGCTAAGCTCCGCCCACATGCCGTGTCGGGATTGATTGATCCCCGAATGCCCTAACTATAAATTTCCTGAGAACTATACAGGTAAGCTGCTGAATATTTTGTAACTAATTTGACTGCGCCTAATCACGTACTTATCTCCGTCAATCATGATGTCATAATGACGTCATTGATTAGGATGTCATTCTATACGTCACGTGGTTGATTATGATGGCATATGATGGACGGATAAAGTGGAAATGTTCATTAGATTGGAAGCGTTCAATCCCATTATGTTTAAAGTATTCAAAGGACCATTTCTTCCTAACATGTTCCTGGGTTTTTTTAGGTTTTGGAAAAATGTTGAAGGATAACTAATCCCATCTATTAATAGGAGTTCAGGTGATCTAACACGCCGGCCATAAACTATCCAGGTAATTTAAAGCTTTTTATCACACCGCTAAGGAAAGATATTCAGGATTTAGTAGATAAATGTTGGTACATTTCTACACCATATGATGGCTGTCATGATTTACTTTTCAACCAATCAGAAACACCCTAGTGTGTCTGCCTCGGTATATACTCTCAGTCATAGAGGCGCCAGCTATAATTTGGCATTGTGGTATAAAAGCAATCTTACATGTAAGCTGTTGAATATTTTGAAACCAATTTGATTGGAAGTTGTTGCTGCCTATGTCAAATTAGTTTCAAAATATTCAATGGGATGAGCATTACATAATAAAGAATGTGATGCGTTGGAGCTTTTATGACGCCACACGCAATAGCTTGAGGAGACAAAATGGTGTCGATCGCTGTTCAACATTTACTCGATATTACAAAACAGATAATTGCGATACAGATCAGGGAATCTGACAGGATATGAATGGTATCGAATCTATAAACCATATTTTATCGGTGCAATACAACGTTTGAGATGAGATTAGTATCGCTTTAACTAATTTCCTAGCTCTACTGCACACTGGGAGTGGAATGGGATATCAGAGTAATATGTAAATTGACGACACATAATTCCATAAAAGTGGTCTAAGGTGAACTTTAGACTTCGTATTAAGCGCGTTCCCACAATACCTAGGCGTTAGAGGTGAGGTATTATCGGCTTATGCGTGCCATATTAGATTGCTTTGATTAGTTTTGGAATTCTTTTTGCTGAAGATCACATCACAGCTGGAGGTATGCATATCGATTTTTGAATACCAAAGATATGTAAAAATAGTTGCAAACATATAATTAATTGGTCATGGGTTATTGATAATATTTGATTGATTGGTGATTAACTTGCATCGGAGATATTGATTGCGTATCCATTTTGATAATTCTAGTATTTGGTGACTGGTTAGCGAGTGCTTGTCATTCAATCGTTTATTTCGTTAAGCGTTTTTTCTACAGTCCTTTCCGCTTTCTAGTGGCGCAACCTATTGGGTGGGGTGGGGATGGCGATTTGTTAATCAAGTATTTGAAGTCATAATCAAATACATCACATGTTTGTTGACGTCACAAGAGAATGGCGTACCTCTGTTGCGAAAATTGAAAAGTCCTTCACTAAAGTGTGCGAATTGTAGCCTACGTTTCTGATGAATTTACGATTGAATGAACAGTGACTCTGTTGAATATTTTGAAACTAATATGACTTGGAGCTTTTTCTGCCATAGACTGCAACAGCACCCAGTCAAATTAGTTTCAAAATATTCAACAGCTTACCTGTATAGTTTTCTAGAAATTGGTTGCCAGGGAGTGTAGGGATCGATCAACTATCAAATTAGTTTCACAATATTTAACAGCGTACTTGTTTAACTCTGAGATCTCCGGTTTGAATGTTTCAAATCTCTTTCAATACGCGTAAAAGGTGGGTGGAGTTTAGCTTTAGGTAGGCGTGGCATAGCTAGAAATGGATCCATCTATTTCAGGGCGTGTGTTCGTTATGAGCGATATTAGTGGACCATAGGAGTGGCGTGACTGTGTTAAAAAAAAATTAAAATATTTAGTAATCCGTTTATCCGCTTCGTCTTTCGCTGATTATATAGACAATCTAATGGAAATTTCCAGTTTATCCATCCATCATCTGACGTCATATGACGTCATAGTCAACTAAGTGACGTGTAGGATGACGTCATAAATAATTGCGACCCGATTTAGTCCGTCTTTAACGCTTAATAAATCGATCCCTGCACTCCATGACTATCAGTTTCCAAAAAATATGTAGGTAAGCTGTTTAATATTTTGAAACTAATTTGACTGGTGTGCTGTTGCTGCCTATGACTACCCAGTCAAATTAGTTTTAAAATATTCAACAGCATGTTTACTAAATAGTAAAGACATACCACCAATATTCAGCACCATGTTTATTAAATAGTGAAGACATACAATTCATACAACAACACTTAGCCCATCACCAATTACGTGTTCGTGACGAACTTATCCACGTCATTCATGATGCCATTGATTATGACGTCATCCCACACGTCACGTGGTTGATTATGACGTCATATGATGGATGGATAAACTAGAAAGGTCCATTGGATTCGAAGACCTTAGGTAGTAATGTCTTCCAATCTAGTTATGCAAAATATTCAACAGTACGTGTTAATTTGTTTTGGAAACGTGTTATATTTATGTCAGCTCTATTATAAACATGAGAAATTATGCTTCTCCCTAGACTTGCTTCAACTATGAACATTGAATTTGAAACATAAATATATGATTTTACGAGAGAAACACTAACGGCATTCAGCGGTTATCATCCGATCTCGCCATTAACGTTGAACAATCTGTTGTTAAGGATACAAAATGACAAAAAAAGAAATTGTCAAAGAGGCGATTGCGAAATGGTAGATAGCAGTCCATGAACGAAACGCTATCGACAGAAAATTTGAAAATGGCGTGTCTTGTGGATACCGCAATACGCGCCTATGTAACATTGGCATTACCAAAGATGAAAACAACATTCGGAAAATCAGACTCTTGTGTGTCTGGAAGGATTATTAGTAATTTCCAACCAACTGACTGTAACTTAAAGATGCTTATTCACACCAATTTAAAGTAAAAGTTTTAGAATTATATACTTATAGAGGATTAAATTATGTGCCTTGATGTAGGGAAACGAAATCAATTTTAGCAAATGATGATTTCATTTCGTATAGATTATTATAATTTTTTAAGCTGTGAAAGTGAATTAGATAAACGAGTCACTAATTTAAATTCATTATTAAAAATTTTACTAATTTATACGGAATGAAACCACATTATGTTAAGATTGAAATCATTTCGTTACACTAGTATAACTACACAATTTAAGCCCCTAAAAGTTATACAATTTTAACAATTCTATTTTAAAGCATTCTGGTGTGATTATGCACCTTTAAACATTTTTTTCCAGTATGAACATTCAAATATTACACTTAAATAATAGTTTCTAAAACGAGGCAGTCCAACTCAGAAATAAATTATCCTGCTTCCTAAACAATAATGTTGAATATTTTGAACATAATTTGATTAGAAGACATTCACACTGCTGGAAGATAGTCCCGGACTGGAGGCTGGTGCTACCTGGTGGACAGCAAGTTACCATGATGGCCGTAGCGCCACCTGGCAAACAGTGAGAGACCATGCAGACGGTAACACTACCTGGCAGGTTTTGACGGAATAGGCTGCGTTCACATAGGGAAGCAATACCGACATATCGGAAGATAAACCGCCGATTTTGTGGGATTAAATTTCGAAATAAATGACGTATTTATTCCGGTACAAGAGCCAGTTCATTGAGAACGTTAGCCGAGATACCTGCTATTTACCGAAATAGTGGCTGTATGAGGGAAAGATAATCGGGAATAACGCCATACCTCAGACGTGTTCTCACTGGAGAGTTAATTAGGGAATAACGCCATACCTCAGTATTGCGCGACGCCGGTTAAGTCTCCGGTGAGAACACGGCCTTAAACTTTTATAAACATCGGAATCCTGACCTTTTAAATGAAATCCGCGGTCCCAACTCTCGAATTACTCTTGTAGGACTACTTTTCTATAGAACATTAACCCGTACCACTCTGATGTCAATATTCTATTTTTTTATTGTGTCAATATCAAAGGAACTGGTGTACATTTTTCAACAATTTTGGAAAAAGCGAAGAAGGACTGATTGCAGCTGTAGGATGCTTCTACTACTGCAGCCACATGATACATATACTGCCAGAGCCGTGATGGAGTCAGAGTACAATAGGCGTAAATGCCAAGGATTGAATCGTGGCAGGTGCATCCACAGATAGTCCGATATGAATCGTCAGTGTGTCAGTATATCAGACATGTGAAAACTGGTCGGCCAAACCTAGACTTTTGTCTTGGCGCGGTGGTCCAGCGGAAAGATGTCTGGTTGCTGATGCTCTGCGGAGTTGCAGTATGGCGGTTCGATCCCCCGACCGGGAGATGGTGATCAACAAATTAAACTAATGGGTGCATGACTGTCGGCTGGATAGCATGTGGAAATTGAAGCCGCACGTTGCCAGTGCGTCAATAAAATAAAAATACATACATATAACCATTTAAAATAAATATAAATTTTAGTTGTGAGGTTGAACGGGGCGCGCCGCGAAGAGTTATCTCCCCAGAGGGCGTGCGTGCGTTGTGCGGCATAAATTTCCGTGTTTATCAATGGCGTGTATAGTAACCACGTCAAATTACCGTATCGTTGCATAACGCAAAGCCGGTTTAGATAACAAAATGCCGTTCTATTCGTTCGATACGTGGCTCTAAATTAAGTTCACGACTTAAACAGAGGATGGCAAAATGTCATCAATGTTATAATCAAATGCATTAGAATAGACAAGACAATACAACTGACAACGTGATATTTGCATACATTAGGTGCGTGAAATATCAACCTAAAACAGGCAAATTAAGCAGATGAAGAAATGAAATTAATGAACTAAATTCTAAAACGCCTAAAAATAAGATACAGATACAGATACCAGCCGCGGTACCCTTTTATATGCTAAAATAAATAACACTATTATATTTTAGCCATATTTACCTCCCCTTGTGACAACTGAACCCTTTAATGGTCAAGTTGGTAAAAAACGACCACTGCAGGGATCTTGGGAATTGTCCATTTACAGGCTAAGAGAAGAATATTTTTGAAAATTTACCACTGGAATGACTGGCTCGGTAACCGAGCCAGTCATTCCAGTGGTAAAATTAAAAAAATATTCTTCTTCGTCTGCAACTGGACACTGGCTAAGCAGAAATCTGAATTTTCTTGACCATTACACTTTTGATGAATGTCCATTTTGAAGGATAACAAAAATCTATTTTCCTTGTAAATTTTCTTTATAAATTTCCAAAAAAGACCTCTTTTTCCTGCAAAAATCAAGATTCCCTATTGGCAACGTATTGGCAATTAAATGGTTAATTGAAATAAATAGAATTTTGAGCGCTTTAATGACCTGTTGACACAACAGGAGTTAACAACACTACCATATATGGTGGATTATCGTGAGTGGATGGTCATCAAGAGGCGCCTTGTGACTGACAGAAGGGTCGGTTTCAGTTATTAAAAGAAGCTCCTTCAAAAATGGAAAACCGAATGTTGAATGAATTATAAATTAATCAAAGACATACAATGGAGGAATCCAGTTTTAGCTACGCCCGCCCATCTCTAGCCGTATTCTCCATCCACGCCTCACCCGTGTTGAGCGCGATCGATCCCTAAACCCCATACAATATTAATTTCCAGAAAACTATACGGGTAAACTGTTGAATATTTTGAAACTAATGTGATTTGGTGCTGTTGCTGCCTATAGCAACAGCGTCCAGTTAAATTAGTTTCCAACTATTCAACAGCATGTTTATTAAATAGTAAAGACGTACAGTTCATACAAACTGACGGACTATTAAGCGTTTAAGACGGACTAAATCGAGTCATTCATGACGTAATTGATTCTGACGTCAGCCTACACGTCGCGTATTTGATTATGACGTCATATGATTGATTGAGAAACTGGTTTCAAGAAGCATAGGTTGAATGAATAGAGGTATCCATTTCTAGCTATGCCCCGCCCATTTCTAGCTATGCCTTGCCCATTTCTAGCTATGCCCCGGCCATTTCTATCTATGGCCTGCCCATTTCTAGCTATGTCCTGCCCATTTCTATCTATGTCCTGCCCATTTCTAGCTATTTCCTGCCCATTTCTTGCTATGTCCTGCCCATTTCTATCTATGTCCTGCCCATTTCTAGCTATGTCCTGCCCATTTCTAGCTATGTCCTGCCCATTTCTATCTATGTCCTGCCCATTTCTATCTATGTCCTGCCCATTTCTAGCTATGTCCTGCCCATTTCTATCTATGTCCTGCCCATTTCTATCTATGTCCTGCCCATTTCTATCTATGTCCTGCCCATTTCTAGCTATGTCCTCCCCATTTCTTGCTATGTCCTGCCCATTTCCAGCTATGTCCTGCCCATTTCTATCTATGTCCTGCCCATTTCTATCTATGTCCTGCCCATTTCTATCTATGTCCTGCCCATTTCTAGCTATGTCCTGCCCATTTCTATCTATGTCCTGCCCATTTCTAGCTATGTCCTGCCCATTTCTATCTATGTCCTCCCCATTTCTAGCTATGCCCCGGCCATTTCTATCTATGGCCTGCCCATTTCTAGCTATGTCCTGCCCATTTCTATCTATGTCCTGCCCATTTCTAGCTATGTCCTGCCCATTTCTTGCTATGTCCTTCCCATTTCTAGCTGTCCCTCCAATTTCTAGCTTTGCCTGGCCCGTTTCTAGCTATGCCCCGCCCATTTCTAGCTATGCCCCATTTCTTACTATATCCCGCCCATTTCTAGGCGTACCGCCCATTTCTGGCTATATCCCGCCCATTTCTAGCTATGACCCCACCATTTCGAGCTATGCCCGCTCAATTTCTAGCTATGTCCCGCCCTTTTCTTACTATGCCCTGGCCATTTCTAGCTATGTTCCGCCCGTTTCTAGCTATGCGCCGCCCATTTCTAGGTATGCCCATTTCTTGCCATGTCCCGCCCATTTCTAGTTGTGCCCGCCCATTTCTAGCTATTCCCCACCCTTTCTAGCTATGTCCCGCCTATTTCTTGCTATGTCCCGCCCATGTCTTGCTATGTTCCGCCCATTTCTAACCATGCCACGCCCATTTCTGTCTATATCCCGCCGATCTATAGCTATGCACCGCCGATTTCTAGCTATGTCCCGCCCATTTCTAGCTATGTCCATCCCGTTCTTACTTATGTCCCTCCCATTTCTATCGATGTCCCGCCCATTTCTAGCTATTCCCCTCCCATTACTATTTATGCCCCGCCGATTACTACCTATGTCCCACCCATTTCTAGCTATGTCCCGCCCATTTGTAGCTATGCCAGCCCATTCTAGCTACGCCCGCTCATTTCTAAATATGTCCCGCCCCTTTCTAGCTATGACCCGCCAATTTCGAGCTATGCCTTGCCCATTTCTAGGTATGCCCCGCCATTTCTAGCTATGTCCCGCCAATTTCTTTCTATGACCGCCCATTTCTATCTATGATCGCTTATTTATGGCTATGTTCTGCCAATTTCCTGCTATTCTCCGTCCATTTCTAGCTAAGATCCACCTATTTCTAGCTATGGCCCGCCCATTTCTAGCTAAGATCCAACCACGTGTGTTCGAGTCGATTTATATACTTTGAACCTTGAACTACCAGAATCCCAATTTCAACGTAAATATGTAACATACAATTCGTACAATTGACGGACTTTACGAGCTACATGACCGAGCTGTAATACGTGATCATGATTGTGACGTCAGCCTATATGTGACGTAGCTGAGTATACATTGAGTAGGTAGCAGCATTCAATAACAACATTAGTACATGAAGTGAAATACATAAAGCCAATAGCAGACAACCAACATTTTCTAGCTTCCAACACAATATTTAATTTATGTAAATGTTTCTATGATCCGCGCATAATCAACAATTCTTGGTAAAACTCCATAATTCCGCAATCATTGCGTCCGTTTCCCCTGCCAATTAAATGTCGTAAGGTTAAAGGCGTTCAATTTCATTAGGAGAGAGATGTGTGCATGCCCAAAAATGGCTGGAAAATTTCTCACCTCGTCAAATTCCCTATTTTCAAAGATTTCTAAATATAGAACCATATCATCAAAAATGAATCAAAAGGTTTTTCATCAAAACAGAAAATAGCATCAATAATACGGATCATAGACTTAGTATTTTTGTTCCTCTTCTTTTCGATCGCTGGTATCACACGTGGAGAGCCATTCTCAAGATGAAATCTGTGGTTTTCTGCGGTTCTTCCACAGGCCCATACAGCTTTTAAAAAAAAGAGGTTGACAAAGGCCAGATCTCTTCTCTCAGCAGCTGATACATACTGCAACATTGAAGTATGTGCTCTGTGGTCTGTTCTACTTCTCCACAAGGACAAGCGGGCGATGTCGTAAGTTTGTTTTGTTCAATTGGAATTTAGTTTCGTAACTGTCATCAGAATGCGGGTTCCTAGTTACCACACAACAAATACGAAACTATGACTTGCCGACCGGGAAGAGTGTTTATCATCTTCATATCTGTTGTGTTTATATTGTTATAAAATTTCTCACTGGAGCAAGTTCAACCTCACAAACCAAACAGAATAAGGCTATTACCAGAGAGTAGACCTACTGACATAAATATTTATCAAATTGACGGCAAAATTAGCATACTATTTAACATCATATAACGAGCTGCAGTAGGTAGGAAGAGTTTATTTAAATGTCGTCATAAAACACCAATGATATCAGGCATCAGACTACTAAAATGTGTTGATATATAGAAACACATGCAGGACCCAAGGTACGGACGCCAAAATATCAGGTTTGGGTACAGTTCCAAATGCATTTGAATTTAAATGCAATTATGAAATTTCTGACTCGTTTGCATTTGCACTTGCATTTGAATCTCATGTATTTGCATTTGCATTTGCATTTGATTGAACAGGTTTGCATTTGTATTTGAGTTTTCAAATGGATTTGAGTTTTTTCAAAGGCACTACGTTTCTCATTTTGTATTTCGTTCAAAATTGGCTGGAATAAGCTGCTGCAAATAGTAGCAACAGCTCCCAGTCAAATTAATTTCAAAATATTCAACCAAAGTATTTCTTAAATCATACAAATGGCATTTCTGTTGCTGGAAATTATAAACTCAATTCCCTGGGAGTTAACTGCTTCTGTTCTAAATAGGGATTAGTAAATTTCGCAATCTCATTCCTTAGCCCAATACGCGGGGACAAACAACACAAATTAGTACTGCAGTGCTAGAATATAAGTCCGAAACCTCACGAGATATGAGAGACACCACCCAGAATTAACTACAAAGGCTAAGAGAACAAACATGCAGTCTAACCACAAGGCAATTCATGTACGACACTACCAAGTCCCATCCAACTCTATGCGGTTCTCATGAGCCTAATAGAGAATTATCATCTAAACAGGCATTCATATCACCAAATCACCCGGATCAGCTTAGAATATCAGTTATTAACTTCGAAAGCGTTACAGATAAACACGAAGCATTTCTGCAAGAGATAACCACTGAATACAGGTACTCCCATTTGGAAGAGATCGGAGCAGTGATGGAAGTGACGACACAGTACTCACAAGACCTGAACTTATATGGACCTGCAGAGAAAACCTTGAAACTGATTGTGAAATAATCTTGGTTGAAATGGCACTAGTGGGAGATTAAACAGTACCTTTAGACAGCTTCTTTGGAAACCCACTAGCTAGCATGGACATATTCCTACTGATTGATTCCCTCTCTGGTACATCACTTGAGCAAGTAAACATACACGCAACAAGAGGCGACATTCTCCTAGATCTATTAATCACCACACATCCAAGCCTAGTTACAAAGACATTTAATGCACCGCCATCTGCAGGTCGTGACGTCTTAAGATCCTGAAGCAACCACCTCGAAAGATATTTCAGTATAGTAAGGCAAACTGGCAAGCTATCAATAAAGACATTGAAGACCTGCAGACAAAGTACTTCAACCGGATCGCATCAAACTACAGGGTTGAAGAGAATTGGCAACTCTTTAAGCATATCATCACTAAGAATGTCTAAAACGATACCCCCGAAATAGCTGGAAATAGATCAAAATGATCCCTGGGTAACTCAGTACATTAAGACACTAGGTCAGCGGAAACACAGAGCTTACAATACAGCACGAAGGACATGCGAAGAACGGGACGAGAAATTTAAGAACCTATGAATGAATATGCACAATATGCTATGACAATCATACCAAAAGTACATCCATAAAATACTGGACACAGAAAATGATCGAAGTAGAAAAAGCTGTTGGCATTACCTCAAGAACAGGCAATCAGACAAAATAGGCAAATCATTACTGACCCAGAAGAAAATGTTAGAGCACTGAATGAACAATTCAGGTCAGTATTAAGAAAATATCAGCTCGATACCTACCTTAACACCATCACCATATAACACCATTCAGAAAATAGACATAACGTCACTTGTTGTAGAGAAGTTTCGGCGCCTTAACCCATTGAAAGTATCCGGGCCAGACAATCTACCATCGAAAATATTAGCGGAACCATAAAGTAGAACTGCACCAATCCAATTGTCTCCCTATTTCAGCAGACTCTGGATGATTCAGCTATACCATGCAAGAGACTGAAAGACAACCAAGATTACACCGATATATAAGAAAGGTTACAGAACCGCAGCTTTAAACTACAGGCCAGGTTCGCTAACATCAGTTACACACAAGGCGATTGAGCATATCATAGCCAGCCAGATAATGCAGCACATGGACGATACACTCCACCCAAACCAATACGGCTTCCCACGAAACAGATCATGTGAAACGCAAATAATCGTGACATCCCCTGATCTCGCACACGCCTTGGAACAACACTAACAGCTAGATATTGCAGTACTGGATTTCACAAAATCATTTGATAACGTACCGTAACAACGCCTACCAAAAATTACAACAATACGGAATTCACTGCAACATTCTTCGATCGATAGCATCATTCCCAGTCGGAAACCGCAAAAGGTCCTGTCAGGAGTACCATAACGATCAGTTTAGGCCCAATCCTATATCTAGTCTATATCAACGATATAACAAACAGCGTCAATTACACGATCCGACCATTTGATGATGACTTCCTCGTATATCAGAACACACCACACACTCACGCGCGCGCGTGCGCGCGCACGCACGCACGCACGCACAGAAGAGGGTCAACACTTTATCCAAGCAGATCTAGATGCACTTATGGCCTGGACGGAAAGATGACAGATGAAATTTAACGTATCTAAGTGCAACATCGTCAATCTCACCCGACAGATCATACATCACCACTCTGACACACTACACAATGGGTGGTGAAAGGGGGAGGAATTTAAAGCAGCGCCATAACGCGGCGGCCAACTAACATTACAACCTAAAATGGTACCAACAGGTATCTAAATCAACATAATTTGCACATCGAGCAATCAGCAGAAACCTATCGATTGTGCGTCAACAGTCTGGGATCCACCAACATGTGACTTGAAAACGCCCCTTGAAACAGTACAACTGAGGCAGAAATGTTCGACTTATGTCGCCCAGTGTACACCTACCCAAGAAAGAGAGAGAGAGAGAGAGAGAGAGAGAGAGAGAGAGAGAGAGAGAGAGAGAGAGAGAGAGAGAGAGAGAGAGAGAGGGAGAGAGAGAGAGAGAGAGAGAGAGAGAGAGCGAGAGAGAGAGAGCGAGAGAGAGAGAGAGAGAGAGCGAGAGAGAGAGAGAGAGAGAGAGAGAGAAAGAGATGGAGAGAGAGAGAGAGAGAGAAAAAGAGAGAGAGAGAGAGAGAGAGAAAGAGAGAGAGAGAGAGAGAGAGAGAGAGAGAGAAGAGAGAGAGAGAGAGAGAGAGAGAGAGAGAGAGAGAGAAAGAGAGAGAGAGAGAGAGAGAGAGAGAGAGAGAAAGAGAGAGAGAGAGAGAGAGAGAGAGAAGGGGGAGGGAGGGAGTGAGTGAGGGAGAAAGCGTATCAACAATGAAAAATCGGCAATATAGGAAAGCCTTGCACAACAGCGAATGAAGGCCAATGGCATATTCATGTACAGCTCCTACATGGCAAGTAGCTATACCAGTAGAACACCATCCTAAGAGGGTCAACCTAAACACCACCAGACACAGTCACCCACAGAAGCTACAGCCATATCAAGCAACCGTTAACCAGTACCGCAGCTCGTTCCTGCCTAGAACTATACCTGTATGGAATAACCTGCCCGACGAAACAATTGCCGCCGCGGATATAGATACATTCAAGACCTACATCCGTAAGACCAGATGATGTAAATAGTGTACGTAAAGTTCCAATGGATCAATGAACAATTATAGTCTTGTGGAATGTTAAACCCAGTCATGTTAACAAGGCGCGCACCTACGCGTGATGTCCTATAGGATTTTAGCCAGTAGTAGTACAGATACATACATGGTTGTCGCCATTTTTAATCACATGAGCGCAGCGTGAAACCTGATTCGTCAATTATCAATGGTATCTTGTAGATTTGTTCGCAAGCACCGCAACCGACCAACAATGTGTCACTGTTCTGTTGGCTGGCAACAATTTCAGGAAATAAACATGTTTAATATCAGAGACATTGTTGAAGAACAATGCTTTTATGTTTCCTTTAGACGCAGACGACCAACATTTTCCGCAAACATTGTTCTCAGCAATGTTTTGCGGAAGGTTTTGCCGTCTGTACACGGATTAAGAGCCGGGTCGAATTTATGGCAGTGCAAACAAGGATAAGTCCGCCAAAAAGTGACACAAAAATCCTTGTTTGTCTTAATTTTGGGGCCCATTTGTAACTTCATGTCACGTGCATAGATGCCACGCCTGTAGTACAACCCATAAATCAGTCAACTTGTTTCCAAAAAGAAAACAATTTTGAACACGATAAAAAAATGTACTGTTGTATATTTTGAACATATTTGGGTTGGAAGACATTGCTGCCTTAGGCAAATTATTTCTGATCTGTACCGTATAAGACTGATATGGCCAAATCCCACAGCACCCTGACCACAAGGGTACATCACCATTACGGTCGAAACAATACCCTAGCTTTCTTGCGATGTTAACGGCAGTTCGGAGGACCCAAGGTAAGAATTTCAGAAATTTTGGGCCGGACCCCCTGAATCCTAATCTCGGCCCTGCTTGAAAGAGTAGATTAGCGATTATAGTAAGAATTCTGAGTTAGTGGTCTGGATAGCTACATCGGTTATATTGGTGTTCTGCCATCCGATCGCCTAGTACCATCACCCGAAACTCTCGTTATGAGTTTAAGTATGTGGTTAGAGAATATTTTACCATAATTGGATTTCTTCGAATCCAGTTATGTTAAAATTATGCAAAAGAACATTTCTTACTAACTAGCATCAAATTTTTGTTCTGCAAACATGTTAACTTCTTTCCGAGCTGTACTGACCTACACCGTTTACACGAATAGCGTACTCAACTATATATATATATATCGTCCAGTAAGGTGTTTTCGAGGGTCATGTGATTTCGATGGTACGTACTGTTGACGTTCTCACACGCGCGTCGCCTAGGTGATTAGCTTACATAGATACAGTATTTTCACACCACAAGTATAAATTTTAAAAAGATGGGCGCAGTACAAGTGATTATTTTATGCATTTTGATGTCAGTGTAGTGAAAAACATGTATTTTCAATATTACTTTTTTACCCATGATAAAAATACTGATAACTCGTAAGGAAATTATACAAATCAATCCAGTTTTTGCGTGTAACGACATCTGCCAGTTACTGTCCTGAGTAGCATAGCAGACCCGTTGCCATGGCAATAATTTATTTCTCCTGAAGCGTGGACCTGGCATGGGGTGCTTATGTAGTTTTCAGGTCTGGATTGATTTTTCTCTACCCGCAATGGCAATTCAAACAGGCCCTAGTTACCACGATTCCTTACTTTTTTTTCTATTTTCCGGTAGGCAAAACACTTATGTTCATTTTTAATACCACATTTTTCCAATTTCTTTCAGAAAAACTGAAAGATTTTAGCTTTTTAAATGTTTTGGCTGAAATTTGCTGCTACCCGGTTATCACGAAAAGCGGAATATAACCTGATCTAGATTTACAACTATAAATTAAGTTCTGTGTTGGATCAGACCCGTTTATGGCATTATTGTGATTGACAGACTCTCCTTTGCTGAAATCATAAAAATTACATCAATTCACCGCCTCACTAGAGTTGAAAGTACGCGATTACATCACACTAGAAAACACATGACGCAATACTGAGATTGTATCTGTAGACCAGGTAGGGGCTATTTATATGCAGTAAGTTTATTTTAGGGTTTATTTTTATTTTTATGCATGTTTTATTTCAGTGAATGTTTGCTAGTTACGAAATTGACAATATTTGTTGGAAAAATTCCTCGAAAACCCATTACCCGATAGTATCACTCAGGGGGCTGATAGCCATTCGAGCCGCTGCTCTGGTACAGAAAAAAAGGAAATTCAAAATTTTAATAGTCTATCTTAGCATGAGTTTCGAACATGTTATCCATTCGGAGGTAAGGATTGGAGAGAGGCAGAGTCGGATTAAAGCAAGGGATAACAGGATTAGAGACAATAGCAATAGGGCCTTAAAAATAAGGGATCCCCAAATCAAAAACTATTATCGCATTTAAGCCATTTGAACCTGATATCATAGTATTTCACTTTCACAGCCATGATATATGTAGACGGTGCAGACAGTGTGCATTGCATGCTCGATGCATGTTTGTATCAGTAGTCATGTCCAAATGCTGGGATTTCCACAAAATGGGCATTGACATGCCACGTGCTTTCGACACAATTAAACACACACAGATTATAGCTGTATTACGCCAGGCCAGTTGCAATGAAGATGGGCTACGGCTAGTGAGACTACTGCTTGCAGGCACCAAACTGAGAGTACGAATACAGTCAGTGAAGTCTGTAGAGTTTGAAACATCAATCGGCTCCCTACAGGGAGATGGTCTATCCCCTGTGCTTTTCACCTGTTAGATTGCTGCTGGATTGAAATCCGTGCGGGAAAATTCCAAAAGACCAAAAAAACCACGGTCCATACTGGGTATGCCACTAGAGATGGAAGATGGCGACAATGTGGACTTCATAGACGAGGAAAAGAAACCCCTTTGAGGAATTTTTCCAAATAGATGCAAGCAAACTAAAAATTGAGAATCTCTTTATGAATGTATCCAAAACAGAGTTGACCCACATATACCTATCTACAAAGCATGAAACTAAAGAAAACGACGATCCACTACGCGGTGGAAAAGTAAAATCCTGGGATCACTGCTTTGAAGTACTGCTGATATTGCCACACGCTGTGTCATGGGGAACATAGCTTTCCAATACTTCTTGACGCTATGGATTCGTAGATTAAAGATGCCCTTGACAAGACGACTACGTATAAACAATGCAACCCGCGTATCGTTGATGCTGTATAACTGTCACAGCTTGGGAGCTCCAAAGGCAGCTCTAGACAAACTTGATGCCTCCCACCACAAACACTCACGCACCATCACTGGACACCGATGGCCAGACAGCATAATTTCGAACGATGTGATATACAAGATGTGTGATACATTGCCGCTATCCGTAAAAGTATCCCACCTAAGGTGGTCCATGTTTGGCCATGTGCTACGGATGCCAACTTGGAGCCCGCAAATACAAAGCCAGGAGATGATGTCATTGCAGAAATCTGCTAAGCATTCTACGAGGTGACCTCAAGAAAGCAGGACTCGGTACACTCAAATCAAGCATGGACCTGAGGAAGCTAAGGATTTCGGATGAGGACAAGACACAAGGGGCAAAGGTGAAGACGGACTGATTAATCAAAACCAATTGGACTGGAAGCCGGTGCTGCCTTAGGTGTTAGTAGTAGTAGTAGTAGTAGTAGTAGTAGTAGTAGTAGTAGTAGTAGTAGTAGTAGTAGTAGTAGTAGTAGTAGTAGTAGTAGTAGTAGTAGTAGTAGTAGTAGTAGTAGTCGAAGTGAACGCACGCGTTTATTTAGCTCTGCAATTGCTGCCCGAATTTGCTAGTTTCTAGCGCGATTTTGTAGATAAATTTTATACATATATTTCGTATTAGTATTTCCTTTCAAACTTTATGTTTAATTTGTAAATTCTTGTCTTGGTTGGAGCGCATTTTGTTTCTCCATTTTCTAAAGGCATTCCTCTTAGCTGGCGGGTTCCGCCATTTAATAGGGCTCCTCTTACTGTGGTCAATGCAATACATTTCTCCCCGCGCCAGTCTGCTATTTCTATAGTTCGTAGGATAGCGCATTATATTTGGCAAGATCGCTTGAGTGAGTGGATTTAATTCCTTTGTCATTTGTAAGCACAAGCCTAGTTCTTTAACTATATAAATCCTTATAGTCAGTTGGCTGTCCCCGATCAACTCGAACAGACTAACAAATATATGACTGTACTATCTATTCATTTATTTGTTAGTACACTTTAATCGGCTAGGTGTTAGTGAACCACTTAGAAAGTGGTTCAAACTAACAAATATACGACTGTACTCTCTATTCGTATATTTGTTGGTAGACGTCAGGGTTTCTAAAGGGGACACTATTTATTTAGTGTTTAGCTCTTTCCCTGACGTCCTGGTGTTATATAAGTATATATGTATTATATATTGTAGTAGTATGGGGCTCCTCCTTTGATAAACCACCATGGCAACCTATAAGCGTACCCTAAGCCTTAAAATAACAACTAAGGGGTGGGGTGTCACGGCTATCGACGTGTATCATGGGTTAAAGGACGTCGTTGGCGCGGGACCTGCTACTTTGCAGGGGCTTATCTATGTTACTAAAACTGTATGGAATGTAACAGTGTCAAATGAGGGGGTCAAGGAAAAGCTTCTGGAAGATGTTCTTATTGTAAAAGGTGAAGTTTGTAACGTTGAGGAAATCGAGTCAGATAGGTTGCTAGTGAAGATGAAAGTTCCACTAGAAATTCCAGATGATAGAATCATGAGTGAACTCAAGAAGTATGGCAAAGTGCAAAAGATTGAAGGGAAACGTATCCCTTTGACAGAATGCTAGAAAACGGTGTAAGACGTATTTGGTTTGATAAAGTGGATAGCCCTTTATCAAGCAGATTGACGCTTGATGGCAGCTTTGTCCTGCCCTTATGGTATAGAGGGCAAATTAAAGAATGCCGGATCTGCCTAAGTACTGACCATTTGGCAACAGATTGTCCCAATCGAAACAAATGTTTGCTCTGTGGTTCAATTGACCATTTTAAATGGCGCTGTCCAAAAAATCAAAACAAGCCCTCAGTATCAGGAGATAATCGCCCATTAAAGGATGCAACTGAGTCAAATGCTTCTGAAGCAACCGCTACGGAAGCTGTTGTTTTGGTTCATGCCACTGTAAATCACACAAACAAATCATCAAATCCTGTTAAAGTAACTACAGTTGATGAAATTCATGTGTTAGAGGAGGGTATAACCTTAAGTCAAGAAAATACTCAAAATGCAGTGGAGCCAAATGTTGCTGTAAAAGACACGCAGGAAAATGATGATCTTACAGAAGAGCCAGTTTACAATTCCTTAGAAGATGAATTAAAATTAGGACAGGATAAGTTTAGGACTCAGAAGACAGAAAGTTCAGTCGATTTTCCGCTAAGCCCACTTGATTTAAGTCAGCTTGAAGATATGGTAAATGATGCTCATGCCAAATGTTACTTAAGTAGCAATAAGCGTCATAAAGAAGACAATAGCTCAGAATCTGAGATTGAAGTAAATGATATGGATGATGATACAATGTCAGTTGCAGAATCATATGTGTTCATTTAAACACAGAGTTCACAGATGAAAGATGAAATGGTAATGTACCGATCAGAAGGGGGTGAAGTGTTAGTGCCATATGTAACGGCGAGAGGCGTGAAATATTGTCTACTGCGCCATGATTCTGATATTTCCAAATATGAATATGTGTCTGTGGTAGAACTAGGAAATATTGAATTCGCAGGAAAATTAGGTAAATGGTCTAAGAAACGAGCTAAAAAACCCAAATCTAGTTAATCTAATGATGGCGGTTGTAAACATCATTTTACAAATTATGATTATCTGCACCATCAATTGCAGAGGATTAAATACCGAATTCAAGCAGCGCCACTTGCTTGAAGAATTAGCAAATGAGAGAGTTGATATTGCTTTTCTACAAGAGACCAAAATTCAAAAAGCTGAAGTGTATGAATCTCTCAAAGATATTTCAAAAGGGCAGATTTCTTTTCTTTATCACAAGATAATAGTGCGGGAGTGGCCATTCTTATCCTGCCCCACTGTCTCAACTACGTTGACGTTATATCGTCGTCATCAGATCCAAATGGACGATGGATTTGTGTATCAATTGATGTACTAAACACAAGTTTAAATTTGATGTGCCTTTATGCACCTACCTCTCATCAATTGCGCCGTGAATTTCTAAATGATGTTTCCACAATAATTCAAGACAGAACGCCTGAAATCCTAATTATGGGAGGTGACTTTAATTGCATATTAGACGAGGCTAAAGACAGAAACTCTAGGTCTAATTTTAATGACACATCGCATAATATTTTGAAACACATTTGTGAAAATAAAAGCTTGTTAGACGCTTATCGGATTGAAAATCCAGGAGGCCAGGAATTTACTTGGTTTTCAACCGATGGAAGGTTAGCTTCAAGGTTAGACAGGATCTATGTAGAACGTTCATTGAAAGGTTACATGTGTAAAACTAACGTAAAACCAGTAACTTTCTCTGATCACAATATGTTTTCCATCACATTAGACAATGCTGACTGGGTCAAACGAGGAGATGTATTTTGGAAACTTAATGTAGCATTGCTACGAGATAGTTGCTACCGCAAATGTGTGGAAAGTTGTTGGAGGCATTGGGATGAAAGAAGAGGTTCGTATGAATGTATAACAGACTAGTGGGAAGATGCTAAATCAGACCTGAAATATATTTCAAGGCAGTATTCCATTAGGAAAGCACGGGAAATACGAAAGCGTAAAAAGGCGCTTCAGAGGTCGTTGTGTAAAATTAATAAGAAAATTAATGATGGGGAATATAATTATTACGAACTATTAGTTAAATTAAAAGGTAGACTAAATGAAATAGAGCAATATCAGTTTGATGGCGCCAAAATAAGGTCAAGAGTACAAATGCACACCGAGAGGGAAAAGCCTACACGTTACTTTTGTAACTTGGAAAAAGCAAGAGGTATAGAAATTAATGAAATTAATGCGCTCACTGAAGACTAATGATGGAGTATCAGTGTGCTCAAATGCAGAAATGATTGAAACAGTATCCGAATTTTACAAATCATTGTATAAATCTGAGTGAAGCGAGGAAACTGCAACTAGAGATGTTTTAGCTAATATAACGAAAAGACTTCCAGATTCATGTCGCGAAAGCTGTGACCAATCAATAACAATTGATGATTTGACAAAGTCCCTCAACGGAATGAAGTTAGAAAGGTCTCCTGGATGTGACGGACTTCCAGTTGAATTTTATCAAACATTCTGGCACATATTTGGGCCAGTATTCGAAGAAATAGCAACCAGCATTTTTAAGCAAGGGCATCTCCCTACATCGATGGCCCAATCATATGTTCGGCTTATATACAAGAGGGGTGACAGAAATAAAATACAGAATTATAGACCAATCTCTCTACTCTGTGCAGATTATAAGATTATTACTCGGGCACTAACATTAAAACTTGGCGCAGTCCTAGGCGAAGTCATTCATGATGATCAAACCTGCTCTGTGCCAGGAAGATCAATATTAAACAACACTTTGCTTATACGGGACCTTATTCAATTAGTTGAAAAGGATTGTATCCCAGCAGCAATAATAGCACTTGATAACGAGAAGGCGTTTGACAGACTAGAATGGGATTTCTTGTTTAAGTCTTTAGACCATATTGGCTTTGGTTCAAGATGTATTAAATGGGTCAATATTTTATATACTGATATAACAAGTTGCTATTTAGTTAACAATCAGCTATCCAAACCTGTAGTGTTGGAACGAGGTGTCAGACAGGGTTGCTCACTGTCCCCGCTTCTATTCGTCATAGCGATGGAATCGTTGGGGGCCACATTGAGGCAACGCAATGACCTTCAAGGAATATATATACGTGGCGTAGAAAGGCCACTAAAGGTTTCTCAATATGCAGATGATACGACTGTGTTTGCGGGTAAAAATACGGATTTTAGAATTTTAAATGGAGTAATAACAGATTTTCAAAAGGCATCAGGACTTAAAGTCAATAAAGATAAATCTAAGGGATTGATTTTGGGCGGTTGGAAGGGCAGAACTGATAATGTGATGGATATTAACTGCTCAAATGTCATAAAATTTTTGGGTATTTACTTTAGTAGAGAACAAAATGTATTACTAAACTGGGAAGAAAGGATATTCAAGCTAAAGTGTGCATTACTAAATTGGAAACGACGTCGCCTAACTGTCTTTGGCAGGACATTTGTCCGTAATAATTTAATTTTATCTGGACTGTGGTATACCGCTTCTGTAGTTCATATGCCCAAATCAGTAGAGTCAAAGATCAACACGTTACTTTTGTCCTTCTTATGGGAGGACAAAGCCCATTTAGTATCACAGTCAATCCTCACCAATGAAAAGCATGCCGGAGGCCTGGATTTGGTTAATGTTTCAGCAAAGTGTGCTTCTTTAAAATTGAAATTCTTGAATAAGTTACTTACTTCAAACTCATCTTGGTCAAGTGTTTCAAGGGCTCTTCTCCAAAGGTACGTTGACCCATTTCCAGTAGAATGTTTATTTATGTGCAATAAATTGCCACCTAATCATCAAAAGATTCCAAATGTATATAAAGAACAGCTCGAAGCCTTAAAAATATTTACACGATCAATGCCACAACCCAATTGTTGGGAAGATGCCTTAGAGCAACGTCTTTGGGGCAACGAGTTGATTCGTGATAATGATGATGTATTATATTTGCCCTCTATGGCCAAAAATGGTATTCAATATTTACGTTACTTGGTAAATCCGAAATCTCGTAAATGGATTGCGATGCAAGATGTAGCAAGAATAACATCAATGAGACATATTGATGCTCAGCGCTTATTTGTTAGAATAAAGAATGCAATACCTGCTGTATGGTTCAAATTGCCGAAAGCACGTGGCAATATTGATATGTTGCAACCAGCATTAGTATTTATGTCAGAACATATAAAATACAACATGGCATCTAGAGACTGGTATAGAATTCTAATGCAAAGTCGGAGACAGACGCCTATTGTGGTTAGGCATTGGAACAATTTAGGATGCACGCCAAAGAACTGGAAAAATGCCTGGAAAGCAATACATCTACCTTGTCTACCAGGAAATGCACGGGACCTGGCATGGCGATTACTCCATCGAAGGCTATGGGTCGGTCATCTTACTTATATGTGTAAAATATCAAGTACCGACCGGTGCTTATTATGTAATACTGAGGAGGAAACGATAGACCATCTATTTACTCAGTGTCGCATAACTACAGGTTTTTGGGTATATATCAATATGCTCCTTGCTAAATTTGGAAGAAAATATGTGAATTTAGTGGCTGAAACAATTTTGTTCAAAGATTGCCCAACTATCGGACGAATCATTACTAGCAAGGAGAAAGAATTGTTAATAACCCTGTTATCTGTAGGTGTGTGGGCCATCTGGAAGCATCGGTGTTCAGAGGCCAGAGATAAAACCGGCAACAACCATCAGAGAGCCATACAAGCTATATTTCGATCATTGTTGATAAACTGCATTCATTGTGAATTTTACAGGCTAGTAGAACATGGGAGAGAAAGTAGATTTAAAGACGTATGGGGCAAAACTGGCCTAGTATCAATTGAATACGGATATCTAAAAATATCAGAAGCGGAACTTGTATAAGCTAGCACACTCGCTGCTTGCTGTATATTGATAAATGCTATTTTAATTTAATTTAATTGCCTTTATTTTAAAATTGTAATGCCTTAGGAGACTCTAATCTTGACGAATATCCTAACCTTGGGATCAGAATATTTAAATATCAAATGAGCATTATGTCAATATTCTGGAGGTGATCCGATTTTCAAGTTAACAGAGTGTGATATCTTACAATTAGCTTCCTGTCGTAAATATTTACTGTAGGTGTATTTGTTCCAGGGTAATTTGCAAAAACTTACAATGAAGTAAATTTAGAATGTGAACCCAGAGCGCCATCTAAGTAGTCATAGTTTGTATACATTTGCTTTGTGCATTATATTATATAAAGGCTACTACGTCCGTTGGGTATTTAATAATCGGCTAACTGGCGTCACTGAGTGACTTTTTGTTACTTATTGACGAGTCACCTCGCCATTTGTTGGCGAGCTGCACTCGCCATTTGGCCCTACTACTATACGGTGTGCTACCTTAAACTACATATGATCTACTTAGCCTGCCGGTCATGAATCGGCTCAATGACATCAATATTAGCAGTAGCTTTACCACTTGTTGGTTAGCTATGCTCGCCATTTGGGCCTACTACTACACGATGTGCAAATAGCAATGTCTTTGTTGAATTATGGTATGTTATCAGCTCTTTATTAATTATGTTTTCCATGTAGTTATGCCACGGTTGTGGTATATGATAATAGAGTATTTTAGCTTGCACTGTTTTGACATGTTAGGTTTGTATTGTTATTCTATTAATAAAGCCTGCTATTTCAACCGATTTTTTATGGGGGTTTGCAAGCCTTTTTAAAGGAGTTCCTCCGGGAAGTGTATCCGACTGCGTCAGCGTCGGATTTTCAACAAAAAAAGAAGAAAAAAGTAGTAGTAGTAGAAGAAGTAGTTGTAGCAGTAGCAGTAACAGTAGCAGCAGCAGTAGTAGTAGTAGTAGTAGTAGTAGTAGTAGTAGTAGTAGTAGTAGCAGCAGCAGCAGCAGTAGTAGTAGTAGTAGTAGTAGTAGTAGTAGTAGTAGTAGTAGTAGTAGTAGTAGTAGTAGTAGCGGCGTGTACTTTGTGAGATGTGTTCATTTCTCTATTATGTACTTATACATATGCTTCGTAATTAGACACACTAATACTGTGTAATTAGACACACTGTATGATTACTGTATTCTGCGTCTGTGTTAGTAGACACATCCTACAGCTGCAATCAGTCCTTCTTCGCTTTTGACAATTGTGTCTTGTCCTAATCCGAAATCCTTAGCTTACTCAGGTCCATTCTTGATTTGAGTGTACCGAGTCCTGCTTTCTTGATGTCACCTCGTAGCACGCTTAGCAGATTTGTGCAATGACGTCCTCGCCTGGCTTTGTATTTGCTCCCAGTAGGCCGAATTTCAAAGCTCTCTGTGCCGGTATGTACCTAACTTTCCATAGTCATCGGGTGGTACAAACGTCACACCCTCAACATCCACGACCAAAACACTCCATCCGTTCTCAATATTCTTGCTACAGGCAGACTTGTCTTTCCTGACCAATTTTAGTGCTTATTAATCTTTGAATTTCAAATACGACTTCGTAGCATAGTGTACCAATGAACGTGTCCAGTGTATCCATCACTCATATGACGTCACAATCAACTACATGACGTGTAAGATGACGTCATAATCAACGACGTTATGAATGACGTAGATAAGAATGTCACGAACGCATAATTGGTGACGGACTAAAACGTTGTTGTACGTAGGCCTATGTCTTTACTATTTAATAAACATGCTGCGGCAGCAACAAGCACCCATTCAAATTAGCTTCAAAAAATTCTACAGCTTACTTGTATAGTTTTTCTGGAAATTTAAGTCCAGAAATCGATAGATCCTAACACGAGCGAGCTGTGGGTGGAGCTTATCTAGAGATGGGCGGGGCATAGCTAGATGGATTCCTCCATTAGACATCTTGAACACATAACGCGATGCTATGTTGCCCAATCCAATCGTCTGATATTTACTAAATAACTATTATACAAATATCCATTTCATTTTTTACGATGGGAATATTTCAGCCTTCTTTTCAAACTCCTGTAACTATATCGCTGTGTGATTTCTTGAAATCCGTATCTTTCAGTTCGCATCCTTTCAACGAAGTGTGTCGGAATACAAGGAGTCGGCCGACGATCCTGCAACCGGTAGTGATTAAAGACGTAAAGTGTGCAAACGTTAACAAACATCCGTAATTCTATATTTATGTAAAGACATTCAGTTTTCTTGAATAACAGATATTTTCTCTCACCATTTTCCGACTGCATGTGTAAATGGACCTATCTCGGAGCTTGTGGTTAGATCGAAATATGGGTGCATTTTAGGAAAATGATGTTGCTGAATGTTGTTCCTGACATAGACAGCATCAGCTGGCATCAACATTATTTTTCAAAATAAACGCCGGTCAGATAATTACCGACTAAATCTTACAGAATAATCAGAACTGACAACTCGTCAAGAAAATCGTTTTAAATTGTCAAATATAAACAGCACTATACATTACAAATTTTATGTTAAATCAGTTTTTTACGTTTAAATGTTATACTGATTCCTTTTGTTATCAAGCTCGTCCCTGTGCTCGTTATTTGCAGCGTATGCATTTTGATCCTAGGTAGGCTGGTCCTAGAGGGCGTATCCCGGAGTCCCTTACTATTAAAATCACGTCCTTTTCATGTTCTATACCGAACTTAAATTAATATTTACGACGAATGTTTAGGGCCCTACGGTATAATTACCCGGTTCCTGTCTGGCCTGCGGTAAAACTGCAACAACATTGCCGGTTATCGGATAACCCTTTAGAAAAAGAACCGTATATTGATTTTAATAGCTGAATCATTGGTTTATAATAGAATGATCTAACGCATCGCTAATTTCCTTTTTATTCGGCGACGATATGGGAGGGAAGGCGGTGCTGCTATAGACGTATCAAACTTCGAACGTCGATAACAAATTATTGAGTAGAGCCGCTTAAATATAGCAGCACAATATCGACTAATTCCATACTACCTTCCGTTTGTGGTCGTCCATCGCCTGAAGCAAGCTGACCTTAGAACCACGATGTCTCTGGATCGGAACATAAACGTCACAGTGACGGCAGAAGGGGGAGGGTAACCTGCCACATACATCCCGGACTCCTGCAAACCGACACCTGCTCAGATCGTCACGTGCCAATGTTGTTATGACCAATGCCCGCGAATTCCTTGACTGACCTTGTCAGGGTGAATTGACCACAAGTCCAGCCTATAATTTGTCTGCCCAGGACACGTTTTTCATTAATCATTCTATAGACGACCATTTTGAGCTACTGGCAGTAATCGTTTAATTTTACAATAATCACAGCTTTATGAGCAACGATGAGCGATTGAGAGCAAGGCTACTGAAAGGTTAGGGACAGTAAAGATTTTCAGAGATACTGTTAGAAAATTCTCAAAATATCTTTCTTCTACTGCTTTAGGCTGCTGTTGTTGTTGTTGTTGTTGCTGTTGTTGTTGTTGTTGTTGTTGTTGTTGCTGCTGCTGCTGCTGTTGCTGCTGCTGCTACTGCCTTCGACTGCTGCTGCCGCCTCCGCCGCTGCTGCTGCTGCCGCTAGGATTGATAGCGAGTGCTGCTGTTACTAAGGCTGTGTTCTCACTATAGAGACTTAATCAGGAATAACGCCATACTTCAGCATGGCGTTATTCCTGATTAAGTCTCTAGTGAGAACACGGCCTAAGTGTGTGTCTATAAACGATTTATTCTTACATTAGAATTGTTCGTATTATATGATAGATCTCAGCTCTATACAGGTCTTCATAGCAGATTAGAGGAGGCGTTTTACCTACCTGCGCGGGTTACCTGGCCACCCAGGAGTATGTCACTTTAAATGTGTAATTTTGATAAAGATATGGTAAGCGATATGCTTTTGTTATAGCGTAAGGTCGTGGTCCGCCGTGGTGTTACTCAGTACTACTTGTGTGTATCGCAACGGTGTGATTGTGTGAACTTTTAATGTCTATAAATAAAGAAAAGTTTATTTTTTTAATGTATTTTCAGTTTAAATTTTGGTGCCAGTTTAATTATTTTATTACAGTATTATTATTATTTTAACACAATAATATATGTCTGTCTGTCTGTCTGTCGGAAAGATTTCCTAAAAGGAAACCCCGCAGAGGCAACCAATTCCTATAGTGCTCCAGGAAAAACACCAGTTAGTTTATAAATCTAAATATAATTGTATTACCCACAAGCATGTCTGCGTTTGTCTGTGTGTTAGCAGTTGTAGGCTATCTACACAAATCTTCCGACCCAAATTTGGCTAAGATTTTGAAACAACACAAGCTTCGAATAGGAATTCTAGACATTGGTCGTGATCCGGATTGTTTAAATAGATCCGGATCTGAGCAAATTCCTGATTTATGGAACGACTATTTGAAAGAACTGGCCCAATGGAGGATTCTAGTTTATCCATTAATCATATGACGTCATAATCAACTACGCGACATGTAGGATGACGTCATAATCAATTACGTCAGGAATGACATCGCTAAGTTCACGAACGCTTAATTGAAGACGGACTAAGCGTTGTTGTACGAATTTATGATGCATATTTTAAATCTAATTCGACTGGGCTCTGTTGTTGCCATAGGCAGCAACTGGAGCTGTTGGTGCCATAGGCAGCAACAGCACCGAGTCAAATTAGTTTCAAAATAGTCAACAGATTACCTGCATAGTTTTCTGGAAATTAATAGTCAGTGAGTTCAAGGATCGATCGAGCTTAGCTAGACATGGACTGGGCATAACTAAAGCTGAAGAACTTCCATTGCACAACATTTGCCGTGATCAGCCGCGAGATTCCGAAAATCTAAACTCTGGAAAATCTGAAATTTGGGTATAATGTGATAGAGGCGAAAGGGTGAGAATATGCAATCTCAGATTGTTCTTTGTATTTTATTTATTTATTTATTCATTCATTCATTCGTTCGTTCGTTCGTTCGTTCGTTCGTTCGTTCGTTCGTTCGTTCGTTTGTTTGTTCGTTTGTTTGTTTGTTCCTCTCTTTCTTTCTTTCTTTCTTTCTTTCGTTCGTTCGTTTTTTCTTTCTCTCTTTCTTTCTTTCTTCATTTCGTTATTTATTTATTTATTTATTTATTTATTTATTTATTTATTTATTTATTTATTTATTTATTTATTTATTTATTTATTTATTTATTTATTTATTTATTTATTTATTTATTTATTTATTTATTTATTTATGTATTTGCGTGCGTGAGTACGTGCTTGCTTACTTACTTGCACTTACTTACTTACTTATGTCTTCATTCATTCATTCATTCATTCGTTCGTTCGTTCGTTCGTTCGTTCGTTCGTTCGTTCGTTCGTTCGTTCGTTCGTTCGTTCGTTCGTTCGTTCGTTCGTTGTTTATTATTATTATTATTATTATTATTATTATTATTATTATTATTATTATTATTATTATTATTATTATTATTATTTAAAATTAATATTTCTCATCTGCGCAAGTAAAAATCTGGTGTGCATATATATATATATGAAATTTCAATTGCCTTTCAAATTACATACATTAAATGAATGGTCGTCTGAATATGCAGGTTACTGGGCCGGTACACAGAGAAAACGTTAACCCTTACCACTCTGATGTCAATATTTTATATTTTACTGTGCCATTAGCAAAGAGACCGATATACAGTTTTCAACGATTTTGGTGGACGATGTTGCTGTCTACGACAGCAACATCTTCCACCAAATTCGTTGAAAAATGAACACCAGTTCATCATATATTTAATTCGATAATTTCAAATTTTAACATCAGAAAGGTAATAGTTAATCTTTAAAATTTTGCTATAATGGTGATGTACTACATACACTCAAACGGCAACCATTCCACGGATTGTTGGGCGGGTCCTGGACCAATACCGGGCCATTATACCTGCCAAATATGGACTGGACTGGTCCATCACCGGCGCAGTAAGCCGTGTTATCCTGGTTCCTTCCTACTAACGCAATGACAGCGCTCTGCATAACTATAGCATTCTGACGCGCGTCGTATACTGAAGTGCCCTAAAAAAACCAAGGACGCGCATAGCAAAACTCAAAAAAAATTTGTAAAATTTTCGACAACAGATTTCTCTAAGACAAGGAGATTATTAATGCATCGAAATTCGACATTGTTCAAATGAAGTTATACATGCGCCATACTACAATTTAGTACCTAATGGAGGAAGCCAGTCTTAGCTATACTCTGCCCATCTTTTAGCTGAGCTCCACCCACACTCCTCCAGTTTTGGGAACGATCGATCCCTGAACTATCGATTTCGATTAATCTATTGATTATTTTGAAACGAATTGCGCCCAGTCAAATTAGTGTCAAAATATTCCACAGCGTGTTTATTAAATAGTAAAACCATATAATTCGTACAACAACGCTTAGTCCGTCATCAATTAAGCAGTCGTGACTAACTTAACTACATCATTCATGACGTAATTTATTATGGCGTCAGCCTACACGTCACGTAGTTGACTATGGCGTCATATGATTGATAGATAAACTGAAATCCTCCATTCACTAACATGGGTATTCATGAAAAAATTGTCTACAGCTACAATAAACACACAAAGAACACCTCACAGAGACAACACATAGCAACCAGGTATGGTATACATTAAATTTTATATACTTCTCAGTGGAATAAAATTACTTGAGTTTGAGCTTGAAGTATCGAATTCGCATTACCTAGTTGACATATAGGTCATATGTGTTGAATTTGAGAACTTGAAAAGCGGTGCATGTTGGCATGATAATGTTACCATGGATCATACAACAGCAGAAGTAGCGACAGTAACAGTCGAGGCGCCGGTACCGACAGCGGCAGCAACAACCGCAACGGCAGCAGCGGCGGCGGCAGTAGTAGTAGTAGTAGTAGTAGTAGTAGTAGTAGTAGTAGTAGTAGTAGCAGCAGCAGCAGCAGCAGCAGCAGCAGCAGCAGCAGCAGCAGCAGCAGCAGCAGCAGCAGCAGCAGAAGCAGCAGTAGTAGTAGTAGTAGTAGTTGTAGTAGAAGCAGTAGCAGTAGTAGTTTTTATTATTGTCAAGTATTAGTTCTAAGAACCCTGTCATTGACAACGCACTGACACTAGGATATTGCACAGTCGTTAATGGAATGTAATTTTTACATTTTTCAATTTTCGACTTGAGTGAGGTTCGAACCCAGCCAATTCTATGGCACCAATTCGCCTAGCGTTTGGAAGCCGAGTAGTCTACCCACTGGCGCACCATCTATAGGACAAAACTCATCTTTCACCGGACCAGCTTTCAACTACCCGACTCACAACCACACGAATTCGCTGGAACTGATAGTGTACATTCCAGACTTGCCATATCTCTAGTCACGGGCATGTATGTAGTTTTTATTATTGTCAATCATTAGTTCTAGGAACCCTGTCATTGACGACGCACTGGCACTAGGATATAGCACAGTCGTTATTGGAATGTAATTTTTACATTTTTTAATATGCGACCTGTGCGAGGTTCTAACCCAGCCAATTCTATGGCACTGATTCGCATAGCGTTTGAGAGCCGAATAGTCTGTCGACCCACTGGTCCACCATCCAGAGGACAAAAATCCTCTTCTAACCGGACCAGTTTTCAACTACCCAACTCACAACCACACGAATTGACTGGAACTGAGAGTGCACATTCCATACTTTCCATATCTTTAGGCACTGGCATGTATGTAGTTTTTATTATTGGCAATCATCAGTTCTAGGAACCCGGTCATTGACGACGCACTGGCACTAGGATATAGCACAGTCGTTATTGGAATGTAATTTCTACATTTTTCAATTTTCAACCTGAGCGAGGTTCGAACACCAGCCAATTCTATAGCACCGATTCGCCTAGCGTTTGGGAGCCGAGTAGTCTACCCACTGGCCGACCATTCAGAGAACAAAAATCCTCTTTCACCGGACCAGCTTCCAACTACCCGACTCACAAGTAGCAGTAGTAGTAGTAGTAGTAGTAGTAGTAGTAGCAGCAGCAGCAGCAGCAGCAGCAGCAGCAGCAGCAGCGGCGGCGGCGGCGGCTGCAGCAGCAGCAGCAACAGCAGCGGCAGAAGTATCAACGGCGGACCATCGTGTCCATGATATTTGAATATGGAATGTGTGACGGCACTAACATTAATCCAAAAGAAATTGGCATTATTATCTTAAAATCGTTCACAAAAGGACAGCTTTATCGGCTTTTTATTATTCTCACGATCGACTCTGATAGGATTTCCAATTCTGAATCAGGATTTCCAACGTCTTTATTATTGGGCAGACGATGTTTTCGCAATGGCTGATCGAGCCTGACACCCATACCGTGTCTCTTTCCATGCGCATTAAGGCACTAAAACTATCGTTTGTTTCTTTTCGGTTTAGGTTTTTATTTTTCTTTCCTCCCGCGCGTGATGTTTGTTTTCTCGTCCGTGTTGTTGAATCTCTGCCTGAAAGTTCTACTTCAGCTCTTCTTCTCCAGTTAGCCACGCGGTCGTCTTGCTAATGAAACAACGCTTCTCTTGGATTAACAACCCTTTCAGTACTACATCTAAACTCTATGGGCAGACGATAAGGTTATTTTGATATAACAGTTAGTTGGTTGAATATTTAGAAAATAATTTGATTGAGAGTCGTCGCTGCCCGACGCAGCGACAACTCACAGTCAAGTTGTTTTCAGAATGGTTAACGAATAACAAATATTACTATCATAAAATCACTTACTGTGATTATGTAAAGTGTTAAGCCGTTCGTGTTTTCGTTTGGCATCGATGACAGCCTGCTAGTGTCCTATCATGACAAGCTGGATCTGTTTCCGCGCCGATTCGGTTACCATTTCGCCAAAGTGGTAGCGGCCGACAGGTGATGCATTGAAAAGAACCAACTGCTGGCGTGCCAACAACGTACATCGACCAACCAACCGAACAAAATAAACACTAATAGGTTTCTTGACCAAGAGAATCTTGAGATCAATTCGAAACCTAAGCACACCCATGTGGAACCTGTTGGCAATACGGGTAATTTGTTTCATACCTCCAGCAACAAATTCTCCGCCAGGATTGGTTTGTTTCCTCAGAATAATTAAACAACTCTTCGCCACACCGAGATGGTGTTGAAACGTCTGCCACAGCATGTCGCTAGTATTAGCACTTATGGCCGTTGTTTACACTCGAAATAGGATTGTTTATTATTAGAAAATTAGACAAAATGCTTAATGAAGATTGTTTTCTGTCTCAGCGTGATAACTACACGATACGAACTGACTTCATTTGGTTCCTTAATTGTATCCATCAAGTCTAACAACATATGTTTCTTTGTGCAATAGGCACCCCACCAGTCCAGCCAACCTTTGTCGAGATTAAGCTAAGAGTATTAGTAGGTTTCTGATTTTTACAACCCACGAGTGTATTATTAACTTTTGTTTAAACTATTTATTAGAATAACATTTAATAATTATGTGAGCATAATTTATTAATTATTTTATTAATAATAGGAATAATAATAGCTACGATGATCATAATGATGTAATTTGGATAATAATATTTAATTAGGCATTAACAGTATACAATTGTAAATACTGTGTATATTTTCTCTGTAACTCTGAAGAGTTTTTGAGAATAAATAAACTGAATCAAGCGTACTTGATCTCAAGGCCACAAGCACCTATACGCAGAAGCGAAATAGCAATAGTAACCGGAGAGGGAATGCGAGCTGGGCATTGTATTCTCAGATCCTCCTACATGTCAGATAAATGTTACACAACTCATACGTAGACTATTTCAACGTATTGTCATGAATTCAAATACATTGCAAAGAGTGGTTGTTGAATTGGAAAATTACGCTCTCACAAAGAATTAATAAACAGTATATTACAAAATAGAAATAATTATTTATTTTTATCGTTTAAATGGAGATGAAAATACTAAAGTTATATGTCCATATTCCTGTGTCAGACGAAAAAACTCATACTATTCAGACAGGAATCATAGTAATCTGAGAAATTATCCATGATAACGCAGGTTACTGGGCCAGTACCGAGCCACTAGCGAGTCCTATAGGCCCAGTAACCTGCGTTATCAGGAAAGGGTATGATCTGTCACTTAGAAAAACATGTATATTGAAACTGTCACATTGGGACTATTAACCCTTTAACCGTTACAACCACGAAATGACAAATTCCCTTTAATATAAGTAATATTCTACTGGAATATTTTGAAACTAATTTGACCAGTAGCTGTTGCTGCCCATGGCAGCAACAGCTCCCAGTCGAATTAGGTTCAAAATATTAAACAGCTTTCCTAGATCGGTGTCTCGGATTTAAGACAGTGGACTTTGATGGGTTAATGGTAGATGAATGCACACATTTTATGGCAAGATACGTAGGGATCGACCTCGCATAAGTTGCCACAGAATGTGCACACACCTTTGTGGATTCATGCTCAGGCATATCGCCTTGCTGCCATGCCATTCTGTTGGCGTTGATGAATATACAACAGTACATCAATAACTGACACTACGATATAGCGATAGGCAGGTAGTAACCCTATATATGGAACAACGACTCCATTGAATGAAAAGAGGATCTCACACGAGTTGAGATTTCGTATACCATATACATCACACACGTTTAGGCCTACTATGGGCTCATTCGCAACGAGCCTTAGCAAGTTCCAAATGAGATGTTACTAAACAAGTGTGATAAATTTCATATGAAATGACAATGAGTTTGAAAGTATATTTATCACATAAGCTTTTAATTCGAATATTTCAAGTCGATTCCCATCATTTTCTTACCATTTTGTTTGGTTTTGTTTTTTTATCAATGTAAGACTTCACTACTGAGGGCTCTCACCAATATACAACAGTGACACACGCAACGGGTAAAGATTTATTGAGGAATCTAGATTATCGACAAATCATATAACGTCATAATCAACTACGTTACATGTAAGCTAAAGTCATAACAAATTACGTCATTGATGATGCGATTTAGTCCGCCATAGGCCTAAACGCTTAATAGTCTGTCAAGTTGTACGAATTGAATGTCTTTACTACGTAATAGACATTCTGTTGAATATTCCTTAATGTTGTATAACTGTAACAGCTGCACAGTTCCAAAGGCAGCTCTAGACAAACTCGATGCCTACCACCACAAACACCTACACACCATCACTGGACACGGATGGCAAGACAGCATAATTTCCACGATGCCCCCTACAAGATGTGTAATACGTCGTCGCTGTCTGTAAGTCGCCCAGCAAAGATGGTTCATGTTTGGCCATGTGCTACGGATGCCAGAAGACACACCAGCAAGCACAGAGAGCCTTGGAATTCGCCCTGCTCTGAGTCAGCAAGTACACAGCCAGGAGAGGACGTCATTGCATAAATCTGCTAAGCGTGCTACGAAGTGATCTCAAGAAAGCAGGATTAGGTACACTCAAGTCAAGAATGGACCTGAGGAAGTTAATGATTTCGCCTGAGGACAAGACACAGTGGTCAAAAGCGAACAAGTACTGATTGCAGATGCAGGATGTTTCTACTGCTACAGCCGCAGAATACAGTAATCATACATACTTGAGTGACACACCCGATCCCTTCATTGATACCTTGAAGAAGGCTTTAGCGTTTTGCGTCGTAAATGATCTGGTGTCTAAGGGACCACGAAACGTACATCATATCTGCACCCACACAGTATACACCCAGTCTCTGGTAAAGTAGCATTGCGCTTGCGTGTGTACTATTACTCACAAGAGAGAACTGGCTCTGATGAAAACATGCTAACTGGACTTCCACCTGTACCTGAGATGCCCATACGCGTCATTAGATGTAACTGCCATGTAGACCACAGAAGCGCTAGATACAGGTGTCCGAATCACATCATAGACCTCTCTTGATTGTGATCAGTATGGAAACTGGATGTTCCAAATTTGAGGGCTCAATTTCTAGCTATGCACCGCCCTTTTCCATCTAAGCTCAAATGCTCAACCCACCTTTTGCGCATGTTCGAATCGATTTGAAACTTGAATTCCCAGAATCTAAATTTCAATTTTCGCTAGGTAGCTAGCTATACGTCATTTTGATCGTGACGTCGGCTAACTAGTGATGTAATGGAGGAATCCAGTTATAGCTATTCCCCGCCCATATCTAGCTAAGCTCCACCCTCGCTTTACCTGCGTTTGAATCAATCGATCCCTACACTCTCTGAATCTCAATCTCCAGAAAACTGTACAGGTCAGCTGCTGGAAATTTTGAAACTAATTTGACTGGGAGCAACAGCGCCTAGTCAAATTAGTTTCAAAATATTCGACAGAAGGTTTATTAAATAGTAAAGACATACAATTCGTACAACGTGTCGGACTATTAAGCATTAAGCGTTTACGCCAGACTAAATCGAGTCATTCATGCCGTAATAGATTATGACGCCATCATACACGTCACGTAGTTGATTATGGCGTGATATAGTGGATGGATAAACTGGAAAGGTCCCTGGATTATGACGTCAGATACGTGAGTGGCATGCCAGGAGCTTGATATTATTTTCCCGAGAGAACCGTTCTAGGGGCCTAAAATGATGGGTTTAAATGATTTGTAAACGAAATGACATATTTCTCGCCTGCAGAACGCGCCAGCTCGCAGGAGCTGAGAAAATGTGTCACATGAATGGTTCACTTGAGCAAAGTTCTATGACAACTTGGATTTGATTGCTTAAAACCCTTGCCATATATATTTTCTCAAGTGGGAAGTTTCATGTAATCCACTCGTATTATATTCTTTCTGGTACATATTTTTGCAAAGTATGTCACCTTAAGTCAGTATTATATTCGAATTATATAAAGAGTTATAATGTAACCATTTTGTTTATTAAGACATTGGCATTTGACCATATGACCAAAGTCGAACATTTCATTGAATTATGTCTGGTTCCAGACTCTCGTCTCATATCTGCATCAAAGAGTATGCCATAATCTCGTATTCTACGTGACTTCGCTCGATATTTAGAAACAAAGTACCCCAGGAATGACACACATATCAACATTGACTATAGTTAAAGGTGCATATTCACACCAAAATGCTTGAAAATAAAACTATTAAAATTGTATACTTTTACAGATTTAAATTGTGTGCCTCGATGGAATGAAACTAAATAGATCTTAACATATGATGATTTCATTCCGCATAAATAAATTTCGTATTCTATATTAATTTATACGTAATGAAATCATCATATGCTAAGATTTATTTCGTTTCATTCCATCTAGACCCACACTTTAAGCCTCTAAAAGTATACAATTTAAACAATTTTATTTTCAGACATTTTGCTGTGAATATGCTCCTTTAAACATATGTGTGACTATGATAAGTCTTATTGTAATGTCGACTATTTTTCTCTTTGCCTTGGATTTGGATTTATCCATCCACTATATGGGCCTTTCCTAGTTTATCCATCCATCATATGACGTCATAATTAACTAAGTGACGTGTATGGTGACGTCATAGTCATTACGTCATGAGTGATTTCAAATAGTCCGTCTTTAACGCTTAATAGTCCGACACGTTGCCCGAATTGTATTTCTTTGCTATTTAATAAACATGCTGTTCAATATTTTGAAACTAATTTGACTGGGCGCTCTGTCAAATTAGTTTTCAAAATATTCAACAGCTTACATGTATAGTTTTCTGGCAATTGATAGTCAGGGAGTTCAGAGATCGATCGATCCCAACACGAGCGCGGTGTGGGTGGAGCATAGATAAAACTGGAACGGTCAATTTCATGGGTGTGGCTATGTTTGACGTGTTATATAGCGCATACATCCGGGTATAAATCCATTGACAACACATGTTGCAGTTTGTGTGTGATCAACGGTTCAAAATGGCTTGATTACGTGGATAGATCATTAAGGCATAACATAACAGACACAGGATGGAACTTTTACTCCACAGGCCTCACCTAGCCAATGGAGGAACCCAGTATATCCATCAATCATATGACGTCATAATCAACTACTTGACGTGTAGGCTGAAGTCATAATCAATTACGTCATGAATGACGTAGATAAGTTCGTCACGAACATTTAATTTATGACGGACTAATCGTTGGTGCACGAATTGTATGTCTTTACTAATTTAATAAAAATACTGTTGAATATTTTGAAACTAATTTGACTGGGCGCTGTTGCTGCTTATGGGTAGCAACAGCACCCAGTCATATTTAGTTTCAATGTATTCAACAGCTTACCTGTATAGTTTTCTCGAAATTAAGATTCAGATAGTACAGGGATCGATCAATAGCAACATAGACCCCGCGTGGGTGGAGCATAGCTAGAGATGGGCGGGGCATAGCTAAAAGTGGATTCACCCATTAGCAGCGTGACATTGAGCATATTCGATTGAAAACTCGACTCTAGAGTCGTGTTGTTAACTAGCATGCGTACTCGTGTTGTATTCTCATTGTTGCAAAACTAGCCAAAACCTGAACATAATGTCGAGTTTTCAATGTAATCTGCTCACTGTCATTTGCCATGAGTACGATTGCTTTTGGAATTACAGATTATGACGCAGTCACACCATGCACATACATCATTTTGCGCACATAGGAACAGCCACACGTGCATCCCCATCTGCTACAAGTATTGGCCTCCATCTTTATAGGCCTTGAAACAGCGTCATGGTATAGTGTTGTCCAAACGGATTCCTGTGTTCTCTCCCTTTACAATCCCTCCACTCGAGTGCATCTGGACACGAGGACTGCCGTTTCGGTCTCAGGCGTGTAACTGGTCTGGTGTTACATACCAATTCCCGTATTCGACTATGGCTGCATGTGCTCTTTGAAGGTTTTGCATAATTTCTGCCCTATGTCACAAGCGATCCTTTCCAGCAGCTATTGGCACTACGAAGGACGTGGTGCGGGTAAAGATACAGGAGAAATGTTCAATAGGTATAGAGAGCAAATAAATTATCATAAGTGATTCGTTGGTTTTTATCAAGTTTAATATGTTTCTAAAGATCTGGGGGGTTTTCTCATTGGGAACGCCGTCGTGTAACATATACTATTTAATTTCATACTTTCGACTGGGTTCCCGGATTAAAACACGATTTAATGACTGGAACAGTTTCTTCAAATGAGCATCAAGATAAATTTCAAAGAATATTATAATTGTTATTAGTTTATAATTACCTAGCCCTAATGAAAGACGATTAATCAACAATTTAATCCCTGAATGCACATGATCTCAATTTCAAGGCAACTATAGAGGTAAACTGCTAAATATTTTGAAACTAATTTGACTTGGGGCTGTTAGGCAGCAACAACTCCAGGTCAAATTAGTTTCAAACTACCCAACAGTATATTTATTAAATTGTAAATCAGCTTTCGAACTGTGGATTTCTGTTTGAAAGGGTTAATAAAACGACACACTTATTGCACTGTTTTGACGTATTCTTCTTTAGACATTCGCCTTTCGCTATATCGAAGCCATTAAGCTTTTACAATCACCTATAATCCATTAAATCAGGTTATATATTCTGGTTTACGATATTATTTGTGACGTGTAATAGGCTATAGCAGAACACCTTAATGAATAATAAATAATGAGACATTTCATTATGCGTACTATTGATAATATATATAATATGATAAATAATCGAAATACTGTTCTGTTAAAGAATAGAGGAGTCTGTCAGTCCGACAATTATATGGTGTCATAATCAAATACGTCACGGGTAGGCTGACGTCATGAATGGTATCTCTAGGTCCATCAGGAACTCTTAAATAGTCCGTCAGGCGTAGAATTGTATGGCTTTAGTAATTAATAACTATTCTGTTGAATATTTCGAAACTAATTTGGCTGGGAGCTGTTTCTGCCACAGCACCCAGTCAAATTAGTTTCAAAATATTCAACAGCTTACCTGTATGGTTTTCTTGAAATTAAGATTTCAAGTTCACGGTTCGATCGATCCCAACACGGTCAAAGCGCGGGCGGAGCTTAACTAGAGATTGACGGTGCATAGCTAAAACTGGTTTCAAACATTCTTTTATGCAATTTAATATGCCTGACAGAAGTCGCTTTTGGTATAATTAGCAGCAAACTTCATTCAAATTTATTTTTGTATACTCAAACGTGTTCATACTCGGTTCATTTATAAACCAACGTTCTGAGTATGTATTATGAAATGGGTTAGATCGCTTGGCGGAAGTTTGGATTAGATTAATATAAGTTTGGCAATGTCGTCTGCTTCCAGGAATCTGAGGAGGTCCATGTCTGTGTGGGCCGCCATAATCTGTCGTCTCGCCTTACACTCGCTATTGAGCTAAGCGATGGGAATTTCTTTATCTACATCAATTACGACATCGAAGTATCCAAGGTAATAAGAAAATTAAACGTTATTGGTTACATTCTCCCCCACCTGCCACCAAATCATCAAACCGTCTGCTCCGACATCAGAGACCCTGGCTAGCAGACGACGCCCGTGAATTTGTTTTTTCTTCCTCCACGTCTGCTGTCTTGAGTCATATATCAGATATTCACATATTCCGCAACTGTATGTATCGCATTCTTTCGTAGAGATATTCCATCTGACCCGTGAAAGCTTTTCGGTTTGATCTCGCGATCATCAGAGAATTCGAGATTCTGCGAGAATCAAAGAGAAAGCAACGCTAGCGTCGACCCGGATCGGACCCGTTCCAAAATGGCGGCGCTTTTACGGTCGTCAGGGCTGTTTTGCCAAAAGATACGGGCAGATCGCCAGTTACAAACAGCTACTTATAGAACTATGGGCGGGACGGTGCTTTTTACATCTTTGCAAAACGCTTCTGACCAATTTAATTCTATCAATCGGAGCTAAAATACTCTACGTATGCAATAGTTGAACACGTGTTGATCATATTAAAAACAATTTGACTGAAAGCATTTGCTGCCTGTGGCAGTAAATACTTTCATTAAAATTATTTCCTTTAATTATAAAATACTTCCAGGAACATCATTTGAAAGTAACCGTCGGAAGCATCATGGTTAGTAATGTAGAACCAAACGTGTTTGGAACGCTTTTGTGGGATAATATATCAAATTACTAAATATTTAAAGCTATTTCTTTATTAGCGCGTCTTTTGCCTTTGAAATAAATAAAATTCTTCGGAGTAACTTGACCATATCGACTGATTAACTGAAGTATATAGTTATTGTAGCACACTTAACCTATGAGATCTCTATTTATACCGACTTATCTCGAGCAATGGATATTAAGTTATATGTTTTCGTGCTAATTTTGAACACGTCATTCCTGCAAACGTTGTTGTTTTGTAAATTTGTGTTCAGGAAATTTGCAAACATGTTTCACAAAATTATTTGCTTACTGAATGTCCGTTTTCACGACACACAGAAGACTATTTTTGAGAATTTACAGTTTCCAGTGGTAAATTTTCAAAAATAGTCTTCTCTTAGCCTGCACAAGGACATTCCAAAAGATAATTGAAGAGGCGGAACTTGGTAGTCTTCGCCATAAAGTCGTCAAGATTATCTCAAAAGCTTCACAGTTTCCGTCTAAGGATTTGACAAAAGTAACGTTATTTTGTCAAGTGTAGTATGATTTTGGCAGATATTCTAATACTTAAAGCTACACCAGAATACCTGAAAAATAAAATTATTAAAATTGTATACTTCTAGTGGCTTAGATCGTGAGCATAGTTGTAGTGAAACGAAATGAATGTTAGCATATGTTGATTTTGTTCTATATAAATTAATATAATGATTTAAGTCGAGAAATTGAATTATTGGCAGGAGTCCCTAATTCAAATTCAGAAGTAAAACAATTATATTACTAATTTAAATGGAATGAAATCACCACATGCTAAGATTTATTTCGTTTTACTAAAGCTATAGATAGGCACAAAATACCGCTAAACGTAATACAACTTCATCATTTCTATTGTCAGTCATTCTGGTGTGAATATACACCTTTAACTATGAAATGAATATATTTTTCTGTGCCCCACACACCTACGATGATGACTAGTCTTAGGTAACATAATTATGTCTCCGTCTCGATGACGTCTCTATCCCTATTATTGTTAGGGTCAAGAGGTCAAAGTCATCTTACTAAGCAAGGACTTTCTTTTCCTAAGAGATGTGTGGAAAGAACAGAATCTTGGCTTCAGTACCAAACGTAGGACGGTAGGACCCAGGGCACCCAAATAAACTTGAACTTGAAGTTGAATTTGCAAAGTTTCTGAAAATTATTACCTGGATCAAGCGAAACTGCCGCTAGGATCGGATGAAAGCTAGTCTCCAGTCGTTCCAACCGCAATGTTTCTGGGGAGGGGTGGTGGGTAGGGGCGTGGGGAGGTGGGGGGGGGGGGTGTCGCTGAGGTCATAGGCCGGCGAGATCAGGTCACATATATACAGTACAGCTCAGAAATAACTTAACATGTTTCAAACAGAATATGCCGATACTGTTGAATATGTTGAAAGCAATTGGATTAGAATACATTGTTGGTGCTTAAGGCAGGAATATCGTCCAATCCAATTATGTTCAAAAAATTCAACAGAACATTTTTGCATTATGTTCAAAATTTCCTTCTATCAGAAAGATTTTAACTTATTTATTTGTTGTACTGCAGGCGTGACATTTATGCATAAAACTTGAAGTTATGCAGGCGTCTCAAGAATTAAAACAAAAATGAATTTTTGGGGCCTGGAGATTTGGGGGCCATGTGTAAATGCACGTGTTGCTCTACCTTAAGTTCGGCCCTGCTTGGCTTCAGTTTTTTGCAGTCCATCCTACATTAACAAATCGTTCAGTAACAGGAAATCTTGTTTTCCCGTTATTCTGGAAGCTGTGAATTCGCGGCTCTGAAATTCCCATGGAAGTAAAGATGCTCGTAGACGGTGCAAAATCTTTCTCAATAGACGAATCCAGTCTGTCAGTCAAGTTTATGAAATCGCAATCACTTACGTCACAGGTAGGCTGCCGTCACTATCAAATATGTCATGAATGACATATCTAAGTCGCCCCTAAACGCCTAATAGTCCGTATGAATTGTATGGCTTTACTATTTAATAAACGTTCTGTTGAATATTTTGAAACTAATTTGACTGGGCACTGATGCTGCGTCAGACAAAGCCTGGGCGGGGCTTAGCTAGGAATGGACGGAGAAGAGCTATCAGCGTGGATTCGAAAATGCATTTTGCCCTACCATGGTGGGAACGATTTCTGTTGTGGGTGGATGTTGCGCGACCCGACGGTTGTATAATCTTATCTTCCAAGTCACTACACACGTTGCGGGTGTACTCGCATAAAATTTAATTTTACCGCATATTTCACGATTTGATTTGTTTTTGCTCATCCAAATTAGCGAATAATGAAGAGAAGTGTGTTCAACCGTCTGTAAGCAAATCGCCTTATTACAATCACGCGCTTGAATAAGGAATTACGTCATAGCCTCATATTAGGCCCGTATTATAAATTATTGCATTGGAATCGCAACTGAAACGACAATTAGTACGCGATTTGCTCTGGTGCTATCTCCTTCATCTTCGTAAAACATAATTAACAAATTCTTTACGATGTTATGAATATTCCGTTGATTATTTCGAAACTAATTCAACTGGAATCTGTCGCTGCTGCAGCAACAGATTCCGGTTACATTTGTTACAAAATATTCAATTCCTGTATAACTGTCTTGAAATTGAGATGCTGAGATTTCAAGTGTTATAAAGTTAATATGTATTTGTGAAATAAATTATTTTGTTAGCAAAATTACGTCTGCCATTTCTGGCAATTAGTCAAAGATAAATTAAATTATTTACGTTAACATATCGGATACATGTCCAGATCCATCCTGAAGTCCCAGAGACTTGTTTCCATCGGGGTATGGTGGGGGTTGACGGAGCGGGTGTGGGTGGGGTGTGGTGTGGGGTGGGGTGGGTGGGTGGGTGGGTGGGCGGATGTGTGAGTGCAGGCTAAATATAAAAGATGAATATTCTAAAACAGTGAAAACAAATTGGATAAAAGATGCTGTTGACTAGCAACGGCCTTTCAACAACTTGTTCTTACAAATACTCAGTATAGACTTAATTTTATGTTGCTGAACATCACATCGACGTTTATAACGTAAGCCTCGCTGGTCAATAGCGCGGGTTACTGCATGGGCAGATACTGAACTAATACGGCCAGGTATTGGCCCAGTATTGGCCCAGTATTGGCCCAGTATTGGCCCAGTAACATGCGTTATCAAGGCTACAGTATAAAATGGCTTCAACATCTAACAATGGCGTAACATATAGTTCATTGAAGCGAACATCTATCCGCTTCCCGCTCCAATCCCAGCACGCATCATTGCCCGATTGGTTACGCAGTTTCTCGTTTATTCTCGGATATAGCGAGACAGGAAGTTATTTCTATTCGACACAGCCATACCGGATGTGGTTAACCGAAAGCTTTGTAACGGTAAAAAGATCGTATCACGGATCGGTTGAATTTATCCTTTCCTATGCTTTTATTTTCTCCTAACGAGAGAGCGGCCATTTTTAGCCTAACCCTTTCAACGTTGACCGATCAGATTAAATTATCATTTTATTTTCGTTTCTTGTTTGAAAGGTAATTTGTGTCGGGTCGGTTGTGTTGAATGCCGTTGCTGTCTCAATGACGTCGCTGCAACATCAATCTTTCTCAAAGGTTCTTTCTACAATCTTACATTAGTGTGGAGTTAGAATAGAAAACGTGTTTTGTTCAACAATGTTTATGACAGCACGACGATCCCACGAATTCCCGCCTTCGGTATTGTTTATCATTTCCAAACAAGACTTTCTCGTTAAAACTTCTGTCTCAAATTCAACTTTATTATAAGCGATATGCTGTCCTGTCGATATAACTCAGGGGGTATATTTCCGAAAAGGCGAGTCTCTGCTTTAACTGGCTGCCCGTTGAATTTCTGCAGACTACATTTTCTATAGGGAGTAACTCCGGATCTGTTGAATATTTAGAAAACTATTTGACTGAAAATTGGTGGTGGCTAAGCCACCAACAACTTTCAGTCAAATTGTTTTCAAATTATTGACCAGATCCATAGTTATTGCCCATTGAAACTATTGCCTGACGACTTGTAGCTGTTAGACAGTTAAAATCATGTATCGGGTGTGCGATAGCTTTCTCCAAAGAACGATATTCAGGATGCTATGACGTCGCCGATATTAATTTATGATATCAGTTTTCGTGAATCATATTTGGCGCACACGAAGATGTTGTGATAGCGATTCCGGAGCCTCGCTTCTAAGCGAAGATTTACACAGTCCCTTCACGCACATCATCTGAGTAAAATACGCATGTTCTTGTGAAAACAGAACACTGATATAGGGCTAGAAATTAACCACTGATCCCGTGATCCGTAGGCCGGATCAGTAACAGATCCTTGTGTTATAAAATTAAGTGATCCGGCTGGATCACTTAGTTATAGCAGACGTTGTAGAAGTAGTTTAAAAGTAAACAGAATTCGAAAATGATTTACTGGTAATACTTGAATAACCAGTTGGTGTAATCTTTTGAAATTTTGAAAAAAAATACTGTTGAAACGAAAATTGGTTTTTGTAGTGGTCTTGAGAAATGTCCATTTGCCAGCCAAGAAGACTATTTTTGAAATTTTACCACTGGAACTCGATAAACGAACCAGTCATTCAAGTGGTAAATTTTCAAAAATAGTCTTTTCCCGTCTCCTAATGGGCAATGACTAATCAAATAGTTTCACTTTTTTATCAATCGTTCCCTTTAAAGAATTAACCGTCCTAATAATATGATATAAATGATGCATTCAGAACATTTGACTAATTTTATATGCTGTGGGGTACTACGGTACGGATCATTACAAAATTCTAGGGATCTGTGAATTTTCTGATGTACTGATCCGTATGGATCACAATTAAATACAGTTAATTTCTAACCCTGTCAGATATAATTTCAACAATTAATCGTTTAATGGTCAAGATTTGTAAAAAAATAAATAAATAATGCAATTTTCGATTAGTGAATCTCCATTTCAAGCCAAGAGAAGGCTACATTTGTAATTTTATTAATGGAATTTACAAGAATAGCCTACCGTTTTCCTGCAAATGAATATTGCTGAAGATCACCACAAGGGCTACTTTGGCCAGGTTGAACATTAACAGATCAACAGAATCAAAAGATTTTGCTTAATCGGTGTTCATTTGCGAGTAAAGAGAAGAGTGTTTTTGAAATTTTACAGCTGGAATTCTAGTGGTGAATATTCAAAACTAGTCTTCTCTTTGGCCTGAGAATTAACATTTCCTAAAAACACTGCAGAGGTCGTTTTGGTCAAAACAGGCATATCGCATTCGGGGAAAAACCACAGAACACGGGTCAATTTCATGAAAACGTACCAAAAGTGTGGTTCAGAAATGTGAAATTTCAAACCGTTTTGATATATAATTATATGAATTTATAATCATTTAACTTAGTTGGAGAGGATGATTTTATAGCTTGCAATGCTTAATCTTGATCCATTTCCTGAAAATTATGGCCTCACTACCCCACCCCCACCCCACCCCCTTTCCCATTGATTTGGTCAAGACCATCACACGGTATCATGGGTGATACTATCAAACATGCAGATCCGCTGTTTGTGATGCACAATTCACCTTTCCAGAGTACCCATCCATCATATGACGTCATAATCATCTACGTGGCGTGTAGAATGACATCATAATGGATGACGTCATGAATGACGTCGATAAGTACGTCACAAACGCATGGGGTTGTTGTACAAATTGTTTGCTTTTACTTTTTAATAAATATTCTGTTGAATATTTTGAAACTAATTTGACTGGGTGCTGTTGATGCCATAGGCAGCAACAGCACCCAGTCAAATTAGTTACAAAATATTTAACAGCTTCCCTGTACAGTTTTCAGGAAATTGATAGCTAGGGCTTTTGGGGATCGATCAATCCCAACACGGCGAGGTGTGAGTGGAGCTTAGCTAGTGGTGGGCGGGGCATAGCTAAAAATGGAAAGTTCCATTGTCAAGAATATATAAAAGGCAAATTGTATGAATCCAAATGAAAGATTCAATGTCGCGGTCTTGACGTATGTGATCGTCTTGACAAAATGGTATGGTCCTGACCTGAAATAACGTAAAAGTACAAAGGAAGGGCTATTGATAACACAACATACTTTAGTAGGACACATCAAATCGAAATTATAACGTTTAGTACTATCTATAATGAACGTGTTGAAGAGAAAAGTCTGAATGGTCTGAGCGCGAATTGCGTACTCCTTTTATACCTTTGGGGAGGTGGGATCTGCGCATGCATATGCGCATGCGTGGAGGGGTGGGTGACGGCTCGGCGGCTTGGGAGTGGGGCGTGGTGGCAGCTTGGTGGCTTGGTGGCTTGGTGGCTCAATGGTTTGGCGACTAGGCGGCTTGGCGGCTAGGCGGCTTGATGGCTGGGTGGCTTTGGTAAATTTTGTAAGCTTTGGCGACTTGGCGACTTTTGGCAGTCTTTTGGCGGCTTTAAGTGGCCTGGTGGTCAGGTTGTTTTTAGGGGCTCTTGCTGGTATTTTTAGGGATGTGCTTTGGTATGAGACCGGGGTTAGTGGTGTGGCTGTGTTTGTATGAGCGCAGCTGTGATTCAGACTTATGGCGTTTCGTTCTAAAAGTAGAACTCATCAGAGGCTGGACGCGAATCTTTTCACCCTTATGGGTTTTTTGTTATATTCCTCATACGTCATTCTGCATGGTTATGTATGCGAGAATGGTAATGAATTTGGCTGCAAATGGTGTGTGCCTGTCGGTGTATGTGCTTTGGTGCGGTTGTGTGGCGCTATGTGGGATGGTGTCAGGGGATGGTAGGTATGGGAGGGGTGTGAAATAAAAGTCGTGAGATTTTCTGTGGCGATACCAATTGAATTTTTAATGACATGTGGACAATTTTGAAAATTTTTTCAGAAGATAGAAATAGAGAAATAGAAAAAAATGTGTTTATGTTATCAGTAAATGTCAGTAATGTTTTGCCACATCCGGATCCGCTTCCACATGGCGACACTGTAAGTCCATATGTGCAAGAGCTTTCTTGCAGATACCTAGGGCAATGTTTTTAGCGAGAATCTGCTTACGGTTGATATAGCAAATGTGGCAATTGATATCATATAACAGACACTTACGTCCAGGGGCCTCTTTGTGAAATGATTTTTTTCAAACCCGGGACCCTTTCTTCTATTTCTGCCTTGTGTTGGCCTTCAGTGGCGCGGAGCAGGGACATGTCTCCTGGAGTGTCTATTCCGAACAATTCTTGGAAGATAGAGCTTCTAGTGGAAGGCCGAGGGTTTACTGGGGTTGACGGTAACCGTACCGACCCCGAGCTGCTTGTACTAGAGGCCGGTGACACATCTTTTTGAATGCTATTGTACGTACCCACTGCCTCCGTGTTCATCTCTTGATTATAGTTTGGAGAACTGCTTATAGAATCTGTTGATGGGAAGAAGTTGTTTCCAGATGAGTCGGATAGTGGAGCTGATGGCTGCGCTGCTGCGGCCGGGATTGTAAAGCCTGTGACACGTTGGTGCAGGAGAGTGGCGATCTGTGCTGGGAAGATCGTGGTTCTTGAAGTGGTAGCTTCGTGTACTTCGGCCTGGTGGCGGCCTGACCAGTCCAGTGGATGTCTCCTAGCGGTTTTGATTGGAGGTCCTGGGTGAACGCGTATCACTCCCCCAGAGGTTGTCTCCGTGGAGAGCAACACGGATGTGCTTGATCGTTCACCCATGGCATGGCAGCTCCATATGTGCTTCCTTAGTTATTCCAGCATTTTAAATGGAATAGGTTTTGGAGTGCCGCACGAAGCGCAGGCCCAAAGGCCGGTGTGGCTGGCTTTGTGGCGGTTGAGGCCACATGAATCGGCTTGTTGCTTTTTTAATTGGCACGTGTATTTAGTCATCTTAAGAACTAATGGTAAATGTTGCGTGTGGTGAGTGTTTATGACGTCAATGATCCTTATTATTTACTTGTATATTACTTGTATTATCATGAAACTCATGTGTTCCCTTGTGTGGTTTTCATGTTGAAATGCCTTGATACTGGGGTGTCATAACTTTCTTTTCTGTAGAAGTGGGTTATGGATCTAAGGTGAACACTTTGTCCGCGTTGGGATCAATCAATCCCAGCACAACAAGAACAGAAAAAGTCCAGACATTGCTTGAAGAGAGTAACTTACCATAAACACCTTTCTTGGCACCTAGCTAGACTCACGCCTGACATAGAAACCCCAAATTGAGGAGATGGATGTGAGCGCCGTCATGAGGAATCCCTCCAGAATCACATGGAGATCAAACTCCAAGATCCTTGGAACAGCATAAACAGGTGCGGTATGAAATGTGTTAAAGTATACCTCCAGCACTTGGAACACTGCATCCAAGATGAACAAAGCAAAACTACGCCGTGTACAAAACTTTTGTGCAATGAAGACTACTCAGATCTATGAAATGGAAGACGGCCAGCATCCAACCACTGGAAACAAGAAGGGATTAGAAACTTCTGATACATGGCGAGCAATTCGAACGACTCAAGAACCACGATCTCCACGAGAAGCTCCTGGTAAACTGCAGTTTATCAACCATGTTCACGAGGCCCGCACCTAGGCGTGATGTCCAATAGGATTTTGCCTAGTATTCTTACAGATACAGATACAGATAGAGATTCCAAGAAAGAACCAACTCAAACGAAAGAGGTGAAACCGTGGTAGAAGGAGAATGTAGCTGTTGTTCAGCCAAATCCAGATCTCCTTGAGATTTCGACGCACCTGAAAGGGTCTCCAACGCCCCTAGGTGACGAATTAAGCACTAGCAGCCCTGTCATCTCTAGACAACAAGAATAGTGATGCTTCACTCAAAGCCCTTGAAATGGGAAAAAACCCACTAGGGTTTCAAGCGACAAATTGAGTACATGCATACACTAATGGCTCTGCTGAATAAGCCATAAGAAAATTTAATGGAGACAGTGGGGTCTTCATCGAAGACCTCTTGAAATCATCTCTGTACCAAGTGGATGTGATGGTTTTCCAAGCGGTCACTGATTACCTAAATCCCATGGAGGAACCGCCAGCAAGAAGAGTTCTCAATGTCTGCTCTGTATGTATGTATGAATACTGTATTCTGCAGGTGTAGTAGAAGTCATTGAAGTATGTAGAGTTTGAGACATCAATCGGCTCCCCACAGGGAGATGGTCTATCTCTGGTGCTTTTCACCTGCTACCTTGCTGCCGCATTGAAGTCTGTGTGGGAAAGTTCCACAAGACCAAACCCCCAGTGTCAATACTGGGCATGCCACTAGAGATGGAATATGCCGATTTCATAGACGAGGAAAAGAACCCCCTTTATGAACTTCTCCCAATAGCTGCAAGCAAACTGAAAATTGAGAATCTCTATGAATGAATCAAAAACATAGTTCACCCACATATAACTATCGACAAAGCATTAAACTATAGAAAATGACGACCCACCTCGTGGCGGCGAACCATGGAGGAAAAGTAAAATCCTGGGCTCACTGCTTTGCAGTACTGCTGATATTTCTGCACCCTGCGTCATGGGGAACATGGCTTTCCAGTCCTTCTGGAAGCCATGGATTCGTAGATCAAAGATGCCCTTGATAAAGAGGCTACGTTTATACAATTCAACCTGCGTATCCTTGATGCTGTATAACTGTAACAGCTGGGCAGCCTGCCACTGCAAACACCTATGCACCATCACTGGACACCGATGGCCAGACAGCATAATTTCCAACGATGCACTATACAAGAAGTGTAATACGTGGCCACTATCTGTAAAAGTCGCCCAGCAAAGATGGTCCATGTTTGGCCATGTGGTAAGGATGCCAGAAGAGACACCAGCACAGAGAGCCTTGGTATTCGCCCTACTCGGAGCCAGCAAGTACAAAGCCAGGAGAGGACGTCATTGCATCAATCCGCTAAGCGTGTTACGAGGTGACCTCAAGAAAGCAGGACTCGGTACACTCAAGTCAAGAATGGACCTGAGGAAGCTAAGGACTTCGGCTGAGGACAAGACACAGTGGGCAAAAGCGAAGAAGGACTGATTGCAGCTGTAGGACGTTTCTACCACTACAGCCGCAGAATGCAGTAATCATACATACATACAGTAGTAGAAACATCCTACAGCTGTAATCCGTCCTTCTTCGCTTTTGCCTACTGTGTCTTGTCTTCAGCCAAAATCCTTAGATTTCTTCAGGTCCGTTCTTGACTTGAGTGTACCTAATTCTGCTTTCTTGAGGTCACCTCGTAGCATACTTAGCAGGTTTATGTAATGACGTCCTCTCCTGGTTCTGTATTTGCTGGCTCAGAGTATGGCGAATTCCACAACTTTCTCTGCTGGTGTGTCTTCTGGCATCCTTAGCACATGGCCAAACATGGACCATCTTTGCTGGGCGACTTTTACAGACAGTGGCGACGTATTACACATCTTGTATAGTGCATCGTTGAAAGTATGCTGTCTGGCCATTGGTGTCCAGTGATGGTGCGTAGGTGTTTGCGGTGACAGGCGTCAAGCTTGTCTAGAGATGCCTTTGGAACTGCCCAGCTGTTATAGTTATACATCATCAAGGATACGCAGGTCGCATTGTATAAACGTAGTCTTTTTACCAAGGGCGTTTTCGATCTACGAATCCATAGCTTCCAGAAGGACTGGAAAGCTATGTTCCCCATGATGCAGTGTGCAGCAATGTCAGCAGTACTGTAAGACAGGGAGCCCAGCATTTTACTTTTCCTCCATGGTTCGCCGCTCCGGAGTAGATCGTCATTTTTTTTAGTTCAATACTGGGTCTGCTCTGCAAGTCCTTATAGCAAGCTCTACAGAAAATCCCCATAAACACCATACAAGCAACCGTACATGAAATCTCTAGAGAACCTGCTACGGTGCTTCAGTGGATACTAGCACAGCAATGAGCATGCAAACAGACTCGCAAAAGAAGGGGGCGTATACAACACATGCTAGGCCTAACATACCGAGTCGAAAACCCTCATAAAAGACACTGAACATCGTCCTTCAAGGAGATAACTAATTACCAGTTCACTCATGTCACGTTGATTCTAAGCCATACAGAACAGACAAGCTCAACCAGCCATCGTCCACCTTCAGTCCTTCATGCAGGGTACTCTTGGTATCATCACGTCGGCTCTGCACGACTGTGAAGAGGCAGACCAGACTCGACAGCACATGCTTCACGCGTGCAATATCGTCAGCTCACTGCTTGGCCAGATGTGGCCGAAGGAAACTTCCCTGCAGGAAAAGCTGCGGTATACCAATCAGGGTCTGTGCTGAACGTTCCAGTTTGTAAAAGTGTCTGTCACCAGACCATGACACAACCGTCAAACACAGAGGATGAAAAGAGCCATTTATTGCATTGCCTACACTTTACATAACCCAACTCGCATGCACCTTGATAAAAGAGTATTAACACTAAGTCGTGGCTTCGGAAGTTCTCCAGTTGTGGCATTGAAATGTAACACAGCCTCTTCCAGTACTTTGATCCTTATGATGGGTTGATGGCTCTATAAAGACATTATTGTCTATTACCTTTGCTTGTAGCTAGAATTTGTATGCATGTTGAGAAAGACAATGAGGTAAAGCGCTATGGCCAGTCCTAGTATTTAAACCGCCCTGTATAGCCATGAACTGTTGTCTTTTACATTTATTACTTTATTAGATTTTTCAGATTCCTGAAAGTGAACCCTGAAAGTGAACCAGACCAATGTTGTACGGAGGTTGGTTTCTGGTCTAGATTAGCCATTTGGATGCTGCATAGACGTGACTGATTTTCCGGTTCAGGGAGTAATAGAATCATGGACGTTGAAAGAGAAGTGTCAGGCGTTCACATTAATAGTACTGATGGTCGACCTGGTTCAAAACAAGGTAGACTGGAAAGGCAACTACATTTTCACGTAAAAAACTAAAGCGGTTCTATCCATCTCACTAATAAGTTTAGCTTATGGCAGCAACAGCGCCCAGGAAAATGAGTTTCAAAATGTTCAGCAGCATGTTTATTAAATAGTAAAGACATACTATTCGTACAACAACGCTTAGTCCATGATCAATTAAGCGTTCGTGACGAACTTATCTACGTCATTCATGACATCATTGATTATGACGTTATCCTAGACGTCGCGTAGTTGAATGTGACCTCATATGATAGATCAATAAACTGGAAAAAACAATTACGTTAAGGTTCTGGTAACCGTGAACGCGATGATATTTGCCAAATAGAAACAATGTTTCGAAATATTCAACAAAATGCATGCATATTTACCTGTGCATATTTTCCTGTTCTTGCTGGGTGGATATACCGTGATGGATACAGGTTCCTGTTCCTATTGGGTGGATATGTACCGCGCCAATATCGAATTTGCGCCGTTGGCCAATGACACAGGGACCAATATCAAATTTGATATCGGGGCGCCCGTTGGTCAATGGCGTTAACCCAATAACGAATTTGATATTGGCGCGCCAATTGGCCAATGGTGCGGGGGGACCAATATCGAGTTTGATATCACCGTTCCGTTGGCCAACGGCGCAGAAGATAAATATCGAATTCTATATCGGCGCACCCATTGGTCAACGGCGCAGGAGGCCAATATCAAATTTGCTATCGCCGTCCCGTTGGCCAACGACGCAGGGGGCCAATATCGAATTTGATATCGGCGCACCCGTTGGCCAACGGCGCAGGGGACGAATATCGAAATCGATATATTTGGGACGATATGAAACTGTATCAAGGTACACAAATTTCGATTTCTAATCGAACCTTATTAATGGCTGGTGAACACAATACGTCACTAACCAAATAAATAAAACGCCATAATTCTTAAATTTGAATACTTTAATAACACAATTCCGTATAACCATGAAATCAAATAGCACAATAGCACACAATGTTATATACTATTAAAAGGTGTACATTCACACCAAAATGCTTGAAAATAACATTGTTGTCAATGATGTTTTGATCGTAGCGAACTTATCGAGAACAAATTGTTCCGTGTGAATAATTAATATGATTTTCAAACCGACATGAGTACATGTCAAAATTTACTGAGTAGATTTAGTAGCGCCATGCATAATTCTAAGAGCAACAATGACTTTCAAAGGTGTATACAACGTGGACATCGATGTCACCGCTACGTATTCCACATACTTACTGAAAATTAAACCAAGTCCGTATTCACTTCTAAAAACTTTGGAACCTTCTGTAACTTTCGTCCACCGCCACTGCGATACAACATTGTGTAACACCCGAGGCAGACAAGCAATCAGAAACTTGTGCAGTTCGGCATTGGTCCCCTGCGCGGCTGGCCAACGGGCGCACCGATATCAAATTCTATATTGGTCACTGCACCGTTTGTCAACGGGCGGGCCGATATCAAATTCGATATGGGTTCCTGTGCCATTGGCCAACGGGCCAAACTTACCCATCCATCATATGACGTCATAATCAATATCGATTTCAATTTCGATATTTGAATTTTTTGGTCAATGGCGCAAATTCGATATTGGCGCATTACAGATAGACCGTGATGGATACAGGTTCCTGGTGTTGCTGGGTCGATAGATCGTGATGGGTACAGGTTCCTGTTGTTGCTGGGTGGATAGATCGTGATGCGCACAGGTTCCTGGTGTTGCTGGGTGGATAGATCGTGATGGGCACAGGTTCCTGGTGTTGCTGGGTGGAGAGATCGTGATGGGTACAGGTTCCTGGTGTTGCTGGGTGGATAGATCGTGATGGGTACAGGTTCCTGGTGTTGCTGGGTGGATAGATCGTGATGGGTACAGGTTCCTGGTGTTGCTGGGTGGATAGATCGTGATGGGCACAGGTTCCTGGTGTTGCTTATTGTGTTGAATCATAAAATAAAGCTTTCACATATATGATCTTGAATGAAGCATTCCAGATTATCCATCAATCACATGACGTCATAATCAACTACGTGGCTTATAGGATGGCGTGATAATGGATTACGTCATGAATGGCGTAGTTAAGTTTGTCACGAACTTTTAATTGATGACTGACTAAGCGTTATTACGCGAATTGTATGTCTTTACCATTTAATAAAGATGTTGTTGAATATTTTGTGACTAATTTGACAGGGTGTTGTTGTTGTTGTCATAGGCAGCGACAACATCCAGTCAAATGAGTTCCAAAATATTCAACAGGTTACCCGTTTTATTTTCTGGAAATCGGTAATCGCAGGGATCGATCGATCTCAACACGGACAAACCGTGGTTGGAGCATAGCTATAGATGGACGGGAGATAGTTAAAACTTGATCCCTCCATTAGCAACTGTTCGATCACCGGTGAGATAATACCTGGGTGTAGTCTGGACTGATTGTATGATTTCTTTTGAAAACGGTCCCTTTCCTTGTTGGTACAGGGAACAGGGGGTCGGCGTTTTTTGAAAGGCCGAGAGGTGGAAAGTTGGAAGAGTTTTTGTCGTGAAGCTAGACTAGTGCCCACGTAAAATTCCAGGTACAAATACATAGTGTTTGTTTCTCGGCAAGTAAGCGCCACTGACCAATCAGCCAATCAATTGGCCCCCTGCGCCGTTGGCAAACTGGCGCGCCGATATCAAATTTGATATTGGGAGCAAATTCGATATTGGCGCGTTACATCGATACCGGCTTCCCCCGAACGAGTTCAACCCACATTCTCCAATATACCGAGAGAACGACACACTATACGATAACATTAACCTCTCGGGTGCAAATTTAACCATTTTTATGATCAAAATGTGTAGTGGTCTTGTGGAATGTAGGCTACATTTATAAGCCAAAAGAATACTACTTTTTGCCAGTGAAATGAAGTGTGTATGAGTACGTATGATTGTCATAAGTTGTAGTTATTCACAGATTTTATATGAAAATTTAATAAATTTGTATTGTATAATTGAAACATCCACCCGTCGTACATAGTATTATTGGTGTACATGTTGGCAATCTGAATAACAGATTCATTCATTCAATAAGGCCAATGGAGGACTCCTGTTTTAGCTATGCCCCGCCCATCTTTAGCTAAGCGCCACCCACGCTTTGCCCGTGTTCGAATCAATCGATCCTTGCACTCTATGAATCTCAATTTCCAGAAAACTATACAGGTAAGCCGTTGTATATTTTGAAACTAATTTGACTGGGTGCTGTTGCTGCCTATGGCAGCAACAGCGCCCAATCAAATTAGGTTCAAAATATTCAACAGTATGTTCATTAAATAGTAAAGACATACAATTCGTACAAAAAAGCGTAGTCCGTCATCAATTGAGCGTTCGTGATGAACTTATCTACGTCATTCATGACTTCAATAATAATGAGCTCATCACGCGGTAGATTACGACGTCATATGATTGATGGATAAACTGGAAAAGTGCATTTAGAGGGATCCATTTATAGCTTCTCCCCCCCCCCCACCCCACCCACCCACCCACCCCACCCCACCCCGCCCAATTCTACCTAAGCTCCTCTCACATTACACATGTCATTGAAACCTAAATTCACAGATCCTAAATTCTAAAATCAGCTATGACTTTGCTATTGTCACAAAATCCAGATGCCTTACCGGTCTGGCTACGGGATTTGGTTTTAAACATTTCCACACTGATGTCAGTATTCTATCTTTCGCTGTGTCAAAAAACCCAAAAACAACGGTGTACATTTTTCAACAATTTTGGCGGATGATGTCGCTGTATACGACATCAACATCTACTACCAAATTTGCTGAAAAATGAACATCAGGTCATCTTTTAATTTCATTTGAAAATTTAAAATTTTGACATCAGAGTGGCAAGGGTTAATGTAATTGTCTATATATATCGACTGCCCTATCGACTTGATCTGTTATTTTTGGATAACCCCAGACATATACGTATCCGGCGATATCTACATCCCGCCCCTCCCACCCCCACCCCTGCACGAAAGAAAAACAAGATGACACAATTAGGTAACTCCCAGATGACTTCGACAATCCGATTCGCGCCTCTCTTCTCCGGCACGGTCTTATCCTCCTGCTCGATTTAAAACTACTATCTATCGAAATTCGATCCGCCAGCAATCAGGGGATGAGATTTAGACTAATATAATCATACTGATAAAGAAGTATCGATGTACGATTGGTTGCGCTCTCAAATTACAACAAACATATCGGCATGTCGGGATAGGCGGCCCGGTGCGTGATGTATCCCGGACAAGCGCGCTCGGAGACAGCTATTTGTTGACTCCGACACGCCGGACAGTAGCCCGCGTCAGCATTGTTAGGGGCCCCGAGAACACGTTACAACTGTTAAAATACAGGATCTGTCAATATAGCTTCGCGGCCGTGTTTGTTTAGATACGGTATCGTCGAGCGATTCCGACCATTAATTCGACAGCAAGTTTGGATACGAAATCTGTTTACTCGTGGTGAATTATTGAAATATTGCCACGGGATATTGTATTAGGGGGGACAGGAAAAAAGTACTCTTTAACCGTCTGCTTACTGCAAAGCATGAGTCAATAACTTCAATGAGCACTAACCCCGGAACTACTGAATATTTTGAAAACAATTTGACTGAAAGTTGTTGGTGGCTTAGCCACCAACAACTTTCTGTCAAATTGTTTTCAAAATATTCTACATATCCAGAGTTAATCCCCATAGAAAATGTCGTCTGCGGAAATTCAGCAGACAGACATTTAATATTTATTTCCTGATGAGTGGCTTGAACGAGATAGGTCCATTAGTGACGGGCAGTGTCAATTTATGAATGCCATCGCTAACGTTTCGTCAATATATGACATCATATTTCAGTCGAAACGTTTTGAATTCTTTGTCTAAGACAGCAACAGCTTTCAGCAATATCATATTCAAAAGCGAGTGAGGGTCACATGGCTTGGGACTAGTCGGAGGGGAGTTGGGTGGACATTTTCGTGGAGTGTACTGCAATATATAATTACTTAGGGCAACTACTTGACATCGACCGGATTTTAACATTGACATTGTAAACAAATTATTCAGTTAACGTGACGAGCAGATCGGCTTTTACCCAATAGAGCTATCAAGGAAACGTTTCTTCTTTGATTAAATATTTTTATTCCTCTCAAAAGCACGAGGGCCTTAAAGGTGTATGGATTACATAAAGGAAATTCCACTTAATATCTACGCGAACATATATGAATAAAATTATGACGACTACGAACGAGAGCCAATCTAACGACGATTGGGAACAATTCTTTAGATATATTATTCGGTAAAATATGAAAATAGGCCTAAAAGATATTTAAAAGATAACAAGAACGACAAATTCGTAATTGTTCATAAATACCGGGAATTGGGATGGGATGGAGATGGGGTGTGAGTGGGTGTGGTGTGAGTGGGTGGACTGTCTGCCGTATGGTTGCGTAACCAGTGTCAACGACCTTCTCGCGACAGGCAATATAAATTGTACATGATCAACAATATATAAATAAAACTAGTACCAATGAACTTTTCCAGTTTACCCATCCATCATATGCCGTCATAATCAACTACGTGACGTGTAGGATGACGTCACGATCAATTACAGCATAAATAGCTCGATTTAGTCCGTTTTAAATGCTTAATATCCCGACACGTTGTACGAATTGTATGTCTTTACTATTTAATAAACATTCAGAAAATTAACTATTATTTTGTAATCCCCATATGTCACATTGTGACCTGGGAGTACTTCAATAAACTTGAAACTTGTCAAATATTTTGAAACTGATTCAATTGGGCGCTGTTACCGCCATAGGCAGCAACATCAACCAGTCAAATTAGTTTCAAAATATTCAGCAATTAACCTATATAGTTTTCTGGAAATTGATAGTCATGGAGCTCAGGGATCGATCGAAACACAAACGAGGTGTGGGAGGAGCTTAACTGGAGATGGGCGGGGCATAGCTAAAACTGGAAAGGTCCATTACTGCCCTTATACAAGGCAGAATATCCACTGATAACGCAGGTTACTGGTCTGCTACTGGGCCAATACGTCCCGGTATTAGTCTAGTACCAGCGAAGTAACCCGCGTTATCAGGGTATATTTAACATGGCAGACATTCTTCATGATTATGACGTCATCCTACACATCACGTGGTTGATCATGACGTCATATGATGGATGGATAATCCGGAAAGGGCCATTAAATCAGTAAGACCTAAGCGGATATACACTTGTTTGTATGACATATGACTTTGCATTCATCACGTGATTCCTAGTTAACATGGCCTCCGGAGTCAAGTGGCTCCGCATATGACCACAGATATACGATGGTGATGATATTACCGGGTCCAGATGCATACATTTGTAATGGGGAAGCATCTAGTCAACAACGGTATAGGCCTATAGGCGCAGTTCCGTCGTGACGGACGTACCCTTTGGACACTTTAATTTGTTATTTGTAAAATACTGTGACACTAGGCTCGTGTTCTCACTAGGGACTTAGGCCGTGTTTCCCACTAGAGCTCTACGTCGTGTTCTCACTAGAGACTTAATCAGTAATAACTCCATGCTTCAGTATGGCGTTATTCCTGATTAAGTCTCTAGTGGGAAGACTGGGAACACGACCTTAATCAGCAATAACGCCATACTGAAGTACGGCGTTATTCCTGAGTAACTCTCTAGTAAGATATTAAGCCGTGTTCTCATTACAGTCTTAATCCGGAATAACGCCATACTGATGTATGGCGTTATTCCCGATTAACTCTTTAGTGAAAACACGGCTTTAGATACCAAATTTATGGAGGCTTGTCCTGAGATAGTAGTTCGTATAAATATATCTGGTTCATATGTTTGTTGTAAGACTCTAAGGTACCCTTAAGCATTGTGACGGAATTACGCAGAGAAATTGGTATTACCTCACATCTTCAGTTCACCGGTAGTAATTCTGTGTGATTTGGGAATATTCGAAATGGTATAATTTATACAGATGCCTTCATCAGACACCAAGTAAGCATAAAAGATGAAAGTTTAATCTGGTTTCTTGAAGCAATAAATTTTGCAGCGTGACGGACGTATAAAGTTCTAATTCTGGGGCTATGCATATAAAATATCCATACCTATATGTGAATTAATTTAATAACAATCTTAAAATATTAAAATATTTAATTAGGGACTGTTTGCTCTTGAAAGCAAAGCACAATGCAAATCTAAGAACCGTGTTCAAATATTTCTCGAATATTCCAAAACCGTAACATTACGTTTCTGGATGGCCATGCAGTGTGGACCAGCACGGGTGACTACAGCACATCGAGCTCCTTCTTTCTCCTTATACCGCCTTCGTCGAACCACGCGTTTCTCCTTCTCCCGAAGATTTCATTCTGCCATCAGTAGACGACCTACAAAATATCTTCTCCTCCTCCTCCGTCTCCTCCTCCTCCCCTTCCTTCTTCTTCTTCTTATTATTATTATTGTTATTGTTGTTATTGTTATTCAGTGCACTGTATTTGTACGTAAGTGGGAGACACGCTCATAAGACATGTATTATTGTGCTTCCACATAGACTAAAAATTAACTTTGTTTAAATCAAGCTTTAACATTGTGCAAATACCAATTATGAACATTGTAACTTTAGCATTTCTAGTTCCTATGTACTACAGACATCAGAATATCATTAATGCCATAGAAACAAGCAATGGATCAGTAAACTACTCTCTAGAACTGATCACATGACCCTCACACTTATCAGAAGATTGGGATTCCTCATTAGGGCCGAACATAAGTTAAGACGGTGGAACAAGTGTATTTGCACAGGACCCCCAAATATCCAGTGCCAACAAAAAACGACACAAAAATTATTTTTTTGTCCTAATTTTTAGGGTCCCTGTATAACTTCAAGTTACACACATAGCTGCCACACCTATAGTACAAATCATAAATCAGCCAACGAGTTTCCAAAATAAAACTATTTTAAACACGATTTAAAACATATTCTATTGAATATTTTGAACATAATTGGATTGGAAGACGGCAGCAATGTCTTCCAATCCAATTATATTAAAAATATTCAATACTATCATTTTTATTCAAATCTGTGTTTGAAATATTCTATATAAGACTGATGTGTCCAAATCCCACATATTCTAATCTCAGGGATGTGGGAGGGGGGGGGGGGGGCAAGCAGCAATACGGCCGAAACTGGACGCTAGCTTTCTCCTGATTCCGACTTTGTAAAATACAACACTGCAGTTTTGACTTCTGCTAGCCGGCTCCTGTATATCACATTAAGGTCATCATGGATACACTCTTTGCAGTCTCACCTAAAATAGCTGGTCAGCATACGTTATGTGGTCATGAAGTATTGGTTAATGGACACCAATTCACCTTTCCAGACTACCCATCCATCATATGACGTCATGATCAACTACGTCATGTGTACAATGACATCATAATGAATGACGTCATGAATGACGTCGATAAGTACGTCACGAACACATATTTGAAGACGATCTATGCGTTGTTGTACAAATTGTTTGCTTTTACTATTTAATAAAGATTCTGTTGAATATTTTGAAACTAATTTGACTAGCCGCTGTTGCTGCCATAGGCAGCAACAGCACCCAGTCAAATTAGTTACAAAATATTCAACAGCTTCCCTGTATAGTTTTCAGGAAATTGATAGCTAGGACATTTGGGGATCGATCAATCCCAACACGGCGAGGTGTGGGTGGAGCTTAGCTAGTGATGGGCGGGGCATAGCTAAAAATGGAAAGGTCTATTGAATGTGGTGGCTAATGTATGTGGCTAACTCTGTTGCATGGGTTGATTGGCACCAAAGAATAAAATCTATTGAATCAGATATTTCTGGGATTATCACTTGGTCTCTGCCTCTTGGGACTATACACAGTGTTTCTGATACATCTTCCCATTCTGCATTTGGCTTTTGAAGTTATCTGTGTGTAATACATAAATTTTGAGAATGAATTGACTTGCTGCTTTACTAGACATGTCAGAGGCGAGGAATACAGTAATAACTGAATGTAGTACGTCTCGAGTAGTCCTCGAGTGATTTTCGGTATGAGTTGAACCACGAAAGCGAGAACAATTATATGTATGAATAATGATGTCTTTCTTGAAAAACTCAGGCAGCGGCCGCGTGAGTACGTGCGTGTGCGCGCGAGTACGTGCGTGCGTAGGTGCGCGCAAATGCTAGTTATTATGTATCAAGCGTTTCGCTGCACTTGTTTGGCTGTATGTAGTTGGAAGGGAGGGGTCTGTTTATATCTAGGCACCGCCGATTTCTGACTAAACTCCACCCACGTTTTGCACGTGATGGGGTCGATTGAACCTTTGACTGATCTGTCTTTAATGTCAGGGTAACTATACAGGTATGATTTTGAGATTGGTTTGACTGGGTTCTGTTGTTACCTATGGCAGCAGTCAAATTAGTTTCAAAATATTCAACAGGTTGATGATTGAATGATAAATTCGTCAAAGACATACAATGGACCTTTCTATTTTTAGCTATGCCCCGCCCATCACTAGCTAAGCTCCACCCACACCTCGCCGTGTTGGGATTGATCGATCCCCAAATGCCCTAGCTATCAATTTCCTGAAAACTATACAGGGAAGCTTTTGAATATTTTGTAACTAATTTGACTGGGTGCTGTTGCTGCCTATGGCAGCAACAGCGGCTAGTCAAATTAGTTTCAAAATATTCAACAGAATATTTATTAAATAGTAAAAGCAAACAATTTGTACAACAACGCATAGACCGTCGTCAAATATGTGTTCGTGACGTAGTTATCGACGTCGTTCATGACGTCATTCATTATGATGTCATCGTACACATCATTATGACGTCATATGATGGGTGGGTACCCTGGAAAGGTGAATTCGTACACTTTCTAGATTATTTCTTTTTCAAGATGATGGTTTTTAAACTAATATTGATAGTGATCTCATCATTGACGGGTGGAATTTCATTATGACGGCATAAACTCGAGTGGCTGATTGTTTTAATTCAATTTATTTAAAGTCAGTTATTTATGGCTATTTGTTATTGCTTGGAACTGGTGTTCTCGGCCTATGCTTTTTTTCCTGTTGGGATCGAATGAATCTTGATTCACAGTAATCTCCGTACAATGGTAACTATGCAGTCATGTGTTTGTCATTTTAGTGCTGGTTTGACTGGGTGCTGTTGCTGCCTATGGCGGCAGCAGTGCCTGTTTAGAGTAGTTTCGGAATGGCCAAAGGATTGTTTTGTTAAAATAGTTAATAAATCAAAAGACATGCAATTCATACACTTGAATGATTCTTTCAAATTCATGGCCGAGTTTTCCCTATTTGTCTTAACTGTGACGTCAGTACCTGTTTAAGGATTTTTATTAGTAATATTGAATATGCGTGCGCGCATGTGCACGTGTGTGTGCGTGCATACGTGTGTGCGTGCGTGCGCGAGCGTGCGCGTGCGTGCTTATTGGTATTTTTTTCTGTAAATATTTTCGTTTTAAATATGAAAATGTAGGGGAGACGATTATGGTTAAGTATACTTTTTGTGTTTGCTTAAGTTATCTCCCCTAAATATATCATCTTTCGTTTTTATTTGCATTTTTGGGACTAATTTGGTCCGAGATGGTAATATTTTCCTGCTGGTTGTCCATTTGTGGGCCGGGAGAGGTCTGTTTTCGGGGTTTTACCACTGGAATGACTGACTCAGTTATTGAGCTGGCCATTTCGGTTGTGGAATTCCGGAGATAGCCTTCTCTGGGTCTGCAGGTGTACATTCTCGGTGCCTAGGACTGTTTTTGGCCAGTGTGGTCATGAGGGGATTAATGAGTGGGGTGGGTGTACAGACGGACTAAATATGGGAGGGGGAATTGTAAATAACACTAAAACGGGGTCTTTGGGATGGATTTTTTGGCCAAGAAACGGGTTGGGGAATTATATATAGATGTATTTTTGTATATATGGGGAATTTGTATGGAATTTGTATAGATTATAAAAATTGGGGATTGGTGGGTTTCAAATGAGGTATGGGGAAATGTAGTTTTGTTATTTAATTATTGAGCATTTTTAAAATTTTGATTCTTGTATGAAGAATTTAAAAGGAAAAGAAAAATAAATAAATAAAAAAATAATTTTTTTTAGGAAATATGATGATATTGTACGCCCATATGCAGCCGGTGTAAGGTCTGTCCCGGGGGATGCCAATGTGGACCCCTGGCCTGTGTAGTACTGCCATCACGGTTTCCGTGGGGATGGTGATGTCATGGATTGCTAGCCAGACTTATTCTAAATTAACAGGGACTAGCTTTAGTTGTAATTCATGGTATATTATAGGTTATTGTGGCCTGAATTTATAGGAGTCTGGTTCATTTTGTGGTTATGCTTCTTGCAGTGGTGTGTTTGATGTGTGTATGTGCGGGTACGTGCGTGCATAGGGTGGTTGTGATAGTGTGGCTGGCGTGGCGTATGTATGTGTTCGTGGTGTGTGGGCGAATATGCGTGCGTGTGTGCGCGCGCATCCGTGCATGTATACAGGGTGTAGGTGGGGTGAGTGTTGGTGCGTGCAGCTGGGTGACTGGGTAGCTTATGCTGTATGTTTGAATGGATAGTATAAGGATACTGGTGAGAGGTTTTTAATTAGTTTTTCGATAACGTTTGTTAAAGTGTATATAGAGACTGGGTGTGTTAGGGAATCAAATGAATAATTCAACAAATAATTTCTCTTATTGCACGTGCAGATGATCATAAGACCTGGCTTTTAGGGGAATGGTTTTAAAGGTGTATGATGCAATAGGGGAACAGGTCATGTCGTCATGCCCTTAGGTGTGTAACTTTTTGGAAACCCTTTTTGGTCGCTTGTCAGGGGCCCAGCGCACTGCTATAGCGTTAAATAGTCGTAAAGCAACGCCCGTCGTTAGCCCATGTCTAAGACATGGGATAACGACGGGCGTTGGTTACCGCCTATTTAACGCCAGAACTGTGCACAGTCCCCGGAGGATTTCCCATGCACCACCTTATATGGCTGTGGGGTTTGTCTCTAGAACCTTTGCACCAGATTCATAAGGTACATACTGATTTCCTAAGAAAAAAAGAGGCCTCCGCTATTGGGCGTGTTCTTCTCCCCTCACACCCATTCCAACCAGCCAACGCCCCCCCCCCCTTACTAAGGAAGGGCTTGTAGCAATTCACCTTTCCAGAGTACCCATCCATCATATGATGTCATAATGAACTGCGCGATGTGTACAATGACATCATAATGAATGACGTCATGAATGACGTCAATAAGTACGTCACGAACGCATATTTGAAGACGGTCTATGCGTTGTACAAATTGTTTGCTTTTACTATTTAATAACTATTCTGTTGAATATTTTGAAACTAATTTGACCGGGCGCTGTTGCTGCCATAGGCAGCAACAGCACCCGGTCAAATTAGTTACAACATATTCAACAGCTTCCCTGTATAGTTTTCAGGAAATTGATAGCTTGGGCATTCGGGGATCGATCAATCCCAACACGGCGAGGTGTGGGTGGAGCTTAGCTAGTGATGGGCGGTGCATAGCTAAAATGGAGAGGTCCATTCCTTGTAACACTTGCATTTGTACATCGTGATCTAGTTCCAACAACATCCACTAGCACACGTTTGAGTGCAAGAAGCTCTGCTTGAGTTGCCAGCTAGCGTTACCAAAGCATTCTTATGGACGGAATAGCCTCTTTAACCTGCTTTACAGGGTGATAATTTCATCTTAAATGTTGTTTTGCACCGATAGATTATGGATTATAGATTCCATGTCATTCATAGCCTGTCACATTCCCTTATCCGTTTGAAAATGTATTTGATTTGTAAAATCGCGTATGTGTTGATCAGTGATCTCCACCATTTTGTCTCCTTAAGAAAGTGTGTGATGTCATGTAAGTGGCAATGTACTACACTCTTTATTATGTAATAATCACCTTGTTGAATATTTTGAAAATAATTTGACTAAAAGTTGTTGCTACATATGGCAGCAACAACTTCCAGTCAAATTAGTTTCAAAATATAGCTGTCACCTCCATGACTGAGCGTAATGTACCAAGGCGGGCAAACGAGTTTTTTTCCGATTGGTTGAAAAGTAAATCATGACAGCCATCATTGGGTGTAGAAATGTATCAGCATTTAGCTACTTAAGCCTGAATGTCTTTCTTTACCGACATGATAAAAAGCTTAAACTTGCCTGCATAGTTTAGGTGTGGCCTATTAGATCACCTGAATAGCTATCAGATGAGGTTATCCTTTAAAACGCTTCTAAGTTATGAATGCCTATGTCTTTAGCGACCACGTTTCTGATGCGTAGATGGATATTGGAAATATCTATGTCTTTTACAGACGGACTTTCACGCGTCTCGATATTGCACGCCTACTTCCCGATCAATTCTTCTAATTTACATAAGGACGCTGCTGCTAGGGAATATTGTGTCGTTGCACGTGATGATGCGTCTAGTACAACGTTGCCCGGGAAAACGAAATGGTTTTGAAATTATTGTCGTTGTCGTTGATTTTCATACTCCAGTGTCTACAGCCAATATCTGGTTCTTGGACATTTGTATTTTTCGCGAAAATTTCTAATATCAATGTAGTATCGTCTGCGTAGCGAATAGGTTACACGCGGCGATTCTTGTAATGGATCTTTCCCGTTTATCCATCAATCATATGCCGCCATAATCAACTACGTGGCGTGTAGGATGACGTCATAATCAGTGACGTAATGAATGGCGCAGATAAGTGCGTCACGAAGGCTTAATTGATGACGGACTAAGCGTTGTTGTACGAATTGCATGTCTTTACTATTTAATAAAGATACTGTTGAATATTTTGAAATTAATTTGACTGGGCGTTGATCAATAGCACCCAGTCAAGTTAGTTTCAAAATATTCAACATCTTACCTGTATAGCTTTCTGGAAATTGATAGTCATGCAGTTCAGGGATCGATCGATCCCAGCACGGCGATGTGTGGGTGGAGCTTAGCTAAAGATAAGTAGTTTTAAAAAAATCAACATTTCAATTCGGTCATGTATGACCATAGCATGCTGATTACCAAGGTGCTCTTGTCTCTTGAGACAGTTTCTAGCCCACACACAGTCTAGCTTCTCAGTAACCGACAAATCAGACTTCGCGCGGCGTATCCATTGCAAGGGGCTATACTATGGTGTAGTTTACGCTTAGAGCATGTAAGAGTTACGGGCCTTCTTCTTCTTTTCGTTCGCTGATCATACCGCCAGTCCTGTAAGTGACTATCGACATGATCATAAGCGTTAAGTGCGTGGATCCATGGTTTATTAGAGTGCGCCGTGCGGCCTGGAACCTCCGTCTTCAACACTCGAGGTTTCTGGTAGGGTTACCTCACCCTTACCTCCTTTAGTCGCCTCTTACGACACGCAGAGGATACGGAAGGTGTATTCTAAGCCCCACCTACAGGGCAAACGGGCCTTCTATAACAGATATTTCATGACATAACGAATGTGGAGTGAATATTTTGCAATAAACGTCACATCGTAATACACAATCATATGCGTACCTCACATACCAAATTTGGTTTAATTCCGCCAACTACGACGTTCTGTCAAACCCCATAAAAACACCCGCCCCAACTACAAGCACCCAGAGGAGGTGGTAGCTCAGGACTGCGAAACCGGCAACCCCGGTATCGTGTCTCTGTTCGGCCAACTGACGATCACTGGAAACATGGCAATCTCCTTCACTCCTCGTTGCCTCTCTCCAGCCAGGAGTATAAATGGGTATTGGTGTAAAAGCTGGGGGGAGGGGGGGGGGGTACCAATAATAGACTGAAACAAGAATTCCGCGGAATTAAATGTCTCGCCTGTCTCCTGTTTGCCACGGTTACCTTGACCTTTGACCTTCTGCCCTCAATGTTAGCATGCTGCTTCCTAACATTATAGGTAACCAGGTATCCAAGTTTAGTTGCAATAGGCTTAACCAATCCTGAAATATACGCTGAAAAGTGTTGCTAAACGCAAAAACTTAATGTTGAAAAAGCAGAGATCTGTATCAAGGTCACAGTGACCTTCACCTTTGACCTTGTGACTCCAACATCATCATGCTGCTTCCTAACATAGGTAACCATGTATCCAAGTTCAGTTGCAATAGGCTTAGCCAATCCTGAAATATAAGCTAAGAAGTTTTGCTAAACGCAAAAACGTAACATAAAATATTAACAAAGATTATACCGTGACCCTTGACCCCATAACCGTGACCTCATGATGTCTGCATCAGCATGCTACTTCCGTTAAATGTAAATCACCATGTACCCAAGTTTGGTTCCAATTGGAAAAGGCATTGTTGAGATATAAGACAATAACATTTGTTTAACGCAAAAACTTAACATAAAATATTAACAAAGGTTATACCGTGACCTTTGACCCCATAACCTTGAACGCCTGATGCCGGCATAAGCGTGCTGCTTCCTTTCGATGTATAGCTCCATGTATCCAAGTTTGGTTCCAATTGGATCAGGCATTGTTGAGATATAAGACAATAACTTTTGTTTAACGCAAAAACTTAACGTAAGATATTAACAAAGATTATACTGTGACCTTTGACCCCATAACCTTGACATCATGACCGCTTTATCGGTGGGTTGCTTCCATTCAATGTATATCACCATGTACCCAAGTTTGGTTCCAATTGGATCTGGCATTGCTGAGATATAAGGCAATAACTTTTGTTTAATGCAAAAGCTTAAAGTAAAATATTATCAAAGATTATACTGTGACCTTTGACCCCATAACCTTGAAGTCATGACCACTTTATCGGTGGGTTGCTTCCATTCAATGTATTTCACCATGTACCCAAGTTTGGTTCCAACTGGATCAGGCATTGCTGAGATATAAGGCAATTGTTTAACGCAAAAACTTAACGTAAAATATTAACAAAGATTGTACTGTAACATTTTCCCCCTGTAACCTTGACCTCATGGCCTTTTTATCGGCGGGCTGTTTCCTTTCGATGTATATTACCATGCACCCACGTTTGGTTCCAATTGGATCAGGCATTGCTGAGATATAAACTTAACATAAAAGTTTACGCGCCGCCGCCGGAAAAGTGATACCTATGTCTCGATCCTGCTTCGCGGGCGAGACAATAAAACCGGGCTCGAATGGCGTGAATGGGACCTGGAACCAGCGGCTCGATAGACGCCAATCAAACCAATAACGTCTACACGGGCCCTGGAAGCGGTGCCTAATGTAGCATAAACGCCGTCTGGCAATCCGCAATCATATCAGTAAATCACATAGTACATTTGGTTGAACTCCGCCATTTTAGATTGACGGACGGAGGCGATTGCAATTGCCATTGGGATAATAAAACATGTCTTGTTAACTATTTTGAAATAGTTGTGTAAGTTGGTAATTTGACTGGGTGCTGTTGATGCATTGTTATTGAATAGTAGACATACAATTCGTACAACCTGACGCTGTATTAAGCGTTTAAGACGGACTAAATGGAGTCATTCATGACGTAATTGATTATGAAGTTAGCGTACATGTGACTAGAGCTGCATGGCCGATATTGGATTTTGTTAGACGTAACTGTATCTGGGAAAATACCGCGGTATCACGGTATATCGTCTAGGTGATTGGGCCTTTTTCAAATAGGTAGTAATTGCCACGAACACTCAACCCTTACGAAAATCATGGTTCATAGCACAAACATCTGACATTACTGATCGCCACTAGCGTGGATTAAGGTGATCTAAAAGTCACATGTGATACATACACCAAGCATTAACTTCATATTTTATGCCGTTCTCGATATTTTATTCAACCATTTAACGAATTTCTGTCGTGATGATGTGACGTTGTTGATTATGACGTCATATGATCGGTCGAAAAACTGGAGTCATTTATTCCCTTGTAGGAGAAAATGGGATACTACAACACAAAGGTTAAAATATTAGGATAGCAAGCCTAACCTGATAACACATGCCACTGGGCCCATACTGGGCCAATACCGGGCCAATATGGCCCGGTATGGGCCCAGTAACCAGCGTCATCACGGGATATTGTAAAGATTGGTGTATGTAATAAATCTGCAACCCGATTCCGTAGCAACATTTTATTTTATAAATCTAGACATATTTCATATTTATTAGTTAAATGTGCAAATTCAGACCAAAATACTTGAATATAAAATGGTTAAATTGTAAAATTTTAGACGCTTAATTTATGTATGTATGATTACTGTATTCTGTGGATGTAGTAGTAGAAACACCCTACGGCAGCAATCAATCCTTCTTCATTTTTGCCCACTTAATCTGTATATCTCAATGTAATGAAACGAAACAAACCTTAACATATGATGATTTTATTACGTACAAATTAAAATAATTCTTTTTAATTTGTGAAATTGAATTAGAGACACGAGTCCCTATTTCAAATTCACAGCTAAAAAAATAAAAAATTATATTAATTTATTCGCAATGTAATCATCATATTGTAGATATGGGAGTGTCTGTGTGGGAAGTCATGACCCCACTGGACGTCTTATATGTGCGAGTAAGTCCCGAGTGAAATTCATGTTTGAATACCAGGTGAGCTAATAGACTATGTCACAATGTATATTTAGATGCACTGGTTGGCATCAAGCAGTTTTGCAGAAACGATGCGATCACAATCTATATTTAGATATATTACCAGCATTAGGTAACAGTCTATATTTAGATGCATTACCAGTGGGTGCATCTTATTATTTGAATATGTATTATCAGCACTGGATGACTGGCAGTGGTTACGTCAGCTAATGCGCAGTTACAGTTTCGCAGAAACTGAATCGAGTATGAGTCACAAGGCGTAGCACCTGGTGGCAATAAACCATGGGATTAGATATGACAGACGGACTTAGTTAGTTACGTAAGCGGTATGTGTTCTCACGGAAGCGTGTGACAACATAAGCCGAATATAATCCAGCTATGATGAATGGTAACTCGTGTGCCAATTAACTCTAGCATTCTACAGGTTGTCGGCTAGTAGGCAATGAACAAGACATGGACATTGTAGCGTCCTGTAGGCAATAGGTGCACAATCGAGAATAGTTATCAAAAACATCAATCGTATAGACATGTTAATCCACCAGTAATCCTTGTTATCAAACAAGCGTCCATCATTTATGGCAGGGCATTCGTCAGGAATGACAAGTTAAGCCAGCTGGAATTCTAAATAAAGTTAGGAGAATGGCAGATCCCATCACTCAAGAGCCAGCCAAACCGCAAGTGCTAGGTAAAAGGCACCCTCCCTAAGAGGGAGGGTCGGAGTGGTGATTGGTCAAATTAAGGTCGTAATCCAATGAGAATAGGATAAATCTCCGGCGGTGCGAAACCAAGAGGGAGGTAGATGCGAAACTGAGAGTAGTATATAAAGGGCACTTTGCCTTTTATCGGGAGTCCGGTAGAGTATTCTTGGTTCCGATTTAAGGAGTTCTTGCTGAATGGTTTTAAGTAGGCAAGAGCTGGTTGAAGTTTAGGGAAGAGTAGGAAACATTGATTGAATTTATTATTGTTGTAAATACGTAAACCGGTAACCGTATAAGTTGCCAAACTTTGTAGGTTTATTGTACAGTTAAAGTTAGAAATAAAACGACCACCTTGAGTGTAATCCAAGGCAAGAGTTTGGTAGCATCTGTTGTTAATTCTGGAGAACACGGAAGACCACTGTGTCGAACCGATCATCCTGAAACGAGAAGTCAGATCAGGCCCAGGCACTATTAGAAATATCGTTAGGTCTCATTACCTACGAGGCGAGCTAGTGTCGCGCTCCATCCTCATCGATAGAACCGGCTGTCGCAGCAGCCAAACATACAAGGTTGTATCGACGAGGGAGGAGCCTAAGAATAAGTGAGTGAAGAGGATCGGGAAATCTTCAGTGGCTTCACCTGCCAGGATCCAGAGTATCAACAGTGAGTAGCTAGAGTATATGGCCCAGCCAGAAACACCACTCTTCAATTCGGCCATAGTATTGAAAGACGTCGCTGACCGCGTACAGGTATTCCTAGACGCGGCCAAGTTATCCGGCAGCACCAAGATCACACAGCATCGCGAGTACCACAAGGGTTCCTCGGTAAAGATCACCACTGAGGTCGTCTGCCCCGAGCAACCCCGTCTCCACAGAATTATTATCGGCTTGCACTATCGTTAAGCACAGAATGGCAACAGGACCCAAGAGAAACGCTGAACCCGGCCTGCCACCCGTAGAGATGCTGCTAGCGCCCCAGCTTCGACCCGAGACCATCGCTGCCATGCAGACGATGGGAATAGCCATGGCGGGGGCCATCGTCGAAAGCAGCAATTGTCGGGAGGCCGAGAGGGTGTACCGCCGGGAAAGTCGGGACACGATCTATCGCATTCAGCCCTGCGACGGCGTAGTGCCGGAGGAGGTGCGAACATTTTTAGATGAGACAAGAAGAGCATGGGTCGCGAACGAAGGGCGACTAGAAGGCATACCTGCCTACGTTATCACCCGAGCGGCACGCGGCCAGCTATCGAGAGCCATTGATGGGTTCTTGGTAGGCAAGATCCGGGAGGATGTCACCTTCAATGAATTCTACGAGTATATCACGCTGAACTTCGTGTCAGCGAATGAAGGAGAAAGAATCAAGTATGACCTAGAGGGGGTATGGCAAAGGCGGAATGAGACCGTCATAACCTTCAACCAAAGGTACCGAGAGCTCAGTAACTGGGCGTATCCCGTGGAGAACGACGATAATCATCGCACCGTGCTAGGGATATACTTGAAAGCGTTGTCGGATCACCGCCTTAGCAAGAGAATCGTCAGGAAGAAGGCCACCACACTGGCCCGCGCTATTGAGATTGCGGAGGAAGCCACCTGTGATGACCTGCTCCGAGCAATGAAAATAGATGAGCGGCAGGAGGAGAGTATGGAGGTAAACATGGTGGGTCCCAAGGAAGAAAAGGAAATCTGGAGCATGGTGCGGACTTTAAAGAAGAAAATTGCTCAGCAGAGCAAAATGATCGAGCAGCTGTGTGGCATGGTCAGTGACCTTCAATTACGGGAACAAAAGCCGGTGACCAGGGCCGCCGAGCCTGAGAAGAAGGCCGCCCTGCCGGCTAAGCAACGCGCACCGCCATCGCCCCGACCAACCAGACCCAGCAGGGACTTTACGTTACCTGCTACAACTGCGGGAGGAATGGCCATTACAAAAGTGACTGCCATCAACCGATGTAGCTGCGAGACGACGTCAACAGGAGGCCTACCCAGCGGCCCAAGCAGCCGAGACGGGCACCGCCCATGGCGTGTTTTCAGTGTGGACAGGCAGGGCATATGGCACAAGATTGCAGCAAGTATCATAGCAGTTTTGGTGTGTACATGAGCAGGAAGACTGCTCCCGCCGCCACGGTGACATGTTTCGGGTGTGGCAAAGATGGCCACTATGTGAGGGACTGCCCGCAGTACGGTCACTCGGTAAGAGGTCTGCCGCAGAGTGGTCCCGCATGGATGCAACAACAGAGTCCACCAGCACGCTGGGCGATCAAGCGTCCGCGCACCGAGGATCTCGACATAGACATGGTGGACCGCTGGCAGCAGGAGAGAAATGTCACACCATGTGACTGTTCACGAAATTTCCGGAAGGATTTGAACAATCAGATGCGCGATCGGGACGAGTATACCGACCGCAATGGATTTGTGTTGACCGGAGAAGGGACGGATGAGCATGGCCGTTATTCATACAGTGTCGGACAGGACTCATCCTCCCGAAGAAATAGTTACGCAGAAGTGGTTAGTGGATGGAGGAGTCCGTCAAACGACGACGGAGGAAACCGTTGGTGAATTCACCGACCGAGCGGTTTCTAATCCGTCTGAAAATGGATAAAAACGGTCCAACGGATCAGGGTGAGTACTTGCATGCCTTAGTGGATACTGGTGCTAGTACATCCTTGATTCGCAAGGATATATGGCGTAGCATGTTGAATGCTAAGCCATTGAAAAGAGCGAAGACGCTCTTGGCAGTAAATGGTTCCCCAATAGAACTTTTGGGAGAAACTCAAGTAAAATTCAAGAAAGCCTGTCCTATTCCGAGTACAGTAGTAGCGAGAATGCGGCATGAATGTTTGCTTGGTGCGGATGCTTTGCACTTGGGAAATGCGAAGATAGACGATCAGGCCAAAGTTGTAGTATTGTTTGGCCAGATATACCCCTTTAGGTATCCCTATAGGGAACAGACAAATTATGTATATGAAAGTTGTAAAGAAACGACCGGATATAAAGCTATCGACAAAGTACTGGAGGACTTTGCGGATAACTTTGATACGGCTCGTCCAAACACATTAGGTTTGGTTCCCAAAGTGAAATGTACGGTACCAACAGGAGATGCGTTTCCTATAAGGCAGAAAGCCTACCGTTTACCACTGGCTAAGCAATATGTGGTCAAGAATCAGGTGGCCGAGATGCTGGCAGCGGGCATCATAAGACCGTCGTCATCACCATGGGCGTCGCCCATTACGTTAGTTCCTAAGAAGGATGGTGACACGAGATTTTGTGTCGACTACAGGAAGTTGAATTCTGTATGTCGCAAAGACAGTTATCCATTACCGAATATAACGGATATTTTTTACTCAATGCGCGGCGCAACGATATTTTCGACTATGGACTTGAAGTCTGGCTATTGGCAGATACCAATGGACAGCCAAGACATAGAAAAAACAGCGTTCGTTTGCAGTGAAGGTTTGTTCGAATGGATTCAGATGCCTTTTGGTTTTTGCAACTCAGGTGCCATATTTCAGAGGGCAATGAACGATATTTTCCGAGAATTCGTGGGAAAATATCTGCGTGTTTTTGTCGATGATGTAGTCGTATATTCAAGGAATCCCGCTGAACATGCACAGCATTTGCGTAAGGTTATGCGTAGGATTCAAGAATACAATTTGCAGGTTAAGAAAAAGAAATGCGAGTTTGCCCGTAAGTCCGTGGACTTGTTGGAGTATCGTGTTTCTGCACAAGGATTGGCTCCTCAGGTTCAGAAGGTCAAGGTCATAAGGGAAATGTCACCGCCACGCGATGTGGGTGAGGTGAGAAGTTTCCTTGGAGCTACTGGTTATTACCGCTCTTGTGTGCAAGGCTATGCCGAAATTGCTAAGCCTTTGATAGAATTGACCAAGAAGTATAAACGTTTTGAATGGGGTCAGGAGGAACAGCAAGCGTTTAAGAAATTACAAAACTTGCTGTGCAGTGAGACGGTTCTCACCTATCCGAATTTAAATGCTCCGTATAAGCTTTATACTGATGCGTCTAGCTATGCGATAGGTGCGATATTGGTACAGGTGGATGGTAAGGGTATAGAACGAGTAATACAGTATGTAAGCTCTACCCTGAAGGACAGTCAGCTAAACTGGCCTGTAATAGAAAAGGAAGCTTATGCCATTATATATGCACTAAAGAAGCGTAGGCCTTATCTATTTGGCGCGCAGTTCACCGTGTATACTGACCACAAACCCCTAAAGAGTTTGTTTGTGGGAGAGGTTAAAAACACGAATGTGCAGCGCTGGGCAGTGCTGATTGCCGAGTATGGGTGTAGGATAGAATACATCCAAGGCTCGAAGAATATTCGAGCGGACATGTTGTCCAGGTTACGTCGTCCAGTGGAGATCGCCACCTTAGACACAGGCGATTTTGTCATACCGGATGTAGACGAGGGTGCGTTACCGCATGTCCCTCTAGAGGTATTTGACATTCCATACGACGAGTTGTGTGCCGAACAGACCAAGGAATACCAGGAGTTGTTTAAGAACACTCCGGAGGAGTATATGGTCAAGAACGGTATTTTGTATTCGTTAATCACACCTTCAGCGGTGGACGCTGAGTACCCCAGAATCATGTTACCTACCCTGTTCCGTGAGAAAGTGCTCCGGATGGCTCATGAACGAGCCGGTCACCAAGGTCTGCAGAAGACCATCGGTATGGTAAGAGATTCGTTTGTGTGGGCGTCTTTGAGAAAAGACGTGGTACGTATGCTGGAGACGTGGACGACGTGTCAGGTCAACCGACCTGTCAACACTCGACCACGGTACAGTGAGATGCCCATGGCCAATTATCCGAGTCAGATAATCGGCATGGATTTGATAGGTCCACTGTTGGAGTCGAGTAAAGGTAATGTGTATATCATGACGATAATCGATCACTGTTCTGCGTGGGCAGAAGCATATCCGATTCCGGCTAAGACGTCGCAAAACATTGAGGACAAGTTTTTCAACGAGTACGTTGCTCGTCATGGTGTCCCTGAGATATTGATAACAGATCAGGGAAAAGAGTTTTGTTCTAAGTCGCTAGAAGAACGATTTAGAGAGCATGGGATCGATCATAGAAGATCGAGTCCCTACCACCCACATACTAATGGGTGTACCGAGAGGTTCAATCAGACCCTTAAGGACTTAATCCAGAAAGGGGTGAACAATGCTTCTCGCACGTGGGAAGACGAATTGGGTGCGGCATTAACAGCTTACCGCAGTACTCATCATTCCACTACTGGTTATACGCCATTTTATCTGACATACGGTCGACGGGCAAGACTGCCGTTTGCTATTCCTATAGACGCATCGCAGGATTTGGGTGAGAGACTGACCTGTCTCAATAATGCCTTGCTGCGTGCTCGTATGGAAACGGCTAGGTCGCGTGAGGTCCACCGTGAACAGATTGACAAGCGTGCAAATGCTTGTGTATTTAAGGTTGGTGATTCAGTGGTCGTAAAGGTGGAGGAACGGATGAAGTTGACCTCTCGCAGTGACCCCGAGTATGAGATCTTAAGATCAATGGGCCTGTGGCTCATGTCCGGCACCAACGGTCTGGGAAGGTGCGCATACTGAATATATCTAAGTTACGCGTAGTCGACTCGGAGATGTGCTGGGACAAGGTACGGCCGCGCCCTGTTCGTAACCCTGCCAAGGGTACGAAAGATAGCCATCATCCCAGGGTGATGATGCTCCCAAGGTCCGAAGAAGGGCCAGAATCCGACCCTAAGGCAACCCTTGATAAAAGAGCTCGTAGGAAGCGACCAGCTTCTGATGATGAGCCAAGGATGAGCAAGGTGGGTAGGATGGTTGATAATAACATCAGTCAACCTGGTACGAGTGAGACTCGAAACCATGAGTCACTGATGGAAACTCACGTGACTCCGCAGACTGTAGTGATGGACAGTTTGGAGGAGGTACCCGAGAGTGTGCCAGAACCAATGGAAATGCTGCCAGAGCCGCGCTACTTTATGCGCAAGCGCAGTCATGTGCCTGATGTCGAAACGAACAACAAGCGACTCAGGATTGGCGCATTTGGCCGCGCCCTGTACGATGACTTCATCGATCGTATAGAGGCCGTGATAAGGTGACAAAGCCGCCGATAGCGGGGACTCTGATAATAAATAGTGTCCCTAGGCATCGTGGAGTAGGGGACTAGTGTAGCGGAGCATCATGTATTACTTGCAATTATGTGTAGTAGTGGTGTTAGTGTCGGTAGTTGTGGGTAGAGAAGTAACGTACTTGAGCGGGTGCCTGAGGGTTGAGGATGACGCTACGGTTACAAGGATGTTACACATCACGTCTGCTGCTCTAGATCTGATCAAAATGCAATTGTGGCTATATTACCCGTGGGTTATGATGCTATCCACTGCGAAATGGGTGCCTATTAATGGACGATTTTCGGACGATTACCATGATTTCGCAGGAGGGGGCGGTTGGATCTATGGACCGTGACGCCATATAACATAGTGACATGGTATGAGTTTTGGCTTGGTCGGGTTATATGGATCATAGTGGCCTCGCGGTACGAGTAAATTATTTGCCAATAAGAAACTAGGCGTTGTGTTGCAAACATTCGGCGAAACAATGGAAATACAGTGCGACGGACGACTGACCGACCGGTGTGTGGTGAGTAATGGCGTGTATGCATTAATGTCTGGTGAATGTGGTTATAGTGGGAAAGGCTGGCAATTCGAGCCTGTTGCGTCTTACAGTCAGATGTACACTCGGGTTAGCTTGGCCATTGAAATGCCCCATTTGGATGTGACCGGAGTTCTTAACCAGTCCATGATCATGAATCATTTAAAAATGCAACCCTGGAACCATTTACAAAAGTCCGAGTACGTGCCGCTAGCACCGCTATCCGCGATCGACCCAGTGATGGTCGATGGCATTGGAGTACGCTCTTTCGTATCATATTCAGCGGGCTCCTCCGTTGTAGTGATTGTGATAGTGCTTATATTATATAAATGTGGTATTTTGAACCGCATGTGGATTTGGATCAAATGCAAGCCACCTGCGGCCCATAGTAGTGCGCCACGTCATATTCGTTCTCCACGACCGCGGGGAACTGCAGCCCTGCCAGTAATGGTGGAGATGTCGGCCGGGTCATCGCCTAACGCTATTGCCAGGACCGAGATCGACCCGACGGCTGACAATTGGATAGACGTGGAGCTATACAATGACATTGGTATACCTAACGTGGATCTTAGTGACCGATTGGAATCATCCCAATGACATTTTGGAGTTAACTTCATATGCTGTGTATGGAACACTCAGTGGTAGGAATTGACTTTTATACTATCGTAATAATTGAACAGGATTTGTAATGATATTTGCACTGTGGATTCTATATTGTACTAATATTGTCATATTACGCATATATACTGATATATTTATATATTAATGATGCTATTAATGTGTTTCCGGGGATGGTCATTTGCGCATGATATTCCATTACCCGGATAAGTTTGTAATTTGTATAGGATTATGCTGTTTTCCTATGTTTCCGGGGACGGTCATTTGCGCATGATATTCCGTTACTCGGACATGTTTAGTTAACATTGTTGGATTAAGGTATGATGTAATTATGGTGTATGACATAGTCTGGAGGACTATGGTATGGCGTGGTTTAGGTTGTTGATGGTGCACAACGAGTTAATTATCACTCTCTTTAGGCCTTAAGAGATGGTTAATTAACTTCGGTTGAGGAGCATGTGTAGATATGGGAGTGTCTGTGTGGGAAGTCATGACCCCACTGGACGTCTTATATGTGCGAGTAAGTCCCGAGTGACATTCATGTTTGAATTACTGGTGAGCTAATAGACTATGTCACAATGTATATTTAGATGCACTGGTTGGCATCAAGCAGTTTCGCAGAAACGATGCGATCACAATCTATATTTAGATATATTACCAGCATTAGGTAACAGTCTATATTTAGATGCATTACCAGTGGGTGCATCTTATTATTTGATTATGTATTAGCAGCACTGGATGACTGGCAGTGGTTACGTCAGCTAGTGCGCAGTTACAGTTTCGCAGAAACTGAATCGAGTATGAGTCACAAGGCGTAGCACCTGGTGGCAATAAATCATGGGATTAGATATGACAGACGGACTTAGTTAGTTACGTAAGCGGTATGCGTTCTCACGGAAGCGTGTGACAACATAAGCCGAATATAATCCAGCTATGATGAATGGTAACTCGTGTGCCAATTAACTCTAGCATTCTACAGGTTGTCGGCTAGTAGACAATGAACAAGACATGGACATTGTAGCGTCCTGTAGGCAATAGGTGTACAATCGAGAATAGTTATCAAAAAACATATCAATCGTATAGACATGTTAATCCACCAGTAATCCTTGTTATCAAACAAGCGTCCATCATTTATGGCAGGGCATTCGTCAGGAATGACAAGTTAAGCCAGCTGGAATTCTAAAGTTAGGAGGATGACAGATCCCATCACTCAAGAACCAGCCAAACCGAAAGTGCTAGGTAAAAGGCACCCTCCCTAAGAGGGAGGGTCGGAGTGGTGATTGGTCAAACTAAGGTCGTAATCCAATGAGAATAGGATAAATCTCCGGCGGTGCGAAACCAAGATGGAGGTAGATGCGAAACTGAGAGTAGTATATAAAGGGCACTTTGCCTTTTATCGGGAGTCCGGTAGAGTATTCTTGGTTCCGATTTAAGGAGTTCTTGCTGAATGGTTTTAAGTAGGCAAGAGCTGGTTGAAGTTTAGGGAAGAGTCGGAAACATTGATTGAATTTATTATTGTTGTAAATACGTAAACCGGTAACCGTATAAGTTGCCAAACTTTGTAGGTTTATTGTACAGTTAAAGTTAGAAATAAAATGATCACCTTGAGTGTAATCCAAGGCAAGAGTTTGGTAGCATCTGTTGTTAATTCAGGAGAACACGGAAGACCACCGTGTCGAACCGATCATCCTGAAACGAGAAGTCAGATCAGGCCCAGGCACTATTAGAAATATCGTTAGGTCTCATTACCTACGAGGCGAGCTAGTGTCGCGCTCCATCCTCATCGATAGAACCGGCTGTCGCAGCAGGCAAACATACAAGGTTTTATCGACGAGGGAGGAGCCTAAGAATAAGTGAGTGAAGAGGATCGGGAAATCTTCAATATGTTAAGATTTTTTTCATTTCACTAGCCCATCTTGTGTCAACTTACCCATTTATTTGTAAAACTATCCAAATGAGTTTTGTATCTTCAGTGGTGCTGAGGAATGGCAATTTGCCGGCCAAGAGAAGACTATTTTTTGAAAATCTGCCACTGGAATGACTGGCTAGGTTACCGAGACAGCCATTCAGTGATAAATTTTCAAAAATAGTCTTCTCTTGACCGGCAAATGGATACTGATTATGCACAAATTTGAATTTTCTTAACCATATAATGTTCAAATAGCCTTCATTTACAGGACAACTGAGACTTTTTGTAAATTCCATTGGAAAACTTTTAAAAATTGACTTCTCTTGGCCTGCAAAGGATTGTATTCAATGAGTAACACTTGCTTCTTTTTTTTTTTTTTACAAATCTTTACCGTTAAATCTTTAATTAATAGGCCATATAATTGGCATATTGAGCGCTTTCAAGCGCTGGTGACACAAGATGGGTTAAATTGAGGTACATAATTTAAGTCTTTAATACGAAAGCCCAGAAAGCTCATTCGAAATTCAAAATTCAAAACTTGACTTCGAAATTCAAAACTCGATTTCGAAATTCAAAACTCGACTTCGAAATTCAAATGTTAAATCAGCTCATTATGAAGTCTTATATATCGAAAATTTCTACCACTACATATAAACCCACCGCTACCATCTGATACCATTCCATACCTATACCCATAAGCACCCATACCCATTAGCACCAATACACTCATAGCTATGCCAAACCAGGCATTCATAGCCACCTTACACCTATCGCTACCCTACCCATACACACATTGCTCCTGTCCATAAACCCATATCCACCTTTACCACGTTACAACATATCTATCTCTACCCCCGAATAACCATTGCTAGCCAATGTCATATACATTATATAATGCTAATACCCATATATACCCTCTATCAGTACACCCATAGACCCACTGTTATCCATACACCCACTGCTTCCATGCCATACCAATACACCACTGATACACATATCAACGCAGACAGGGCTACATTATCATAGTCTATTAGCCCAGCCCAGCATAAAGACGCATTAGCCTAGCCTACTAGCCTAGTATAGTAACCTAGCCTAGTAGCCTAGCCTAATCTACTAGTATAGCCCACTAGGATAGCCAACTAGTTTAGTCTACTAGACCGCTAGCCTACGAGCATAGCCTACCAGCATAGGCTGCCTAAAAGGCCTGGTTTATTCTTACTCCATGTCATGGCCTACATGCCTACCTACTGGTCTGACTAACATATGGGTCTAACATACTAGACGACCGGCTAAACATCATAGTCTGGCCTACGGTCTTAGCCTACTCGGATAACCTAATAGCATAGCCGGCTAACATGCTGGATGGCCTCCTCTATTAGTCTATTAGTCTCACACCACTCTAGCCTATTAGCCTAATCTACAAGTTTACTGGACTAACCGTCTAATCCACTGACCTAGCCGTCTACTGGCACATTCTACTAGCTTGGTATAACCTAGCTTATTGCCCAGCGCACTGTGATATCCTGCTAACAAAGCCGAAGTAGTTATTGGGTTGATTGGCATCTATCGAATACCTAATTCCAAGTCCCACCCATGCCATATCTAGGTTGGTTTTATACCAGTCTCTTATTAGTAACTTTCCCAATTTCTACACTGGTACCCATGTATCCTCATGGACAAGGAGAGAGCGAAGGAGATTGTGCATGTTTCCAAGGACAGCGAGCTAGTGCGCAGCCCAGGAGAGAACTGGGTTCTCCAGTTAACTAGTTCCGAGTGCTAGGCACTACACCAAGACGCCTCCTCTAACTAGCGTAGCCTTCTAGCCTATGTGCTTTACAAACCTATAAGTCTGGCCTGGCCTCCTGACCTACATATTAGCATTGTCTGGTAGTCTAACATAACACTATGCTCTCCAAGCATAACAACCGGGTCTGGCTCATCATAGTAATAGCATATCATATTGACCTAGCATGCTAGCTTGGCCTAGTTTAGAGGCCTAGCATTATTAGCCTGGTCTAGCACACTAGCCTGGCTTACTCTATACACCTACCGATATACCATAGTAGCCTGGCCTATCATATCATACTACCGAAACCCCGCCACGGACCGGCACACACTTTCCCAATCTGTGTGCGTCCGTGCCGGGTGGGGGGGGGGGGGCCTTGGTGTTGGTGCGTTGGTGCATATATGTACTTGTGTTGGATGCATACTTTATGTCTGTATGTACTTACAGCTTGGATTGGTATTTTGGGTTGGATATATCCATATTCTGTATAACAGTAGTGTATTCAGTAATTTGACTTCATCTCTATTACAATAACTACAGTATCAATTTTGTTGGCTTGATTCGCATTTTCTAAAACGATTTTGTAGACAGACACACGTTGACAGCTAGCAAAACTTAAGGATTCCCATTATAATTCATCGGCACACAAGAGGCTATATTTAGAAACACAGGATATAATAATTTAGGGTTTACTCATATCGAATGTGTTAAATACGATGCTTTCAAGCGTAACCATTTCACCGATGAATTATGTGTGTCTCAATTTCACGGCAAACAAACAGCAAATCCGTGGACTATTTTGAAATTAATATGACTGGACGCCATTGTAGCCTTGTGCAGCAATGGCTTCCAGTCATATTAATTTCAAAACATTCAACAACATATGCTATGCATCGTAAAATATAACTTTTTTAAGAATTGAAAGGGTTAATGAAACTGGCTCAACCTGCTATAGACTCATCATATACACCTGTGCAAAAGTTAAGCACCAGCAAAAACAATAGAACGTAGAAACATGATGGTACAACTAGGCTGCCATACTTTTTGTCCCCGCGTTAGCTGACAAATTCAAAGTACGAAATGCACATGCATGCATGAATTCACGCCGCTTGATGTCCGTGCGTGGCGGGAAACAGCACACGTGTTCAGTTATGTAAAAGTCCAGTTTGAGGTGTAGAACATTACATACAGATTTAGGCGACAAGATTAGGAATTTTGTGTTCATGACCGTGGTTTATTTGTACAGAGAGAATTAGCTCTTGATTGTGAACCGCTATGGCAAGACGAAGGTTAAGTGATCGTGTGAAATGGCAAATCATAGGCATGTATACCACTGGTATGTCATGCAGAGAGATTGGCAGACAGCTGAACATTAACCATACTGTAATCAGTCGTTTGATTGCAAAACATGGGCAAACTAACGAGGTGAACGACAGGCCTAGATCTGGAAGACCGAAGAAGACTACTGCCCGTGATGATCGAGCCCTAGTACGCCTTGTTAGGAGATCTCCATTCACCAACAGCAGAGTGCTCAGCCAGCAATGGGAAACGCGCAATAGAGTGTCAATGTCTACCGTCAAAAGGAGACTGTATGCTGCTGGCATGAAAGCTAGGAGACCTGTCAGACGTCCTCTCCTCACTGCACACCACAAAGAGGAGCGTCTGAGGTGGTGCAACGAAAGAAGACACTGGAACATGAGATCCTGGAGACGGGTACACTGGTCCGATGAAAGTCGGTTCCTGCTTCATGCCACAGATGGTCGAACTCGTGTATGGAGGTCCAGACGCACGGCGTACGACCAACGTAACATCATGGAAGAAGTTCCATTTGGTGGAGGTTCCGTTATGATATGGGGGTGCATCTCATTTGATTGTAAGCTGGATCTGTTGACTGTACCTGGAACACTAAATGGACAAAGATATCAAGATTCCATACTGGATAGAGTTGTGGTCCCTCATTTTGTAAATCATGCACCTGGAACCCACCCTATATTCATGGATGACAACGCCCGACCACATCGTGCTAGAGCTGTGCATGAATACCTCCGCCAGAATGCCATCGAAACCCTACCATGGCCGGCAAGGAGCCCTGACATGAACCCTATTGAGCATATCTGGGACATTCTGGGAAACATGGTGAGAAGGAGGGATCCTCCTGTGCAGAACCTACAGGAATTAACAGACGCACTCCATCTTGAATGGCAACGAATACCACAATGGCGTATCAGTCGGTTGGTGACCAGCATGAGACGTCGTGTCCAGGCCGTCATCCAGGCACAAGGTGGATATACCCGGTATTAATAATGACAGTCTCAAACTCGTGCACAGATGTTAAACTTCGTTTTCAGACACCATTAATGACAATCTAGCCACGTGTGTCAACTGTAGGGCAATAGTTGTCAGTTGTGTCAACGTAACCATATTCAGGCCTCGTTTTCAAGTTCAAACAAAAATATACCTGTGCAAAAGTTAAGCACCACCCTATTTTTACGCACATGCGAGGGTATATTCATGTGCTATGAAGAAAGCAATAGCATAAACATTTATGTACCCATCCATCTTAGTGCAAGAGGTAATAATGCAACTAGAGGAATGCTGATTATGATGGTGGGGAAACACTGTATGTTTTTGTTTGAACTTGAAAACGAGGCCTGAATATGGTTACGTTGACACAACTGACAACTATTGCCAGTATCCTTTAGTGATATGCAATCCGCGTCTCTCACCCCCATCATATATGGCATCCCTCACCAGCGGTAGTGATACGGATAGCTCGCACCATTTCTTGTCTTGGATCCTAAAAAGACAGCAACGAAAGTATAGTGGCAAGCGATGGAATAGGTACTGTTTCTTCTGTGCTTCTACTAAGCATGTGATAATGCATTGTCCGAAGTGGATGGCGCAGCTTGCACATTGCAATCATACTGCCAGTCCTATCCTACCAGACATCTATACCAATACACATCACAACTCTCCAACAAATGATCCAGCACCGTTACTAGTTCCCACACCGTTGTCCTCTATACAGAATAAGCAGCAACGGCGACAGGTTGGTCCCTTTTACACTCAGTCACCCACAATGCGCGTGGAAGCCCTGGAAAAGCAGGCAATCTACAAAGACCCCACCGCACTGCAGGAAGATAACCATGGAACAATACTGGAAACTTCCATGGGCACACAAGAAAGTAATATACAAGTGTGCCTGTTTATTTGGAGGCATTTCCACTAGTACTACTGTGGCCACTTGGGCTTCCATCACCATTTTCCATCAGCGTTTATATGCGAGCATTCTATCTCATAAACAACCGCCTCTTAAGCCTACAATCATACGTCTGCAGACAGCCACCAGGTGCTGATATTCCAGTGGCTGGTATTATAAACATCGTGATACAGATAGAGGAATTGCAATTCATTCAATGAGTTGTGGTTGCCTCTATCCAAAATGATGCTCTATTAGGCACTGATTTTCTCGGCTCCAGTGAAGCCGTAATACACTGCAAACAACAGGAATTAAACATACACGGCCGTCGCATATCCCTATGACCCGAATCAGTATTGTACGACACCTGTGCATTGACATTGGCCTCTACAGCCACAGTTGAGCTGGAATAGGAGGAAACCCTATAGGCCACTGCACCAGAGTTAGGAAATAACACACACACCGTAATGTTGAAACACGATCCTGAATATATGTTAGCCTCGCAATGTGTTAGTACACGAATGATAGTTAACACAACGGAGAAGGACCGAATACCATACCAAGTGTTCAATGGCACAGCTGATTCCATCACACTTATCCAGGCGTGTCTGGTTGACGTGATTTCAGTGGAAACACCTCACACCGTACCCGCACAAACACCAACAACTGATGACAATTTACCAGAGCATTTACATGATTTATATTTGTGTGCCACAGTTGGATTAAACCGCTCTCAAAAACGGGACGTACAGTGTCGATTATATAAGTACCGGGATAGCTTTTCCACAGGTGACATGGGCCTAGGGGAAAAACAGCTGGTCCGTCACTCCATTGATACGGGCAACAATCGATAGGTCCGACAGCCGGTACGTCGTCTTCCCATATACAAAGAAACAGAAGCACATCAGCAAGTAAACGATATGTTAACAACAGGCATAATAGAACAGTCTGCATCTCCCTGGGCCAGTCCCATAGTCCTTGCGGGCAAGGACGGATTTCTGTGGTTTTGTATCGACTACCACCGTCTCTGATCTAAGTGTCAAGGACGCGTATCCGTTACCCAGGATAGATCAGGTGCTAGATTCATTATCCGGAGCCAGATAGTTCTGTATTCTGGACCTTGCAGTTGACTATTGGCAGGTGGCCATGGATGAGACAGACCACAAGAAAACCGCATTTGTTTGCAGAGATGGCCTGTTCCAGTTCTGCAAAATGCCTTGTGCAACGCTCCTGGAACATTTGAGCGTCTCATTGACCAGGAATTAACTACCCTGCAACGGGAAATCTCTTTATGCTACAAAGACGACGTAATCGTCTTTGACCCTTCATTTGAGCAAACCGTATCTAATATGGATAAAGTACTTATCCGTTTTAAAATCGCAAATTTAAAGCTCAAACCAAAGAAATGCCATTTCCTTAGAAGAAATGTCGAGTTTCTGGGCCATGTCATATCCGCTGATTGAGTGGCCACCCAACCTACAAAGACTCGTGTGGTGGCAGAATGGAAGACTCCTACTACGGTGACCAACACAACGAGCTTCGTGGGCCTGCTAGTACTATCGCTGGTACATTCGTCACTGTAGTGAGATAACGTCACCATTATGCAGATCACCAAAAAAGATAGACCATTTGAATAGACGACTGAGTGTGAGGCTTCCTTCAAGGCGTTGAAGGAATAAGTGACAACTGCCCCAATTCTTGCTTATCCAAACCCTAGCCTCGATTTCATCCTGGAGTTTTCACAAGCAGAGGCTGAGGCTGTCCCAAGCCAGAGGGCCTCTTGTGAGGGGGAACATGTGATAAATAGCCTGGAAGTGAGTAGGTTTGATGAAACCTTCACCTGTTCTAGTCAACACGGAAACCGCACAATTCGGTGTCCATACCATAAAATCATGGTACCAAACACCCCCGCACCCCCCCCCCCCCCAAAGCAGCAACCCCTCCATATGCTGCACCACCCCCATTCCAAACCACGTCCCTCATTTCCGCACCGAGTTCGGACATCACATGGCCCATCCTCTTCACACTCCACTCGTCATCTGAAGACCGTCATTCTTAGGCTCGTCTATTCCCTGGTAGCAAAAGATATGACAAAGGGCCAGCCATTGTGTAATGGGAGATAACCCTCCCCATCCAAGAAGTACCCTCTCCATTTGCTTCACCACTGTAAATAACTCTGTCCTGTCTTTATAAGACCCGGCCATTACAGAGTGAATACAGTCAGTGTCCGTCAAGTTATCACCGCATGCACCACAGCGCTATATCCCGGCTGTAATATTTACACCACATCACAGCGCAAGATTCATCCAAAGACAACCAGCCATGCGTACTCAGGATGATTGTAACTGTGGCACGTTTTAATGAGCTGTATTGTACCAGTTGCATTCATGTCTAGGTGCGGTGAGACTAGTCCCTCCTACGGGAGAGGGATGCTTAGCAGTCCACCCACCAGGTAAACGCAATCAAGCTGGACATGATCAGTAACTTGTCGCTGGTAAGATATGAATTTGCTTAAACTGAATATGACAAAAAGGTACATTCAGCTGACTTAAAATTTCGATTAAGAACTAGACAAGTTCTACCGCCCTTATTAATCATTAAACGCGCGGGCTGGAAAAGGCAGCATAAAAATTCACTCAAAGTACCGAAAGAATTTCAAATATTGTGATACACACAAAATCTGCATCCAAGTCATCAGAAGCTGTTGAAAACATTACCCTCCTAAATAATGGCTACGTACATTGTCATTTTTCTTATCAGTCAAAATACCAATGTACGGTTCACGCCATGGAGGAATCTTAAGATTCCAATTCAACACATGTTTTGAAATAAAAGACACGTGACAGCCACCTACTATTTTCGGCAAGTTGCTGTAAAGAACTACAAAAGGCATGTAGACAAAAGGATGGCCACTCCCACTGTTCAAACACGCTCGCAATGGAGGAGGTGAGAGGAGATGAGTTGGGCAATCAAACTGCTGATGTAATCTCGCTCTCATCCACCTCCTTGGGCCATCCAGCCTAAGATGGAATTGGGCAAGTTTATAAGCATCTAACCTGAAAACCGCATCTCCTCCTCCGCTTCGGCGTTGTAGGAATTTTCATGTGACGAGGCCCGCACCAGCACTTTCCTCTCGCAAACCAATAATATTTGGCCAGCCCAAGGCAGGTATAGTTTATATTAAACCAGCTGAGTAACTGTGCTAGGACTCTCCCTCCCTCCCCCTCTCTCTCTCTTTCTCATAGGGATACCTTCCCTGATACACTAAATATATGTATAGATAGGTTAGGTACCTCTGCCGAGATACGGAAAAGCAACACCATTTTTGTATGTACACCTTTTTGTAATAAAGTACCAAACGAGTATTACTGCTTAGCTCGTTTTGGGAATTCGTCTTATTACCAACCACCAATGCAATGACGAATAGACATACTGGCAGTATGAACAGCCAGGACGAGACGGTAATGTTTAATTTCCGTGGCAATGGTCGCACGACCCCACTGGAACGTGATCATTCCACCGACCCTGCAGGTCGGTCTTTGTGGACACCAGAGATGCGCAGTATCCACTCCCAATCCCCGAGACTAGCTAATGAGCATCATCAGGATAATATGGAGCAACGCGTACCCCTGGAGGCTAAACCCAGCCAATCTGCAGTGCATTGTACTCCTCAACAACATACGGCAAATCCAATCCAATGTTACTCTATGCCTCATCCGAGGCAAGATCGATGACTTCACCAGATCATGTCAAAGTGGCTTTAAACGTGGGAGATATATGGGCTCAATGCATGTTTATGTCAGTAGTCATATCCAAACACTGGGAGTTCCACAAAATGGTCATTGATATGTCACACGCCTTCAGCATAATTAAATGCTCAAAGATCCTAGATGCACTACGCCAGGCAAGCTGCAATGAAGACTACTACTTGCAGACACCAAGCTGAGAGTTGAGTCAAGTCTGTAGATTTTGGGACATCAATCGTCTCTCCACAGGGAGTTGGTCTATCCCATGTGCTCATCAACCCACCCCAGCCCAAATCATGGGCTCACTGTTTTGTAGTACTGCTGGCATGGGTAACGTTGCTTTCCAGTCATTCTGGAAGCTATGGCTTCGTAGATCAAAGATGCCCTTGACAAAAAGACTACATTTATACAATGGGACCTGCGTTTCCTTGATGCTGTATAGCTGTAGCAGCTGGGTAGCTCCTGAGAGACTTTATGCCTGCCACCGCAAACATTCGCATCATCACTGGACACAGATGGCCAAACAGCATAATTTCCAATGATGTACTATACAAGATGTATAATACATCGCTGCTGTCCGTAAAAGTCGTCAAGCACAGATGGTCCATGTTTTAAGGATGCCAGAAGACACACTGGCACAAAGAACCTTGGAATTTGCCCTACTGGGAGCCAGCAAATACAGTGTCGTCGATGTTGACAATGACTATGAGAATAATATTGATCTAGGTAATTTATTACACATAGATAAAACGTTCTATAGGTCCACTGATGGATGTCGGGGCTCTTATCGCTGTTCACAATGGCTGCAGAGACAATCCGCAAGATTGCCAACAACACTCTCGAGTTGAGATGATTTCTGAAGCTATTCAACTCATTGTATCAGGCGTAGACACATTCTTTGGAGTTGCTGGTCCGGGACTTCCATATATCGCAGTGGCACTCGCAGCCATCTTGGCCACTGAGCATTTAAAACTTGCTTTCTAGGATACTTGACATCTGTTCATCTGTCTAGAGTTTACCAAGGCTCTGCGTAGCCCAGAGAATGAAACATAAATCAACATGAGTGATGTAATATTGGAGATCATCAGCGAGCTCTCGTGAGGACCTCTATTACTAGCCCTCTGGCTATTATCATGAGCCACACTTTCGGCTGCACACAGTTTTACCCTGGAGACTGCCAGCCGATGGCTTCCCAGGCAAGCAATGTAGCATATGTACAGGCCTCGTCTCTGCCACATTCAGCGAGCACAGTTCGATGAACAAATCCCTATCAGAGTGCATCAAGCAAATGTGCCGTTCCATCTGCATGACTATCTGGGATGCAAAACCTACAAGTACGTCTCACCATTGTTGATGTGATCAGCAGGTACAAGGACATAGTTCCACTCATTGATACATCTACAGACCAGGTGGCATCCAGATTCTAGAGTATATGAGGATCCACAAAAGCCTCTCCAGTGGCCAGCGTTTCTGCAGGTTGATGAGGGTAAACATGCTGTGGCAGTTATACAAGGTGAGGTGGGTCATTACTGTGCTCAAGCAATCATTGAGCGGTGGAACCAGACACTGACAGAGCCTTCTTCCACACCATCATGCTCAGATGGCAGCAGCTGTTGGGATGACAGATGGTGAGCGAAACCGAGTCTGGGTGAGTGGGTTGCCCATTGTAGTGGAGATCCAAAGCCGAGACCACACGTTTAAATGGCCATCTGAGGCTAGGTGATGCTCCTCTAGTGTTGTTAATTCTCTGACTCACCAGGTGTTCCAGAGGCGCAGGACCAACTTTCATCAGATGGCCTTGTTAGCTGACTATATAAGTCTGGTGAGCTAGAAGGTGGTTGACGGCATGGAACAGACCCTAAATGCTCGATAGATGTTCAGTCTCGACACATGTGTGGAGTCAGCTGGGAAGCCCATACTGTATTACTTGTTCATTCGGAGAACAGCCCTAGTTGACCCTTTGTACATACGGAGCTTCAGTCGGTGGCCAGACACACGGCTACCAGCAGGCAGGGTGCTCAACTCAGGTATAGGTCCTCTAGATCATAGGCACTGAGTCATGCAGAGCTTGGGGACCATAGAGGGATCTGAATCCTCAGGCATATGGTACTCGATTGGCTTGTTATGGACACCATCTGGCAAACTATTTTCATAGTAGGCCGAAAGCAAGTTTCTCCTGTTCATATATTGTAGGCTTGTAACCAGACACACCCCCCCCCCCCCCCCCCCCCCCCCCCCCCCCCCCCCCCCCCCCCCCCCCCGCTAGCACTGTGCATGCAGAAGCCTCGGTTTGTGGCTCTGTCCATTGCCCCATTGAAGACACTGTAGAACGTCAGCATTAGTTCTCCCAGTGGCATTCTCCGTGTTAGATTACTTGGAACAGAGAGCGACACCACACGTACCTTCGAACTCGAGCTTTAATAGTCCTAGAGTCCATCCAGACCATTTGTCCAAAGCTAGCAAATCCTGTTTGCATGCCTCATACTCGGAACGCATCTCTGAGTAAATTACCTCGTCTAGGCTGGGTGCAGCTACTGCGATGTATGCATAGTGTTTCCATCTCGAGGTATTCGAAGCTGTCACAGGCCACATACAGATCCATTAAGTCATAGTAGAACTCCAGTATTCGCAAACTGCAATGGACGACACAGTGATTCTATCTTTATGACTTTGTAGCTCATAAGAATCACCGATCTCCTCGGAGGCCTTGAACTAGACACTTCGCAGGGGCCAGTCTAGCACTTATCCATCCTTGGTGAAGGTGGTCTTGCTATGATGCTCCAGTGCCTCAATCAGTTTGGCAGACGCGCCATTGCCAGGTAGCTTAGAGATTTTCCAAGAGTGCTTTACTTCTACTCCCACCCACAACTGGGGAGAACGATAAGCGTGTATAGCCATATAAGAGGCTCAGAACAACCGAGTACGTGAGATGGCCTGTTGCGCATGCGTGGCCATGAGAGATAGCCTACATACTCACATTAGCGTGTGGAGAGTAGCAGCTTATGAATATTTCTGGCCTGTGACTGTAATTTCTTAAATACAGGCCATCCTCGCTTTTCTTGGTAACGAGGATTCCAACTGTTTACAGATTCAAAATCAGTTCAGAAATGGCTGCGATATCAGAGAATATTCAAGCATTATTTTGAGCTCCCATCTGAAATAAACATGATCGGTCGAGATGTCCTGGCGTGACGTCACGAGTTAGTATAAAAGGAGCTCCAAAATTCTAATCAACAGACAGTTGGTCATGGGTCTTCCAGAGATAAAGAAGTGTAGTACTGCTTACTGTTAGCTTCGCTGGTCCATAACCTGCAAGTGCCATTGGGTTTTAAGCTCACGTCTCTGGAGAACACGCAACGCGCCGTAAGTTAAGTTTTAACACATTGAGGCGCTCTTCATATGATGTCATACACTTGAGTGACAGATCGGATCTATCTATTTGCACCCAGTCAAATTAATTTCAAAATATTCAACAGCATGCTTATTGAATAGCAAAAATATATAATTTTCATGTATTGTCTGTTAGACTATTTTCAGAACAGAACAATTAGCCTAGAATGCTGCAAAGTATCAACTCGAGGAGCACGACTACATTAAAAAGTATTATCTGGGTAGTCTGGTGTATAAGGGGAAATTTGACATCACTCGATACAAGATGGCTGAACCCCTATTTTACCAGCATAACTCAGGGTGGGGGGGGGGGGGTCTTAGCCTAATCGGGTGGTTTTATCAGTGGTGATATGGGAAAATTAGCATACAAGGCCACATGTTCTATTAGAAAGTATTTAATTTATTAATGTCATAATTATTATATTACATATACTGAGATGTTAAAGTGATGTGTTAGAAATAATTTCTGAAATGTGTGTGTGTGTGCGTGCGTGCATACATGTGTGCGTGCGTGTGCCAAACATCACCCGTAACATTCTATTTAATATGAATATCCTTAGGTGTCCTTTGTTCTGTTTTAGTTTATAATATACAGTATCTGATTCTAATATTAATAACAATTCCAATTCTAATTAATTATAATACTATTATAACTCTCACAAAAGCTAAGCACAGAGCCAGCGCTTATCATCGATAAGCATAATATCCTAATGATGCCGAACTGACTACGATATTCCAGTTGCCCTCATGTTCAATACTGGCATTATTTTTATACATTTCTATTTATATACAATACAACTGGTTTACATGCAGCACTTACTTTGCAAAGAAAACAACCGGTATGGCAAAAACATATTAAATTTATTATACATAATAAATGTACATGTATTCAAATGAAATCAAATAACACTTCCAAATTGACCTTTCCCCTTTTACCTATGCCCCGCCCATCACTAGCTAAGCTCCACCCACATGTCGCTGTGTTGGGATTGATAGATCTCTGAATGCCGTGACTATCAATTTCCTGAAAACTATACAGCTAAGGTGTTGAATATTTTGTAACTAATTTGACTGGGCATTGTTGCTGCCTATTGCAGCAAAAGCTCCCAGTCAAATTAGTTTCAAAATATTCAACAGGATATTTATTAAATAGTAGACCTTCAATTTGTACAATAATGCATAATCCGTCTTCAACTATACGTACGTGACGTACTTCTCTACATCATTCATGACGTCATTCACTGTGATGTCATTCTATATGTTACATAATTGAGTATGACGTCAAATGATATATGGATACCCTGAAAAGGTCCATTACCAGAGTAAGACTGGCAAATTCCTTTGATGTAAGACCCATTCAATTGAACATTTAGAAATAAATATGACCGGAAGAAGCTGCTGTCTTGGCAGCAATGGCTCCGAGTCAAATAAATAAATTTCCGAATAATCAACAAATTCCTATTACGGCTGTCTAGTAATCCAAATCATGGGATTTTGTGCTAGAACTGGTTAGATGCTCTGCCCGGATGTTTTGTTTTTATTATTAGGTTTTGAACATAAATTGTCACAAAATCTGGCACTCAAGTGTTAATTTTAACCATTTAACACTCATATCAGCCAAAAATAGCTTCTGCAGTGGTCTTAAGAACTGCCCATTTGCCGACCAAGAGAAGACTATTTTTGAAAATTTACCACTGGAATGACTGGCTCGATAACAGAGCCAGTCATTCCAGTGGTAAATTTTCAAAAACTGTTTTCTCTTGGTCTGCAAATGGGCATTTTCTATGAGAAAATTGTAATTTTAAGAGATTTAAGTGTTAAAGCATTAAGTAATACTAATGACACAAAACAGTGGGCCCATGATGGGGTTATTATCTAGTACTGGATAGAATACAACCTAGAATGAATGCAGCACACACATACAGACAGGTAGACAGACAGACAGACAGACTAATACAGCCACTTCAGGAATGCATTAAGCTCCAACAAAAAATAAACTCGTATACACTATAGAACTCAAATGCCAAATCATGGTAACCACCTGGAACAATCACTAAGGTCGTGTTCTCACTAGAGACTTAATCAGGAATATCGCCATACTTCTGTATGGCGTTATTCCCGATTAAATCTCCAGTTAGAACATGGGCGTAGTCTTACGCAGGAACCGTTTTCAGAAATAAGACCAGATAGCGCAATAATGAGAGTTTACGAGTACTATGCTTAGATTTACTAGATCCCAAATAATTAGTTTTACTGCACATCCCGAGCCGGAGAGCATGTGGGTTGCTATCAGCTGACTGGTTGAGGAATTCTTTATGGGCACTGCCGTGGGGATGCGTATCTCTGAACCCATTGATCACGAGATTTATGGCTTCATTCCACTCAAAAGAAAATTTTGTAATCTTAAGTCACAAAGACGCTGTATAATTAGTGGCGGAATAGCTTTTTTGCTTTAAAATTTTTATTTTATTAACCATTTAGACTTTAAAATACCAGTCAGTACCTCAATCGCACAGTAATCATGCAAGGAAGATGGTGAATATTTTTAACTATTTGAGCAACAGCTTGCAGTTAAATTAGTTTCAAAATATTTGACAGAATATTTTTTATGCCTTTAGTAAATGATTGTATCTAGTCTGTGTGATTGAAACAACAATATGGTTAAGCACTACAGAAACTTCTCTGAGCAAGGGGGAGTAGACCCCATGCCACGCCCCTTAAGTCTGTCCCTGGCTATGTCAAGCAATCCTCTTCTCATGCAGGCCGTGACAACAATTATCTGTTAAAGAATGAGTCATCATAGCAAGGAAATGATTTACTAATAAGCATTCTGAATAATAATGTGAATAAGTTATACATTGGTGTAGTTGAGAAATAATTATCTAGATAAGAAATATTATACACCTGAATGTTAACAGCTGATAATGAATGGTAAATCTGAATGTATAGACTGTATAGTATGCACGGGATAATCGAACGATGGAAGACATGACATAGCTTTAGCAGGCCTGTGCTGTAATATTTCCAATGGTAACCCATAATAGTTTGCCTTATATGTTTTAAGGCGACATATGGTAATCTAAACCTTAGAAAGCTCATTGATATCCATACTAAAATCAACAGATTAAGGTAACCCATTTCAGGTCTCCTAAAATAAATTAAGGCAACCTCATGGAGAACATTTTCAACAGGTTACCATAACAGCACAGGCCTGCTTACCAGTACTAATAGACAAATATCTGACATATTTTGGATATAAATACAGTCTATCTAGATGGACTGCGTCCCACGTGTCGAGCCCTTTACGGTCTTTTAAACATCGTTAAAATCCTTGAAAAGAGGACTGCAAAAAGCCTTAAAATAGCTATAATTTTGCAACAATCTGAATGCAATGATAGAACAAATCTTAAAGTTTCTTTGGGATCAGATAAGTCCATAATAAAATAAAAAGTCCACTGAACAACTTTAAGATTATTCTAATTCTTGGTCCACAATAAACTAAGTCCAAACCATGGAAAAATATGGAAACAATTCGACAATCATTTTCATTATGATGGATGCAATAATCGCATAGAACAAATTTCTGTTTATTAACATCGGATAAGCCCCTGATGAATTAAATGACCATTGAAAAATTTATTATACTTAATTTTTGGTACATGCAGAACGTCATTTGGATCACTATGTCGAGATCCTCCCCTTCGCTATGGGCTCGACAAAAATACCTCTTGATCGTGTTAACCCTTTAATGGTCAAGACAGCCAAGTAGGCTTGCATGATTATTACTGAGTCATCGCGATCGATTATTTAAGAATAATCGCGATTGCTCGATTAATCGGCCTTGTTACAAATTATACCGCTATAACAACAACTTTGGTATATCAATGACGAAAGCTGCAATGGTGTTTAGAAATGTCCATTTGCAGGCCAAGAGAAGACTATTTTTGAAAATGTATCACTGGTATGCCTGGCTCGAGAATCGAGCCAGGCATACCAGTGGTACATTTTCAAAAATAGTCTTCTCTTGGGCTGAAAATGGGCATGCATTCGCTGAGCAAAATGGAAATAAAAAGATAGATTGTGGAATTATTCACGATTATTCGATTATTGCGTTTTTAATCATAAATTCAGGATTTAAACAATGATCGCAATTTTCGATTTAATCACATAATCGCGCAAGCCTACAGCCAAGACTGGCCTCTGCAGCGGTCGTGAGGAATATACATTTGCAGACTGAGAAAACTTTTTAAAATTTTACCACTGGACTCGCTCAATAACAGCCAGTCATTCTACGGGTAAATTTTCTAAATTAGTTTTCTGGACATTCAATAAGCAAATTTTTACCATTAAATGGATGATGATAATAATAATACTAATAATAATAATAATAATACCCGCTTCACTTTGCATACATTTGTTTTCTCCTCAGAGAAGGGATTTATCACCTTTTCATGGTTCGATTACTTTTAGTGAACGTAATTAAACAAGAAAATCATGACAGATTACTTCTTAGGACAGAATACCGGATCTTTTTTATTAGAACAGAAGTTTTAAAACAACAAATATGGAAAAGGTGATTTTAGAATCAAATTCATAATTGTGCTTTGACTACTCGAATTACTCCGGACCATTATCTGTGTATGGATGCGTGAATATTTCATCGATCGACAGCGTAGCACATTTCTAATTCTGGCACGGAGCACACATACATGCATGCATGCACAAACAAACAGACACACGTGAAAACTAAAAATGGTACCTCACAGAATTAATGAAATCTGATTCTATCTCTACAAAAATAAATGCATATGATTGTCGCATAAAGAGATACTCCTTTTAAAAGCAATGGCCTTTGTTTGAATAAGTAACTTTGCGGCTTTTTGTTCAGTGACTAAGCAGAGACAATATGGCGTGCATTCGCATGTATGACACCTCGCACACACATACGCTTGCGCGCACTAATGCACAAAATCACAATCGCACACGCATGCTCACATTGCTTGGACACGCACGCTCGCACATATGAACACATGCAAGCACGCCCACATGCGCGCATATTTTTCATGCATTACCACATAAACATATTCACACACATTTGCACAGAATTAATTTTATGAATAAGAATCTCCAGATATACAAAACATGATTATTTCGATTATGGCAATTACAACTAATGCTACTGTCATGGATATATTAATTAATTAATTAATTTTAATAATTTGATGCTTTGCTAGAAAAATTCACAAACTTCATTTCTGAAAACCCACCCATAATACAGGGAATCTGTTAATTACTTTGGAAATACGCAGCAATGGTTTCCAGTCAAATTAATTTCAAAATATTCACCAGAATATTTCTTAAACCATGAATGATTTGTTATATGTCTGTCTGTAAGAACTTGAGAATGGCTTAACCCTTCAACCCTCGAATTTGTTCAAGAAAATTTCAATTTTCTCATAGAAAATGTCCATTTGCAGACGAAGAAGAGAATTTCCAAAAATATTCATCTCTTGGTCTGCAAATCGACATTTCTCAAGACCACTGCAGAAGCTGTTTTTAGCTGATATGAGGGATAAAGGGTCAATAACTCTAACAATATATACTAATGGACCCCCCCCCATGAAACATTTTACTACCGGATATCCGATGCCATTAAGCAATCAACTCAATTATTCTTACTGATGTGTATTTTTGCCAGTCACGAATCGTAAATTAACACCAGCTAAAGACACCCGAGTAATGAAATTCCTACATCAGCAGCAGTGGGTAATGTCTGTTTAATATTTATCTGTTCATTTTTCTGTCTTCTCCTTGGCCACGTCTTTCTCTTTATGTTATTGTTGTTGTTGTTGTTGATGGTGATGATGATGATGCGACTTATCCTTCTTCTCCTTCTGATGCGGCTCTTTATCCTTCTTCGAGCCGCGTAAAAATCCGAACATACTCTTACGTTTTTTCTGTTTATCTTTGTCATGATCCGGACTCGAGGTGCCACTGGTATCGGAGTGTGGGCGACGTTTCGACGTGCTGCCGCTCTTGTCCCGCATCTGATACAAAAAAAGATAGACAATTAAACTGCTGATGAACGTGAAATTTAGCTTTTATGGCAGAGTTTTACAAGTACTTTCTCTGGATTTCCATACAGACAACATGTACAACATTCCGCGAGATAATGTCATGGGCTCATTTTGACTGGCTTGACCATTAATGGTCTAACAATTTGATAGTACGGTTGTCCAAAACTGGCCTCTGCTGTGACCTTGAGAAATGTGTATTTGCAGGCCGAGAGAAAACAATTTTTGAAAATTTACCACTGGAATGACTGGCTCGATAACCGAGTTGCTTGGTCTTCAATTGGGCATCGACTAAACGCATGTTCTTGACAAATCCTGATCATTTCAGTTTTAACTATCTCACTGCTACGAGCTACCAGACAATTTCAATGGGTAATAACTCTGAACCAGCTGAATATTTTGAAAACAATTTAACTGAAAGTTGTTGGTGGCTTAGCCAACAATCGCTTTCAGTCAAGTTATTTTCAAAATACTCCGCATACCCTAAATTAAGCCCCATGGAAAATGTAGGCTGCAGAAACCCAGCAGGTTGCCCTGTAGGTGGGGCTTAGAATACACCTTCTGTATCCTCTGCGTGTCGTAAGAGGCGACTAAAGGAGGTAAGGGTGAGGTAACCCTGACAGAAACCTCGAGTGCTGAAGACGGAGGTTCCAGGCCGCACGGCGCACTCTAATAAACCATGGATCCACGCACTTAACGCTTATGATCATGTCGATAGTCACTTAGGACTGGTGGTATGATCAGCGAACGAAAAGAAGAAAGAAGAAACCCAGCAGGCAGACAGTTAAATGGGTCCACCTGCGATGCATTTTTACTGTAAAGATCAGTGTTCAGAGAATCTCAGGCAACTGAGTGATCCATTTCTAGCCATACACTCCCCAACCACCCCCCCCCCCCCCTCCCTAAACGGCCCCCCACCCCACCCCACACACACAACCCCGCCCTTTCGATTCTCATGTTAGCTAACTAATGATGCAAGAGTATACATATACACAAACACATGCGCACAAGTTCCACGTTCAACCCACCCCGCCAGATAAATACAACGGACCTTCCCAGTTTATCCATCAAATCTATGACATCATAATCAACTACATAACATGTAGGATGAGGTCATGAATGATGTAGATAAGTTCATATCGAACGCTTAATTGATCACGGACTAAGATTTGTATTGTTGTACGAATTGTATGTCTTTACTATTTAATAATTAGTTGTTGAATATTTTTGAAACTAATTTGACTGGCAGCAACAGCATCCAGTCAACAAATTAGTTTCAACATATTCAACAGCTTAACTGCATAGTTTTCTGGAAATTGACAGTCAGGTAGTTCAGGAATCGATCGATCCCAACACGGCGAAGTGCGAAGTGTGGGTGGAGTTTAGCTAGAGATGGGTGGTGCATATTTAAAACTAGATTCCTCCATTGCAAATCCTTTCACCAACCATATTACCAGTACCCAAATTTCAAGCCACCTATACACTACAATTCTCAAATATTTTGAAAATAAAAGTGGAAGTTGTTGCTGCAACAGCTTGAAGACAAATTACTTTCAAAATATTTTACAGAATATATTCCATATGTCAGCTTACCTGATTATCGTCGTTCTCATCTGAAAAAGAGAAAGATAAAATATTTACAACCATAGATCATGACATACATAGAGAACAAAAGCTTCCAGTCACATTAGTTTCAAAATATTCAACATGATAATATATTATTATATATTATCATATAGCAAACTTGGCTTTCAGCCTGTTAAGTATTTCTTATTATTCTTATTGAACGCTATGTTGTTGATTTAGATTTTGTAATAGATGTACATGTACTAGTTAGTTATGAAATACATTTGTAAATTTGAAAAGAATGATCGCTGCAGAAATTGTTCAGTTTGATTCAAAGCTATTTCAAGTCTTAAATAACAATGGTCTGTTTAGCATTATTTTTTGCGGCGTATTGGTCAGGACTATTAACAAGTGACACGTCATAGCAACGAAAATGAACAGCGCAAAATGGTGCATTCAAATGGGTTTCAGGGATCTATTTCATTGAAAAATTTGTTAAAATACCAGTTTATATGATAAATAGAATCTCAAATTCGGTCCCATTTCATATTACTATTATAAAGATCGTCGAACATTATCTCAAAATAATAATTTTCAGTTTGGTTGATAATAGTGATATGAAATGGAACCTCGTTTCAGATCGTCTATATACATGTGGTGCATTGGCACTTACATGACATCACACACTATCATTTGAGGAGACAAAATGGAGGCGACCACAGTTTGATGTCGACATGATGATTAAAAGGCAATAATTGTGATACAGATAGGGGAATGTAGTGGAAAGTGAATGATATGGAATCTATACACCATAATCTATCAGTACAATACAACATTTGAGATTGATATCTATTTAATTCTTTCAAGGGCAAATCCCTGAAAAACAGGGATGTAATTGATCTGGAAGAAAAAAACAGGAAATGATTCGATGCGAAGTGTCAGTCCTTCTGGACTTAATAATTGTTTCCTAAACCAAGTAACCTTTTAATTGGCAAGCAAATCAAAAAGCCTATGCACTGGTCTTGAGAAATATCCAATTGCAGGACAAATCTTTTTTTTTTAAATTGACCACCGAGCCAGTCATTCCAGCGATAAATTTTCTAAATTTATCTTTTCTTTTCCCACAAATGAACATTCACTAAGCAAAATTTAGATTTTCTTGACATATTTGACCATAAAAGGGAAAAGATTATACTATTTCTACAAATTTCTGCTTCTTGAAAATTTGGACAGCAAAATTATAGGATTTCCTATAAAAATATGAAGTCTCATCACTGGAAAAAGTAAATTCTTTACGATTGTATAGCATGTAGATTCTGTTGAATATTTTAAAATTAATATGATAATTAATATTAATTTCAAAATATTCAACAGCTTACCTGTTTGGTTGGACTGAGATTGAGATAATGGGATTTTATAGGTGAAAGTGTTAAACTTCTCATGATTTTGGTATCATGATATGTGTCTCAGTAACCACATACATACACACTGAATTACCTGATGAACTGTCATCGCTGTCAGTCTTACCCGCTGCTGCTGCGGGTGCTGTAGGTGGAGGTCGTGTTAAAGGCAGGGGTGGAGCATCTTCTTCGTCCAGAGCTGCATTGCAAACAAATATTCCATCATAATATAGAGATTAAATTTGGTTTACTGGGTTTTAATGTTGTCATTATTTTCAACAGAGAAATGCATAAAAATAGAAATAAATCAAGGCTTGATCATCCCCGAATGATAGTTACAAATGTAAAACATGTTTTTTCTATGAAAAGAATACATGGTAAGCTAGCCAACAACAGTCGCTGCAGAAACATGCACGCATATGAATGCAGTATTCTCATCCCTTTACAAGGCGAGGGTAATAATGACATGCATTCTGTCAAACCGCTGTGCCATAAATATCAGAATTCACCCAAGAAGACTTAAAGGGATATTCCACTGAGAGAGTTTGTGCATTTGGCGTAAAGTACTAATTCTCCGCGTTAATTTGAGACCAAGAGCACAATTTTATGTCAACAAATAAAAGATATCCACAATTTAAATTGCTAACGTAAGTAGTAGATAGAGGCCCCATTTTGGCCAAGAGGCTGACGTCACCGACACGCCTACTCTCTTTACGAGATCTAGGATAGCCGTAACCAGGGGAGGTAAATCTTGTAGCTCATGTTACAGCATTTACTTCTGGATAATTAGCGTACTAGCTAAACAACTGATGCATTGCCAGTGTTTGGAGGAAATTAAAATGCAATTAGTGTCCCGATGATCGCGCCGCCAATTGCAGCGCTAAATTGTCAAAAATTGGCATATTCTATTTAAAAACATTAAGGTTTATGCCAGGAGCATGTTTGCAATCAATCAGTCACAACAAATTCGTAAAAAAAATATGTTAGTTGAAAAAATTTTGAAAGTCATTTCTCTGAAAGCTGTTGCTGCCTATTACAACTTCTATTTCCAGTCAAATTCCAGTTTAAAAATATTCAACAGGCATACAGTAAGTATGGATCAATATTTTTAAATTGGGATCAATTAGTTAACTCTTTCAAGGCCAGAAAAGCAGAAAGCTTAAAATTTACCCTGCATATTGTGTGAAAGTAATTTGTTTGGTAGCTACTGCAGCATAATTCCAGGTAAATTTAATTCAGAATATTCAACACTCTGCGTGGTTATTAAAAATTGGGAGTAAACGTTGTAAATGATTAATAACGCTGGATTTCAATAGTGTGAAAGCATTAAAGTACTAATTGCTGTACCATTTCCACGATCGTTTCTATTACCGCAAGCCCATGCTTGATATGCGGACATGTTGCGATTTAAGCATTTCATACCAGAACTGGCCTCTGCAATCGTCAAGTTGAGGAATGTCTGTTTGTAGGCCAAGAGAACACTATTTTTGAAAAATTTATCACTAGAATGACTGTCTCAGTAACCGAACCAGCCATGCCAGTGGTCAATTTCCAAAAATTGTCTTCGCTTGACCTGCAAATGGACATTTAATAAGGACTTTCCTGTCAGAATTTGGTCATTAAAGGGTTAATTAATATTCGGCCGTCATAACGCGAAGTAAATAAGTAAATCTAAAAGCGCTGGCGATATTTTGCTGGTGTGTCGCTGATGTCATAATCTCGTGGCTTCTCGCTCTCGTTGCGAGAAAATGGATGCGCCCGAGGAGTCACGTTTTTTATCGTTTTGGGCATATTCATTTTATTATTTCTCGGCAATGGAACAGTATACGTTATATTTTCCTGCGGCAACTATTTCGGATAATAGCATATTTTTAGCTGACTTATTCCTGATTTTCACTGGAATTTCCCTTTAAGAATCGTCCCTTCGATATGTAATATGTACAGAAATCTTACAAACAGTTTCCTGGAAAATGAGAATCCAGCGAAATTAAATATTTCGCTTGTCCTCTTTGTCAATAAGTTTTGCGCTTCGTTTACAAGGCCACAGTGACTTTGACCTTGTGACATCGTAAACCAAATCTTTACATGCGAGACAAATATAATAGTAAAAAATAAATGTAAATTTAATTGTCCCACTGCTGAAAGCCACCAGACAATAATTTCAAGTGGCAATAACCCTGGACATGCTGAATATTTTGAAAACAATCTGACTGAAAGTTGTTGGTGGCTTAGCCACCAACAACTTTCAGTCAAATTGTTTTCAAAATATTCAGCATATCCAGTTTAAACCCCATGGAATTTTTAGTCCGTAGAAAGACATCAGTATGACAGGTAATTTTCTCACTCACCGTTTACATTATGAGATTCCATTTTATCATGACCGTCGTTGTTGTTAAAGCTTTGATTACCGGTACTCTTGGTTGGCGAGTTGTCTCGCTGACCGACACGCTCTAAACTAGAAGTACTATGATCGGATACATCGCTACGCATGCTCACAGAACGTTCATTAACATTCTCGCTCACACGGGAAAGATCATGGCTTGGCACTGCATCTTCATGGTCACTCGACGGCGAACCGGGTGCATGCGTCGAATATTTAATGGCTTCTGACGGTTCCAAGGCTAGAACAGGAAAAAAAACCATCGTCAATTTTGTGTCAATGTGTCTGGGTAGTTGCAGGAATAATGTGAAATAAATATGTAAAATTAGTGCAAAATTAGACCCAAATATCAACTGAGTTTAATTACGGAAATAAAATCTATTTTAAACAGACATGCTAAATATTGTAAAGTTCAGAAATATTAGTGGCGTATACGCTATCTTTGCTGAATAACCCAGTAATAATTTATTTGTTAACACTAAATTTCTGGTTAGTATTGTTGCTATTAAGATGAGTTTCCAGTTTTAATTCTGTCGTAGGGAATACCTTTCGAGAGCTCTAAACACCGCGGCGGTTCCTGAATGCGTGGAATCTTTTAACTCTTCAATTCAAAAACCTTTATAAATGAATACCCATTTACTGGTCAAAAGAAGACTTATTTTGAAAATTTAACACTGGAATGACTGGCTCAGTTATCGAGCCAGTCATTCCAGTGGTAAATTTTCATAAATAGTCTTCTTTTGGTCAGTAAATGTACATTTCTTATGACGATACAGAGCCTGGTGTAACAATTAACCCATTATCACTCAAATTTGCTATAAGAATCAAATTTTCCCATAGAAAATGTCCATTTGCATACAAAAACAAAACTATTTTTGAAAATCTACAACTGATATGACTGGCTCGATATTCGATCCAGTCATTCCAGTGGTAAGATTCCAAAGATAGGCTTCTCTTTGTCTGCGCATAGACATTTCTCACGAGCACTGCAGAATGCATGATTGTCCGCCTTGAGTGTTAAATGGTTAACAAGCACGCGCATACGTTGGCCAGAAAAGGTGAGCGGTCTGTCTGACAGGTCATATATGGCACACATTCAAGCTGCAGCTACAATGTATATTTTAACTGTTTAGACACCTATATCAGTCAAAAACAGCTTCTGCAATGGTCTTGAAAAATTTCCATTTGCAGACCAAGAAGCCTATTTTTGAAAATCTACCACTGGAATGACTGGCTCGATAACCGAGCAAGTCATTGCAGTGGTAAATTTTCAAAAAATATTCTTCTCTTAGTCTGAAAATGGACATTTTCTATGAGCGAATTCAAATTTTCTTGAAAAAATTCTAGGGTTATGGTACATATTAATAAACACGAAACATGTGCACACAAAATGCAGTCTCCAAAAACTGTGCATGCACAATCACCCATCACCTGGCCTCTGACCTCCACAACATACAATGATCTATTTCTAACTATGCCCCGCCCATTTATAGCTTAAGCAGCACCAACATTTTATGCGCGTTGGAATCACATTTGAAACATTGAAATCGGAATTCCCAGACTAAATTTTAATGTAACTAGTCTAGCGAAGGTAAAAATTGTACACATTTGTGACCTACTTTTCCTCAATTTTCGCGATGGACCTCTGTCATTTTGACTGTGACATCCGTTAACATGTGACATACATGTATTTATTTGATTATGATGCCAGATACTCGAGTGACAGATTGGATTCATCCAGAGATATGTTTAACCGTCCGCCTGCTGATATATCTGGATATGCCGAATATTTCGGCTTAGCCACCAACAACTTTTTACCAGTCAAATTGTTTTCAAAATATTCACCAGGTCGGGCGTTATTGTCCATTTGAAATTATTGTCTGGTGGCTTGCGGCAGACAGAGTCAAAACAAATAATAAACATGATTCAGAATTTGTGCTAAGATTACTCCTTAAAATCCAACTATGTTAATTTCATCTGTCAAATGATTTAACTGTCTCACTGCTGCAAGTCACCAGGCGATAATTTCAATGTAGGAAAGCTCCTGTCTGGCTTGTTAAATATTTTGTAAACAATTTGACTGAATGTTGTTTTCATAATATTTAGGTTGTCAGATAAAACCTCTGGAACATGTCGTCTGCAAAAACTCAGCAGTCAGATGGTTAGGCTCTGCTATTAATTTCTGTTGACGGATAAATTTTGGTAAAGACGCTTTTCACGAATACTACCAAGTACACATGTAAATTTTGGTAAAGACGCTTTTCACGAATACTACCAAGTACACATGTATTATATATTCCGATTTAGAGATTCTGAAGTGAAAATCATACATTACAGTCCGTCACGGCACACAGCATCTGCATATACGAGAAAAGCAAATCATCCCGTATTGAATATGCTTGACTTTCACCAAGCCATTCAACACTATGAAGGATTCCAGTTTATCCATCAATCATGACATCATAATAAACTACGTGATGTGTAGGATGACGTCATACATTTTTGTAAATCAAGTACGCCAGGAATGACTCGATTTACCCAGTATTAAAACGTTTAGCAAAATCAGCCAGTCGAAACAGTTTCAAAATATCCACAGCTTATGCGTACATCTTTCTGGAAATTGATATTCAGGGAGTTCAGGGATCAATTGATCGCAACATGGGTAAAGTGTGGGTGGAATTTTGATAAAGATTGGTGGGGCATAGCTAAAACTGGATTCCTCCATTCAACAATTAATTAAACCTTGAATCCTCAAACTTGTTCAAGAAAATTTAAATCTTCTCATAGAAAATGTCAATTTGCAGACCAAGAAGACCATTTTGAAAAGTTATCACTGGAATGACTGACTCGATTATCGAGCCAGTCATTCCAGTGAAATTTTTTCTAAAATAGCCTTCTCTGCGTCTGCAAATCAGACTTGGAATGCTTGTGTTAATGTATTACAAGAGAAATGACAAATGCAGATAAGGAACATGAAGTATTTAAACAGTCAAGGCAATATATATTTTTAGTCCCATCAATCTCGTGGGAGGATATGATGCACCCGAACAAAATTCCTAATTTTTTTGGCTATTTTTATTGACGAAAAATGGAATATAACCAAGAAAAATCTTGCCACGTATGAGATAGACACATTGGCAGAATTACCTGGGATTTTTTTAAAAACTGTTTGCCAGCTGAATTTCTGCAGACTAAATGTTCCATGGGGTTTAACTCTGGATTTGCTGAATATTTTGAAAGCAATTTGACTGAAAGTTGTTGGTGGCTAAGCAATTGTTTTCAAAATATTCAGCAGATCCAGAGTTATCACACGTTAAAATTATTGACTGGTGGCTTGTAGCAGTCCGACAGTTAAACATACAATAATTAAGCCAATAAATTTCTCATTCTTCGAAATATTGGATGAAAAAACTCGTGATTACATTATTAAATTCGTCTTTTGTAATGCTGGTATGAATTTACAAACATAAATTTATTGTAATTTTGTTCGGGTCCTACCACAGATTGACTGGACTAGTTTAGAACATGCAAATACTACAACCTCAGCCTAAAGTAGCACAATTCATCAATAATCCTGTAAACATTTGATAATTATCACGTGCTTCGCAAAAGCTGAACCCGCAAAAATTGGCCTTCATTACTTAAATAGGTAATGCGTACTGATTTGTCTAATATAAGCATGGTATTTCTAATGTTGTGTCTAATATAGGCAAGGAAGGAAACCTATTTACCTGTCACCAGACAATAAATCCAATGGGGCATAACTCTGAACCTGCTGAATATTTTGAAAACAATTTGACTGAATGTTGCTGGTGGCATAGCCATCAACAACATTCAGTCAAATTTTTTTCTAAATATTTAGTGGGGCCAACGTTATAACCCTTGGAATATGTCGTCTGCAAAAACTTATATAAGAAAACAAGAATTTTTCAGGCAGATTAGGGTCAAATTTAGGGGCGCAGACATTTCACGATAGCGGACTATCTTTGGGGATGTACGGTAATTTTACCATTGTACAAATAGTCTAGAATCTTCTATCTCACTCTACAGGAGCTTATATGCATGGTGTACGTAGCATTTTCTACATGACAGTACCGGCTTTTCATATCTATATTTTACTTTAGCGGGTAGGGTAATAAAAGATAGAGCAGTCTACTTAAACCTACAGGAAGATATTTTACAGCTTAGCGCTTTCAAAATTTCAATTTAATTGTTAACCATTTAATGGTCAGATCTTTGCCAAGATGATCAAAATGTTTGCTTATTAAATGTCCATTTGCAAGCCAAGAACATATTTTTGAAAGTTTACCACTGGAATGACTGGTTTGGTTATCTGAGCCAGTCATTCTAGTGGTAAATTTTCTAAGTCTTTTTCCCCAGAAAATGGACATTTAATAAGCAAATACTTTGATCTTGGCATGACCACTACAAAGGTTGGTCCACTGAAAGATTTTCTTAACCCTTTCAATGACAAATCCCTGAAAAAGTGTATTCTTTACGATATAAAACTTATTCTGTTGAAAATTTTGAAATTAATTTGACTGGCAGCAGTAACTGCCAAAGGCAGCAATGGCTTCCAGTCAAATTAATTTCAAAATATTCAAGTTTTCCTGTATGGTTGTGTTTAAAATTCGATATAGGGAATTTGTCGTTGAAACAGTTAACTGCCTCAAATATCATAAATATCATTTAGTTTTTTACCAAATATTTTATTTTTCGATTTCTCTGCAGGGGGTCGTCTATTGGTAACCTTACTAAGTGCACTACACCGGGTGACACAACAGCAAATACAACACAAAAATTCGTAGCAACAGGATGGACAAACACAAACCGATGAATTTTAAACTCTTCAAATCCGTTTCAGAAGTTTGAAAAATACATACATACTTTTAAACACCAACATTCACACCAACGCTTCTTGAAAATCAAATTGTATATTTTTAGAGGCTTAAGCCTTTAACACTCATATCAGCCAAAAACCGCTTCCACAGCGGTCTTGAGAACTGTCCAATTGCAGACCAAGAGAAGACTATTTTTGAAAATTGATCACTGGAATGACTGGCTCGAGAACCGAGCCAGTCATTTCAGTGATAAATTAAAAAAAATAGTTTTCTCTTCCGTCGAGATATGTATTTAAATTTGTTCTGTATTCTAATCCATTGCATTCTTTTTACGCATTCTATAATAGGCAATTAAACACTAGATCATTGAAATTTCACTTTTTAAACGCCGTCTTCTTTCATATCTGAGAACTGTTCATTCATTTTGAAAACAATGTTGCTGTCTAAGACAGTAACAGCTTGCAGAAACATTCTTTCCAAAACAAATCTAAGACAATAATCTTTTCCAAAATGTGCACCACATGGTTAAATTTGTGTTGGTTATTTTGAGAAAGATTTGTTTCAGCAATGACTTTCAGTAAAATTATTTAAAAAAATATGCACCATAGAATTTAGCATGAACAAGGTCAACAACTGAATGGTTTCCTATGTATGCGGTATGTAGCGACTATTTTCCCTTCATCTAACCAACGCACTAAGCCTACTCACCAGGTCATTGAAGGTTATGTTTAAATTAATTAAAATTAACATTTCAGCTACAGTCACATTTATCCATCCTGTTGCTAAAAGCTGACATGACGTGTTAAAATAAACAATATTACCCATCATCAGTAAAATACTTTGACAATACAGAGATCCGACGTATGACTCCATCATGAAAAATCGAAGTCTGTCTCTAAGTGTAAGAATTGTATGTCTCTGACAAATTTACATTTTAATAAACATTATGTTGGATATTTTGAAACTAAGCTGACTGGGAGCTTTTACTGCCATAGGCATCCCACAGTCAAATCGGTTTCAAAATATTCAACAGCTTATATACATGTATAGTTAACCAGAAATTAAAAATTTTGGGAATCTACGTTTCAAGGTATATAAATCTATTCCAACATGCGTAAAGCTGGACGGAGCTTGACTGGCGGGGCATAACTAGAAATGGACAGCAGCAAATTTGTTGAAAAATGAACACCAGTTCATATTTTAATGTAATTTCAAAATTTACAATTGGTAAGGGTTAATAGTCAAAGCAGCCTAAAACGATCTGAGAAATGTCCATTTGCAAGCCAGAAAGAAGACAAGTTATGGAAAATGTACAAGGTATTTTTTTTAAATTACTGATATGGTCAATGTTGTATCATTTACCATGCCAAGTCAGCTTTAAGTAGGGCAATTACCAACTTCTAATATATAACGCAAATCAACTGCAAAATGCAAAACATAAGGCAAAAACACGAACACAGCAGCAACAACAACAATGAACAAAAAAAATCACCACCACACCCCAGTTCTGGCGTCATCTACGTGCAATGCAAACAAAAATGAAAGAGCAAATCTGATTAGTCACCTCCGCCGTCTAGACCTTCGTAATCCATCGGCTGCTGTGATTGGTCGTCCAAAGATTGACCTAAATTATGGAGGTCATCCGTGTGCATGGCTTCCTCGGCTGTAAGGGGTTGGTTAATGTTTAACGTGAATTAGATTTTGTCCAATGAGTATATAATGAATGACAGAAAAACATATTAATGCCATGCTTCAAAACAGGTATATATACTAGATGGCCCGCATCCGTGTGTCGAGCCCTTTTGTTTTTCAGCATATCACAAATCATGTCTAGCAATGTCGCGAAATAAGGATTTCTTAATATAGTTTTAAGTCATTGATTAATCAAATGTCTATTAAAAAACTTAAAACATTTATCTGATTTTTGAAGGAGACAAATCAACCAAGTCCAACAAGGTAAAAGTATGGACAAAATTTGAAAATCATTTTTATTATGATGGTGACTGGGTGTAATGATGGTATAGAAGAAATTTGACTAGAATAAACTTTTGTTGAGATCGGATAAGCCATAGCCATTAAGGATTTCTTAATATAGTTTAAGCCCTTGATGAATCAAATGTCTATTGAAAAGCTTTTAACAGTTTTCTGATTCTTGAGACTAACCACCAAAGTCCAGCCCGGGGGGGGGGGGGGGGGGTAAAATCATTATCATGGGACTGGATGCAATGATGGCATAGAACAAAATTGTAGTTTTATTGAGATCTGATAAGCCTTTGATGAAATAAATGCCCATTAAAAAGTTGAAATCCTGTAAAAGTATGATAATTGATAATCATAATGGCAGACTGGATGCACATATAGTGAAAAATGAAATTAAAATTTTGCTGATATCGGATAAGTCCTCAATGAATTAATTGTCCACTGAAAAACATTAATCAATTTTAACCGACTGCTGACTGATTGCAGACAACATATTCCAAGGGAATCTCTGGCCATGTTAAATATTTTGAAAACAATTTGACTGAAAGTTGTTGGTGTCTAACCCACCAACAACTTTCTAATTGTTTTCAAAATATTCAGCAAGTCATCGGTTTAAAAATATTCAAAGTCCAACCTTTTTGCTTATTGAAATTTTGTCTAGTGGCTTGCAGCAGTGAGACAGTTAATTCTTGGCACATGCAGGATGGTCGAGATCCTCCGCCACGCTAACATGGCTAAGTGTTTGAAATGTGTGTGATAATGGTTAACACTAGTTGTATAATGCCAACATAACTCACCAAGTATATATATTTTACAAAACCTAACGGTTAACAATTTACTATATCCATATTTGTTTTTAGGTACTAAATTTAATGTTCCATTTGCCAAACAGGATGTAGATATCATAGGATAACGGGTTTTCGAGCAAACGGTCATTGAAATAAAACATATTAAAATATCTAGATGGACTGCGTCACGCAAGTCCTTTCATTTTTCCGCATACCACACATGCGTGGTAGTGTTGCAAAATAAGGATCTTTGAAAACATTATACCCCTTGATATATTACAAGAACATTGAACAACTTTAAAACTCTTCTAACTCTTGGTCCACAATAAACCAAGTACAAATCACGTAAAAACATGGAAGCAAGTTGACAATCACACTGCTTATGATGGAGTCTGGATGCAATGATGGCATAGAACAAATCTGTATAGTTATATTGTGATCGGGTAGGCCGTTGATAAACAACATGTCTATTCAAAAACTTTAACATTTCCCTAATTCTTGGTTCAAAATAAACGAAGTTCAAAGCCCATAAAAACATGGAAAAAATTTGAAAACTATTTTACCGCTCTGATGTCAATACTTTCTCTTTTACTGTGTCAATAGTTAAAAAATCGGTGTACATTTTTCAACAATTTTGGTGGACGATTTGTTGAAAAATGTACACCAGCTAATCTTTTATACTAATTTGAAAATTTTAACTTTTGACATCAGAGTGGTTAGGGCTAACTATGATGTAGACCGGATGCGATGATGGTAAAGAACACATCTGTAGTTTTATTGAGATCGGATAAGGTCTTGATGAATGAAATGTACATTGAAAGATTTTAACATTTATCTGCATACCGCACGCTATTTGGATCGCCAGGTCAAGCTATCGCATAGGGCGTGACAAAAATCAACCCTAAAATAAACCTATCGCTGATAAATATCCACTACCTGCTCAACAGATGGATTCTGAGTACTGCATCATGTGTTTTCGAGGGTGACGTAATCCTGTATTTTCTACTATAGTGAGGCAATGAACTGTGAAAAAAACAATCTGTCATCAACAGTAATGACATAAACGGGTCTGTACATAGAACTTAATTTGTAGTTGTAAATCTAGATCACGTCAAATTCCGTTTTTCATGATAACCGTGTAGCAGCAAATTTCAACCGATTTAAAAAGAAATTAAAATCTTTCACTTTCCATTCGAAAATTGGTAAATGTGGTATTGGAAATGAACATAAGAGTTTTGCATAACGGAAAACCAAAAAGAAATGCACACTCGAAAAGTATGTACACTCGAAATCACATGACCCTCGAAAACACCTTATTGGCCGACAATTGAGTATTATCAACTTCCTGAATGCAATGATATTTTCACAAGCCAAATAGTACAAGAGGCAATGATGAGAGAACAGAATTTAGGAGACGAAAGCATAACATGATTTCAGAACAACAATTTTATGACATTTTACAACAATAACATGTGACGTTGATTTAATAAATAACGTAACGCTTTACTGGTCAAGAAAGTCAATAAATTTGCTTTTTGAATAGCCATTTGGTGGCTAAGAGGAGACTATATTTGAAGATTTTCCACTGGAATGACTGGCTCGGTTATTGAGCCAGGCTTCCAGTAATTAATTTTCAAAAATACTCTTCTCTTGGCCTACAAATGGCCATTCCTCAAGGTTACTGTAGAGGCCAGATTTGACCGGCTTGACCATTAAAAGCTTAATGTTGGTGAATAGTCTAAGGGTTTTAAAACAGTGACTACAGAGTAAAATAACTTTCAAAATAAACCTTCCATTTAAACCTCACACTCATACAGGACAATAAATTAGAAATAATCGTTATTGACTTATTAAAGTCATCTTATACTTACAGGCTAACATGTTAATGCGACTGTACCAGTCAACCATTTGGTCCTGGCTCGGCGCTTCGAAAAGAAACTCTGCACCGTCACTAAGTTTTAAGCGAATTACATTCTTCTTTTTCGTGTAGTCCCTGGCTATTTCACAGTGCGCGTTATGGACGTTAAGTGGCGGTGCAGCAGAGTTACTATCCATGAAACCTGAAAATTAGCAATTACAAAACACAATTATGTTAGTTTTGTCAAACCAGATTATATAGTGTTCTTTATTCAGGCTATAGTATACAGCAACCACTTTTATTCAATTTACCTGAAGAAAAACAAACAATTGTCAACTTTAGAGACAAATCAGTAGAAAAAGAATCTGTCTCCAAGCTTAAGATTCATTTGACTTCTGCAGTGACTTAGCAAAGTCTATTTTCAGGTAAACAGAAATATTTTAGAATAAGTCACACAGGCTGGTGCGACGCTTTCTAAAACACTGTCAATTTTCAGGTCAACAAAATATTTTAGAAAGCTTCAATCCGGTGTGAATGGCTCGGTTACCGAGCAAGTCACGCTGGTGTGGTGCTTCTCATGGCCTGCAAATTTATGGACATTGAATTTAGAGAAGTTCTATAATCTTTAAGTTTTAATCATTAAACCGTGGGATAGAAAATAAGAAAGAACAAGATCTCCGCAAACAGCGCATAATACCCCGCTATGATGACAAACCAATGAAGGAAAGCTATCAGAAAAATTTCTCAAGACCACTGCAGAAGCCATTTTTGGGTTGATATGAGTGTTAAAGGGGTGAACAGTCATACAATGCATGATCAAATGCAAATAGCAGACCATTCACCCCCCCCCCCCCCCAACCCTGTGCACGAGCGATACATTAAAGTGCAGCTGCCATAAACATACAATTAGAAACTCAGATAGCTAACCAACATACCATCTTTGTCCTTGAAGAAGCACAGAAGTTGACCACATAAAACACTATAATACGTTTTCCACGATCTTATCGCCGCTTTCTTCCCTCCAACCTGCAATTGTTGTTTTCTGTCCAGGATTCCGCTAATCTCAGCTGCGGGAAGGCCTGTTGGAAGCTTGTATTTATCCTTAAAACTCCGTGGTTTCCGATGCATGGTAAAGCTCGGTGTGCGTTTGCTCTTCTTTTCTTCAGAGCGCAGATCATCTAAGCGACGCTTGTGGGAGGGGCTTGTCGGCTTAAGAGCCTCTTTCTTGTCGTAAGCGGCAGTGTGCGCCGATACTGGACTAGACGGTTTGACGACAGGAAGTTTAATATCATCCTGTTTTTTCTGTTCGATATGTACTTCAGGTTGCGTGGCTGTTGGTGTGGCACTTACGACAGACAGAGTTACTGCTGGAGCGACTTCCAATTCTCTGCGGATACAATAATTATTATACAATAGAGGGATCTGATGTGTCACTCAAGTATCTGACGTCACAATTGAATATGTCCCACATTAACTGACATCATAATATAATGTGGTAGAGCTCCCCATTATGAAGGTTGTAAAGTCTGGACATCAAGTGTACAAATTGTATGTCTTTACACTTTAATAAACATTGTGTTGAATATTTTGAAACAAACTTGACTGGAAGCTGTGGCTGCCATAGGCAGCAACAGCCCCAAGTCAAATTAGTTTCAAAATATTCAACAGGCTACCTGAATAGTTATCTTGAAATTGTGATTCCAGTTATTCAGAGGTCAAAGTATATAAAACGTGTACAAAGTGGGCGGAGCTTAGCTAGAAATGGGTGGAGCATCGCTAGAAATGAATCCCGTGATCTCAAAATAAACTATCAGTTACACTGTGAAATAAATTACAATACATGTATTATCATGTAACTGTCCGTTTATGTACGTTTCCTGTCTTGGTCGCCAACTGGTGGATCTGACCAATAAATTTAGAATTTGAATTTGTATATGTCATGAAAGTTAGCTTTCTTATCTGTAATTCCCAAAGTCTCTAACGCTCCAAAGTCTGTCTCATGTCCCTAAAATCTGTCCGCAATGACACGAAAGCTGTTAATAATGCCACCATGTCTGTTCTCTATTCCCAATTCTGTCAGTAGTAGCTCAGGTCAATCCTTACTGCCATAAAGCTGTCTCTAATCCCCGCTAGACTGTCTGTATTTCCCGCAAATCTTTCTAAGTATAATTTGTAATGGACCAATACTTCCACAATGCCAAGCTAAGTTTGTTTATTAAAAATGGCCTACCATAATTTCTCGACTAAAGGCCGCCCTCGAATATAGGACGCTGTCCTAAATTTGACCCAAATCCGCCCAAAAAACTATTGTATTCAAATATAAGACGCTGTTAAATTTAGAAAAAACGTACCTTTAAAAAATTCGAAAATTGGTATCAAAAATAGCCATCACTCAGCGCTATGTTTAATGCATGACTAAAAATTATCATGGCGGAAGAGAAATTATTAAATAGGACCACCTAAATATCATGTATCTTTAATAAAGATTGTTTATTACATCAAAATCAATCTAATTTTTGGTGAGTGAAAACACGGTAATAAAAAATTGTGCCAGTACGGTAATTCAGACATGGTGGTAAAATTACGAATTTTTGTTCGTGGGTCTATAAAACGGTGACCGCTTATCAAAATACGTCGGCTTCCGTTATGTCAAGATGTTTTAATTTCTCAATCTAGCCGACATTTGAGAACAGCCCATAGAGGTAAAATGGCAGTAGAGTGCTTATGCTCATACCTTTATTTCGGCATATTATATACATGTGGCCTCTAAAAGGGACTCAATTCTCATTGGATAATTGGAAGAGAATTTGAATAGAGGCAAATTTATATATTTTTATGAGAAATGAAATTGTATTCGCTAGATTAATCTGACACTTTATTCAACTACGTAATAGAATTAGCATACACGCTCTACGGCTATTCCATATCTATGAAACATCCATTCTCAAATCTTGTTAATCAGCATTTTTCGCCTTATTACATCATTGTATTAATAGAATGCGAAAGTTAGCGCTATGCGAGAATCCTGGAAGTTTGATTGTTTATGATGGCTACAGATATGCAATTCAACTATATAAATATACCGATGTAAACTGGAAATCATCCGTTCAAAGCCTGAGAAAATCAAAATAATCTTTTTATATTTTAATACAAGAAGCCCAAGGGCCTGTGATGCTCACCTGAACCATTAGCATTTGAAACATTTGCATTTAAAGATACATGTTTCTTTACATTAAACAACGTGGAGACTGGAAAAATTGACCAATCAAAATTCTGAATGGAAGTTCTGGAGCCTACCATTATAGTTATTCCAAACAAATTTGGTGGACATCCATGAAGTGGTTAAGGATGATACCAGGGTTCGTACAGGTTTGGGAAAATCAAATTCAAGCACTATTTAAGCACTTTTCAAGGACAATATATATCATTTTCAAGGACTATTTTCCCATTCCGAACAACAAAATTTGAAGCAAATGATCGATCTCCTTGAGTTTACACAAGAGGTGTTCAATTTCCAACCAAACATCTCTGAGAAAGGGGGTGGGCTTATATTACAGTTTTCCCAAAAGTTTTCTAAAATTGATACCACGGAAATTCAACGTAATTTCTCCCGTAAAAATTCCCACCGCCTACGCCTATGTTTAATGTATACCTCAAAACATCACCGGGGAAGTGAAATTATTTGATTTGAGCGCCTAAATATTGCGTATCCTTTAATAAAGCTCGTTTATCACATCAAAATTAATCCACAATTTGATATAAAATGGCGCCACGAAAAAATACAAATCACGTGATTCGCCTCCAATTGAAGAGTTTATTTTAGAGCGAGTACTCGGATATAAATATTCTGGAATCGGGGACTCGGAACTCGGGAATATCCATGTATTATCATTGCGCGATAGGAACTGATTATTATACTGATTTAAAAAAATGGGTACCCGTTTGATAAACTCCCATTAGCGTATATCTCGCGAGAACATGATGCCTCCCATCGCAAGAACCGCTGGCTCGCCAACTTAAGAAGCCGACTATATTGTCGTTCGTAATAATTCAATTTGGATCATTTAATGTTGATCGGCGTTACAAAATTGATGCACATTTTCTCCCATCCTTGTTGTTTGGTACATAAATTTGGTCTTAAAATATATTTATAAGGATGGTATTTAATCACGCCAAGACTGTTTTTTTCGGTGATTCGCGGTTAACCATAGGGGGTGCATCATTTTTGTCAAATTCAAGCACTTTTCAAGGCAGCTCATGCGTTTTCAAGTACTTTTCAAGGTTGACACAAAATTCAAGCACTTTTCAAGGCAAGGGGCAATATTCAAGCACTATTCATTTTTGTGCGAACCCTGGATACGCGTTTTGACAATTTCCTGTAAATTTTTCATAAAATCTAAGATTTTCACACAAAAAAATTGATCAATCAAAATTCTGAATAGAAGATCTAGAGCCTACCAACATAGACTGTATCTAGTCAAATTTGCTATGTCAAGCAGCCAAGAAAGTAGCATTTTGACCATTTACGTGTGATTTTTCATAAAATCTAAGATTTTCACCCAAAAACTTGATCAATCTAAATTCTGAAAAGATTATATTGACCCTACCACCATAGAATCGATCTAGTCAAATTTGGTTGAAATAATTCAAGTAGCTAATGAGGAGTAGCATTTTGACCATTTTTCATAAAATCTCAGATTTTCGGCCAAAAAATTGATAAATCAAAATTCTGAAAAGATTTTCTAGAGCCTACCACCATAGAATGCATCTAGTCATATTTGGTTGAAATATGTCAAGTAGCTAAGGAGGAGTAGCATTTCTGGTAGATTTTTCACAAATCTAAGATTTTCACCCCCAAAATTGATCAATCAAAATTCTGAAATAATTGTCTGGAGGGTACCAGCTTAGAATCATTCCAGCCAAATCTGGTTGAAATCGGTCAAAACATTAAGAAGACGCGATTTGATGGACGGACGGCCGCCATGGCATAAGCTCACTTGCCTTTCAGGCCAGGTGAGCTAATAATAAGTCTTTACCGAAATGTTGTAACACAAATTTTGTGGTAATATATATTTCCGTGATCACGGTATGAGATTTTGTGCACAGTGGATTTTGGTGTCTAAATATTGAAAATAATCACCAAACTTTGTGGACGCGCTCGGCGCAACCTGATAGTGCTGCATTACCAATAAAAAACAGTTCAAAAGATATGTGTATAAGTGAGAATATACAGAAAGATGACCGGTTTTAAAGAACAGAAAAAGGTGATACATACAGTGATAACAGTCAATCTTTCCAGTGGTAAAACTTCATAGATATTCTTCTCTTGCCGTGTTTAAAATCATGTGATTTGCTTCTTTTTTAATCACTATTGAACTAGTGAAAGGTTTCTCAAACTAGTGAAAATCCACTACTCAGTGTGTGAAACTACTGAAAATCATGTTTTTTTCATCTGAAACTACTGATTGCTTGAACTGGGGGTTGGCAGCTCTGCCTAAGTCTATCCAGAATTCCCCAAGCATGTCCATAATCACCCTAACTCTGTCAGTCATGTCCTAATTTTTCGGAACTAGACAGTGTCTCTATTCACACTGGTTTGAACGTAAACTGGTGCTCAATCAGTTTAAGTTAAATTAGTTTCAAAAGAATCAGTGTGGTTTTAAGGACAGAATGAAATAATGATGACCTATCATGAGATATAGGATGATATAAATTAATAACAATGGCAATCAGAGTTATTAATTAGGATTTTTCAAAATTTTCATTGGATCAAATACAAAAGTGTGGAATCCTAGTGGACCATCACAAAATTTCACGTGTTAAAAGTGGAAGCAAATCAAGTCAAAACTGAAAGAAATGCACATACTTTGTTGGTATGACGGACTGTGGTGGCGCCGACGAGGTGTCGCCACGAGCCTCCACCTGAACCATTTCTCCATCCGGCACGTCCACAGTAGCTGCTTTACGGAAATCTGCTGCTTTACTTAGATTGACCGGTGATGCAGAGGCCTGTTCGTTGTTCTTGAAACTCAGAGAGCGTTTAACTTCGCGACCTCCAGCTTGCGTCACCATCGGGCTGACCTTGAATGTTTGTGAGCGACCAATCAGGTTCTTTACCACAGATGTGCCAAGTTGCTTGTCCGAATCTTCTCTCGGTCTAGATTAAAAGATGACAATAATAATTGCTACAAGCATGTATCCTTAGCCATTTAACTGTCTGATTGCTGCAAGCCAACAGACAATAATTTCAATGGGCAATAACTCTGGACCTGCTGAATATTTGGAAAACAATTTGACTGAAAGTTGTTGGTGACTTGTTTTCAGAATATTCAGCACATCCTGAGTTAAGTCACATGACACAATGTAGTCAGCAGGCAGCCAGTTAATGGTCAAGAATGGGCAATGACTGGTCAAGAAAATAGATATTCTTGCTTCGAGAATGTCCATCTTCCTACTATATCTCAATGTTCCAACTTCAAAATCAGCTTAAAGGTGAATATTCAGAGTAGAATGTGTAAAAATTAACCTGTTAAAATTGTATACTTTTAGAAACTTAAATTGTGACAAAACGATAATGAAACGTAGTAACTCTTAACATATGATATTTATTTCATTTCATTACATCTAGGCCCACAATTTATGCCTCTAAAAGTATACAATTTAAAATCTTTTTATTTTCAGGCATCTTGCTGTCAATATGCACCTTTCACCCTTTCGAAACGAACCCGGCCAAAACTGGACGCTGCAGTGCTCCAAAGGAATGTCCATTCGCAGGTGAAGTGAAGACTATTAAAAAAAAATTTTAAACTGAGCCAGCAATTCCAGTGGTCAATTTTCAAAAATAGCCTTCGCTTGGCCTGCAGATGGACATTCAATAAGCAAATATTTGTATTCTTTACCAAAGTTTAGTCATAAAAGGGTGAAGCCGATTTTACTTTATTTAGTAATCATTTGACGTGTTATATAGCATTTTTAGGGGAAGGGTTTGAGGAAGCTGCATAGCACGTCCTGTCTATGTATCTAGCTACAAATTCTAGTCTATCCATCTATCTTATATACCGTCGTAATCAACCCTGTGATGTGCAGGATAATGTCATAATCATTGATGTCATGAATGACATAGATAATGAACGCGTAATTGATGACAGACACTGTTGAACGAATTGTATGTCTTTACAACTTTATAAACATGCTGTTGAATATTTTGAAACTAATTTGACTGGATGCTGTCAAATTGGTTTCAAATTATTTTCAAAATATATAACAGCTTATCTGTACAGTTTTCTAGAAATTGATAGTCAGGGTGTTCAGGGATCGATCGATCCTGACACGGGCGAAATGTGGGTGGAGCTTAGGTAGAGATGGGCAGGGCATAGCTAAAAAACTCGATTCCTCCATTGGGATTCACCAGGGTACCAGTATACATGTATTAACTAATTCAGAGTTTGAATGGAGAGATCCAATATGTCACTCAAATATACGATATCATAATCAATTGTCACGTCCTACCTGGCATCATAATCATAATAATGTATAACTCAACTATAATCAAAAAGTCCCTCACAAGTGTAGGAATTGTGTGTCTTTCATGAATTTACAATTTAATACACATTCTGTTGGATATTTTTGAAAATAATTTGACTGGGAGCTGTTCTTGCTAATAGCATCAGCCCTAAGTTAAATTAGTTTCAAAAATTCAATAGCTTACCTGTGTAATTATCTTGAAAATTTGATTCTGGGAATTCAGAGTTGAAAGTATATAAATCGATTCCAAAATGCATAAAAACGGGGGCGGAGCTTAACTGGAAATTGGCGGGCATACTTAGAAATGGATCTCTCCTTTGACATTACATTAAACAGATTATTAGACACAAGACCATGGAACAAGAAGAATATTGAATGAACTAATAGAACATAACACCAGAGCTTCGGCAGTTAGTATTAGATACATAGCTATACAAAATAGCATACTTCTTATCATCGTCACTTTCTGATGAGCTTTGTCCTTCGCGTGACATCTGTCGTCGTAGCAACACTTCCTTAGCTTTTCTTTGTTCCTCTTCCCGTCGTCTCTCCTGAAAACAGTAAGATTTAATTTTCACAATTAAATATAATTACAATAAACCATCGTATCAAAGTGCTTCAAATATAATATGAATTTAATGTTAAATTAGAATGTTGTTCATTTAGCTGACATTAACTATAAAATATAAAATGCCTGTAATTAGAATAAAATTCATTTAACGATAATTAAAATTTCATCAATTTCAATCAAGATCTTTTAAGGGATCACTTTAACCCTTAAATCTGGTCCAAAAAATTAAATTTTTCTCATAAAAACTTACCATTTGGTGATAAAGAGAAGTCTATTTTTATCGAGCCAGGAATTCCTGCAGTAAATCTTTCCCAAGACCACTGCTGAAGCCGTTTTTGGCTGATTTGAGTGTTGAAGTGTTAGTGCTAAAGAGTTAACACTCAAAGCTGGCTAAAATGGCTTTTGCAGTAGTCTTGACAAAATGTTAATTTGCACGACATAAGCCATTTTATGAAATTTTACCACTAGAATTACCCTCTCGATAACCGAGCCACTCATTCCAGCGGTAAGTCTTCAAAAATAGGCTCATGCAAAGGTAACTTCCATGGGAATGACAAATTTGCTCAATTTGACCAATCATTGCCACATTTGCATATGAATGGAGGTAGTTTAAACAAAAGTCACTGTTTATCTATAAGGTGAATTAAATGCAAATGCAGCAATGAATTTCTCAATAAAGTTGTTTCAAAATATGTGTGTGTCGGTCTATTTGGTGAATACCATGTACAAAATAAGACAATTTATTTTGTTATGATTTTAAAGACCCAATACCTGGTAAATCTCAAAATTTAATAAACCAAAATATGTGAATAAAACGGTTCTAGTGTGGCAATACTCGCACTTGAGCAGCGTTTCTTATAAATACAACCACATAATAGTAAAAGATGCAAATTATGAATTTCACAAAGAATAAAATTGCAAACATAAACAGAACGTATAAACTTCACAGAATGCCAGAGTATTTAGTAGGTCCGGGCGCTGTTACGTTACATAATCATAGCGATGTCGGCAACTGACTAATTCGTTTGATATTGGCTCTATACATTATTGTTGTTCAGCTCGGTGCTGTTAGGCTTTGTACTTTGAGGCTGCACGGGGCTTCACGGCACACTGGCGCTACTATTTTCGGTGACTGTCTAGACATAGTTACGATTTTCTAAGTTAATTCCGTCCAATCTGAGTGATCCGTAAACAAATGTAAGAAACCGGTGTGCGGGTATCTATTAACCCAGAACAACAATAACATAACAAATATGGATGACATAGTCAGAATGTGTGTATAACAATGAGTATGCATTAATAGTATACTAAGCTGGTTACACTGCAATAAAAATATTGAAAATTTCCTAAATCTATGTTAACTTGCAGGTAATGTCTCTTTAAGAAAACTAAATTAAGTTTAACGCTTTCTTGCCTGGCTAAAATTTTTCGTGGTGTGGCAAGATATTTTCTGGCAAGGTAGTTTTTTCTGGTACTCTATATGCTTGTTTAATGACATGATTGAAGCGACAATATGCGGAAACAGACGCGTAATATGCACATTTGTGGAGAGCAATTTGCGCGTCTGAATGCTAAGGTGATTAAACTCGGAACTGCAGGCATGGAAGTACATTTTGAGAGATTGAACCACAACCTAACCAATGTGGATAAATAAAGGCAGGAATGATGATGTAATTGCGTAGGAGTTAGCAGCTTAATCTTTAAAAAGCGAAAAGAACAGAAACAAACACCAACACTAAGTACTCTATGCAAGTATCCTTAAGACTTACCACTTTGATGTCAACATTCTATCTTTTTATTCTGACACTAGCAAAGAAACTGGCATACATTTTAAAACAATTTTGATTCTGCAAGAATAATTTTTTGTCGCACCTTTAGAAAAACATTTTATCATTCGATGTGCAAGTCTCTTCACCAGTGTCGATGAGTGCATAACATGTGAATATGAGATGACAACTCATCAGTCTCCCGATTGGCAGAACGTCATTAGAGAAATAAAACATGTCAAATTTATTTTGTCATGATTTTAAGAAAACTAAGTTAAGTTTGGCGCTTTCTGACTCGCCTAAAATTATTTCTGGTGCGCAGATATTTTCTAGCAAACTAGTTTTTTTTCTGGCACTTTATCTGCTTGTTTATTGATAGGATTGAGCTGACGACATCCAGAAACAGACGCACAATATGCACATTTGTGGAGAGAAATTTGCACATCTGAATGCTAAGGTAATCAGAACTGCATGCATGGAAATATATTTTTTGAGAGATCGAGAGATTGCGAGGCAACCTGAACAATGTGGCAAATAACGACAGGAACGATGTTGTAATTGCGTAGGAGTTAGCAGCGTAAGCTTTCAAAAGCACAAAAAGAACAGAAACAAACACCAACCACTAAATACTCTATACATGTATTCCTAACCCTCACCACTCTGATGTCAACATTTCTATCTTTTTATTGTGCCACTAGAAACGAAACCTTTGTACATTTTAAAACAATTTTGGAGGACGATGTTTCTGTCAATGACATCACGATCTTCCATTTAACCCTTTAACACTCTTACCAGCCAAAAATGATAACCGAGCCAGTCATTCATGTTGTAAACTTTCAAAAATAGTCTTCTCTTGGTCTACAAATGGACATTTTCCATGAGAAGATTGAAATTTTCTTGAACAAATTTGATGGTTAAACAAATTTTGGGGTTAAAGATTTAAATTTAGTTTAAAATGAAAACCAGTTCATCTTTCAATTTAAGTCGAAAATTTAAAATCTTGACATCAGAGTAGTAAGAGTTAACCCTTTAATGGCCATGGTTGGTAAACAAAAAAGAAATTTATGCTCAGAGAATCTGAGCCAAGAGAAGACTATTTTTGGAAAATTTACCACTGAAATGACTGGCTCGATAATTGAGTCATTCCACTGGTAAATCTTCAAAGATAATCTCTCTTGCACTGTATATCGATATATCCTGGGAAAATTAAATGGGAAAATTAAAAATTTTCTGAAATAAATTTGAGGGTTGAAGGCTTAAATAATTCTCAAGTACAGAGAATATCTTTTAGTCTTCTGACTGTTGAATTTCTGCAGACTAGATTTTCCATGGGGATTAACTCTGGATACGCTGAATATTTTGAAAACAATTTGACTGAAAGCTGTTGGTGGATAAGCCACCAACAACTTTCAATCAAATTGTTTTCAAAATATTCAGCCAAGTCACCAACAGCTTTCAGTCAAATTGTTTTCAAAATATTCAGCCAAGTCGTTTTTTGTTCATGGAAATTATTGAATGGTGGCTTTCAGTAGCAACACAGTTAATACTGGATGAAATGAAATGAAGACACGCGCATGCAAACACCTACGCAAACATTTGATGAATAGAAAGAATGCATGCATATACATCTAGAAAGCCTTTCTAAATGACTTTCACAATCAAATTTTGCCGAAAAGAATTCGCACAGGATCAGGAGAAAATACAAAATCCTTGATCCAAATAAACACCACCTAACGCTTTAACCCTCGAATTTCTTCTAGAAAAATTCAATTTTCTCATAGAAAATGTCCATTTGCAAAACCATGATGACAATTTAAAAAAATTTAACACTGTAATGAACGGCTCCGTTATCGAGCCAGTCATCCCAGTGGTAAATTTTCAAATATAGTCTTCTCTTGATCTGCAGTGACATTTCTTAAGACCACTGCACAAGCTGTTTTTGGCTGATATGAGTGTTAAAGGGTTAAAAGAAATTAAATTCATTAGCAATGAAAGTTACATTAAGTTCGGTGGAAATACTGACACTATTTCGCTCCTTCCAACGCAGCATTGAAATACATGCAAAAAATTAACTGCAGCTCTAATGACTAAGCTGCGTAAATGCTAGCTAACTCTGAGCTCTAGAACTAATGGACCTTTCCAGTTTTAGCTATGCCCCACCCATCACTAGCTAAGCTCCACACACACTTCGCCGTGTTGGGATTGATCGATCCCCGAATGCACTGACCATCAATTTCCTGAAAACTACACAGTTAAGTTGTTGAATATTTTGTAACTAATTTGACTGGGTGCTGTTGCTGCTGCCTATGGCCCAGTTCAATTAGTTTCAAAATATTCAACAGGATATTTATTAAATAGTAAAGACATACAATTCATACAACAACACATAGTCCGTATTCAATTATGCGGTCGTGACGTACTTATCTACATCATTCACGATGTCATTTATTGCGATGTCACTCTATATGTCATGTAGTTGAGTATGACGTCATATGATGGATGGATAGAGTGGAAAGGTCCAGTGCTACAAATTTAAACGATGCAGTTCAAAACCTAAGTTAATATCAAAATTAAATGATATTGAAATGGTTGTTTAATACAGCAAACACATTCGGCTAAATTAAATTAAATTTACATTTCAACACTCAAGCCAGCCTAAAACGATTTCTGCAGTGATCCGGAGAAATAACCACTTTGAAGAACAAGAGAAGACTATTTTGGAAAACTTACCACTTGAATGACTGGTTCGCTATGCGAGCCAGTCATACCAGTGAAAATTTTTGAAAAATAACCTCAAACATTTTCTGAGAAAATTGACATCACATTATCTCGAACAATATTTGATGGTTAAAGGCTAAAGATAATATACATTAACCATTTAATGGGCAAAGGCAGTTCCTATTTAATAAACATGCTGTTGAATATTTTGAAGCTAATTTGACTAGGCAAGAACAGCACCCAGTCCAATTAGTTTCAAAATATTCAACAGCTTGCTTGTATAGTTTTCTAGAAATTGATAGTCACAGAGGTCAGAGCTCGATCGATCGCAACACGGGTGAAGTGTGGCTGGAGCTTAGTTAAAGATGGGCGGAGCATAGCTAAAACTGGGTTCCTCATGCATTATATACCTTGAAACCTGTATTCTGAGAATCAAAATATTTGATTTGAGAGTTTAACTTATAATAGTCATTGATCATACTTTACAATAAACATCTAAGTAGAATATTTTGACATTTATTGGGGCACTCGGCTATCGTCATTACATTCAGAAAAACGAGTTTTGGCGATATTTAAGTCAAACCTTGTGTGAGTTAGACTCCGCAATTCACTAATCTTAATAATTGTTACTTGGAGCAGAGAACTACACAGTTTACAGATTAGCTGTGACTGTTCATTTCTCCTGCTCCAAGATGAGGAGTATCTTGCGGGCATCTTGCTCCTAGCCTCGTCCGCTCTTGGGTCACTTAATGTCCATGCGCAGACCTGGTCACACAGAGTGGGCGGGTCTAGGAGCAAGATGTCTGTCATGCTTAGTTTGGCCCGGATGCCAAAAATTTGATTAGTAAGGGTGTTGGGAATATAGAAAATAAAATAAATGTTTTGAATCTAATTTCCAGTCTTGGCTTGTCAGCACAAAATGATATAAAGCTTACCTCGAGGATGCGTTCCTGTTCCTTCCTTCGTATTTCCTCGACGCGGTCCTTCTCTCTTCTCGCATCATCCTCTTCAATCTGTCTCCTCTCTATCTCTTTCTGGTCCAAGAACGCTTGCTCAATCTAGAAAACAACAGCTTGTTATTAACTCGATAAGGGTTCAAATTTGTCAACAAAAACAAAATAGCTGCTCATTGAATGTTCATTTGCAGACCAAGCGAGGACTATCTTTTAATTTTAACAACTGGGATGACTGGCTCAGTTATCGAGCCAGTCATTCCAGTGGTTAAATTAAACAAGGCAAATCAATAAATTGATGTATGCTCCCCGAAGGCATACTCTGCAGAGAAACTGAATGGATAACCCCAAAGGCATATGCTTCAGGGAAAGGTTTGGAACTGTGGCTCAGACACAGAGAAACAAACTTGAAATTGTCAATGAGATATCACCATATTAGGCCATCCTTAAATTATTGTTGGTTTGGGGTAATGATGTTAAATCCACAATTTGGGGAGTAGAAATGAGTCGGTGGGCCATCATTCTTTTGGTCTGGCGGGATTTGCCCTAACGAACAATTTGTTAAGGATAGCTTAATAAAGGCAAAATCTAAGTTTCTCTAAATAAACACACTTAGTCTTTGCTTGGCACCATATGAAAAATACATATAAAAACTATGTTCAAAATGAACAGAGATATTTTCTGTAATAATCAATACCAAGTTTGGTGACCACATGTGAAAAAGTCTTGAAACTATGGCACGAAGAAACATTTTCTGCGATATTCAGTCCACCATGAAAAGTAGGTCAGCATGACCTACTTTTCATACTGTACACACCTTCTCCCTAAGATGCATCCACATACCAAGTTTGGTGACCATATGTGTAAAAGTCTTGAAACTATGGCACGGACAAACAATTTCTGTGATATTCAGTCGACCATGAAAAGTAGGTCAGCATGACCTACATTTGACCTGCTTCTCATACTCCGCACACCTCGCTAAGATGCATCCACATACCAAGTTTGGTGACCATATGTGCAAAAGTCTTGACACTATGGCACAGACAAACATTTTGTGTAATATTCAGTCGACCATGAAAAGTAGGTCAGCATGGCCTACTTTTCATACTCCGCACACCTTCTCCCTAAGATGCATCGACATACCAAGTTTGGTGACCATATGTTAAAAAGCCTTGAAACTATGCCCTGGACAAACATTTTTTGTGATATTCAGTCGATCATGAAAAGTAGGCCAGCATGACCTACTTTTCATACTCCGCACACCTTGTCCCTAAGATGCATCCACATACCAAGTTTGGTGACCATATGTGAAAAAGTCTTGAAACTATGACCCGGACAAACTTATATATGTTGAACGGATGGACAGACGGACGGACAAAGCCACGACTATATGCTCTCGGGGAGCATAAAAAATAGTTTTCTCTTGGTTGGCATATGGACATTAATCGAAGACCACTGCAAAAGTCGATTTTTTGCTGATGTGAGTGTTAAAGGGTTAATACCACTATCTAATTTTCCAGGCAAATATACTTACTTCATAATATTCTAACGTACATTTGTCTCACAATTTTTCTGGTATGCATTAATTAAGTAATTATTTTAACACGTGATGTCAGCTTTAATCTTGTAATCATCAAAATTTATCAGGAATATTGAAACATTTGCTTAAATGAAAGTCAATTTGCAAGTCAATAGTGCTATTTTTGAAAATTTACCACTGGAATGATTGGCCTGATAATCATGGCAGTCATTCCAGCGGTAAATTAAAAAAAGTTTGTCTTATCTTGGCTCCCAAATATAGTCATTACGATCACTTCAGAAGCTGGTTTTGGACAGCTTGACAACTAAAGGGTTAAATAATTATAGTAGGCCTCATAATCTTCGTCAAACAGTACATCTCAGGAATAATTCAACATGGTTCCAAAACAAAATAAAATGTAATGTTGAATATTTTGAACGTAATATGAATCTAAGGCCGCAACGACTTCCAATAAAATTAAGTCCAAGAATATCTTGGACTTAATTTGAGAACATGTTAGTTATCGTCGTACAATTTCAACAGAACATTTCTAACCTCGTGTTTAAAATTGTACTACGATAACTAACCTAACATCTCGTGTTTTTATTTTGGACACACTTTGCCTTATTTCTGACCCGTACTATACCTGTATTCGCTTTTTAATGCTATCAAACTTCTCCTCTTGAGCGCTGAGTGTCTTCTCAAAGTCTGCCTGCCGTCGTATTAATTCATTCACACCCTCTATTGAGTCGCCGTAGTACGCCTCTTTGAGCATCGGTTCTCGATAGCCCATCCACGCGTCGAGCTGGTCCATCTCGTACTTAAAATGTTGCGCCTCGAGGTTTTGGTCGTATAGTTCCCGTCTCTGATCCCACACACGCAGCAAAGCATCCCAATAGTCGTCTAACTGGCGAATCTTCCCAGCGATCTAGAATGGGAAATATGTATTTGAAGGACTGGTGAGCCTGAATCTTTATTTATTCGATACTCTCGCCCCATAAAGGGAAGGGCATCGGTTGAAATGTTTAAAATTGTTCACCTGTCCCGAGTGACAGGTAGAATTGTGTTTTACCTGTCATGTTCAGAGTAGTACGTGTTCAGCATATGCACATTGCTGTATAGGTTAGAGATGACCTTTCATCTAAATTTTGGGGCTACAGCATGCAGATGTTAAATATTTTGAAAATAATTTGACTGGAAACCATTGCTGCCTAAGGCAGATTATTCTCAAAATATTCAACAGATCTCCAGGTTTCATCGTTGAAAGGATTAACTGTCTCACTGCTGCAAGCCACCAAACAATAATTTCATTGAGCAAAAACACCTTGACTTACTGAATATTTTGAAAACAATTTGACTGAAAGTTGTTGGTGGCTTAGCCACCAACCACTTTCAGTCATATTATTTTCGAAATATTTATCCAGTCCAGAGATATAACAGTTGCAAAAACAGCAGCCAGACAGTTAATAAAGTGTACAATTCATTCAAACTTTACCGATTTAGATCGCAACAACTGATATCTATCATGTCTGTTTCATAGTTAAAATTTAGTAATATTTAATCAGTCTTACCTGTCACATGTGATTTGATTCAAATTTTAGCACAAGAAAGGAACTTGCCATATCATGCAAGAAGATTTCCTGACTTTGGCCACACTCTGGATAAAAGAACCCAGATCTGATTCATATCAAATACTGGATACATGGATGTCTGCCAAGCTACTGGTCCGATTTTTCTCAAACATCAACACAAGAAAGCATGTGGGCTTACAGTACGAGTCCACAACCTTTGGTGTCAGGCCACACAAATTACATATTCCTGCGGTCCGGGGCAACCATGTTCATTTTACTGCAGGGCAACCAAATTTTAAAGCATTGGTTGCCCTGGGGGACAAGGGAGATAATTTGTTATTTTCAGGGCCTGTATACGTACTCATGGTGAGTAACGCTTTCACACTAAAATTTGTTCATCAGACCAAGAGAACTGTTTTTGAAAATTTACCACTGGAATGACTGGCTCAGTGGTAAACTGTCAAAAATAGTCTTCTCTTGGTCTGCAAATGGACATTTCTCAAGATCACTACAGAAGCCGTTTTTGGTTGATATGAGGGATAAAGCGTTAACATAATGCTTGAGTTGCTATTTACAAGGATTCTGTAGTCTGTAAAGCTTACAACAATACATATTTTCAACAGAATTTACAGAAATAGGGCAACCTGGAAGTACAGTTGGGCAACCTAATTTAAATGGGGTACTTCCCCCTTCAGGCAACAAAATATTTTTCTAATATTCGAGCCCTGGGTGTGATCCGAAAAATCCCAAAAAAAACAGAAAACCTTTTACAATGTGACAAAAATGGAAGGGCAAGGTTCTGCAATCTCAGGTATTTCTTACATAGTAGACGAAGTGTAGTATCTGCTGGTGGTGTAGTATTGAATGACTTAATCCATTTATGGTCAAGAAAAAAAGAATTTTATTGATTTCATCTGCAAGCTAAGACTGTTTTCAAAAATTTACCACTGAATTGGTTATCGAGCTAGTCATTCTAGTGGTAAATTTTCAAAAATAATCTCAAATTTTGACATTTTTCAAGCATGCCATATAAGCCATTTTAGGCCAGCTTGGGTCAATGGCCGTATTTGACTTGGGAAAAAGTATATTAGTTCCGTAGAGGATATTTTTTATTCGAATGGTATTTCCCTGAAAAAAATAGAGCACGAAACAAGCCAGGTCCAAAACGTGTGGCATGTTTCATGAAGTATGCCACATAATGCAAAATTTGAAAATGCGGGACGTAGGAGCTGAATGTCACTATTATTCAACATTCACTATGTCTGAAAACAGCATTGAAAGGTGTATTTTATTTTCAAGATAGTAAAATTTAGGCGATTTAGTTGGTTTCTGCACCTTCCGTCCTGCTAGGTTTTTTGTATTCGACTGGTACGCTTGCGTAGAGCACATTTTGGCAACTTTGTGAGTAAATTTACTCTACAAAAAATTCCCAGTCGAATACTGCCAATGCATACAGTGATACTGAATTAACTGACCATACCTCAGTTGACAAGAAATGGCCATTCTTAATAAGCAGGTGTCCAGTTTGGTTGAACTTTGTGAAGCGATCTTGATGGCTGTCAATCTCGTCCTTATGTTCTTTATGTCGTGACACTTGTAGCTCCGCGCCTGGTAAATCATGCGCGAGGTCATCAGCGGTGATAACAGCCGTCATCTCATTACACCAGGCGCTGTATAGGATGATAGGGAATTTGGTGCACATTTTTACAATCAGTAAAAATATAAACAGCAACAATTCAAACACGTTCAACCATGTTAATCCTTGAATTTGTTCAAGAGAATTTAAATTTTCTCATAGAAAATGTCCATTTGCAAACCAAGAGAAGACTATTTTTGGAAATTGACCACTGGATGACTGGCTCGATAACCGAGCCAGTCATTCCAGTGGTAAATTTTCAAAAAATAGTCTTCTCTTTTTCTGCAAATGGACATTTTCTATGAGAAAACTGAGATTTTCTTGAATAAATTTGTGGGTTAAAAGGTTAATAAATAACCACTCTGTTGAATATTTTGAAACCAATTTGACTGGCCACTTCCTTGTTTAGCTATCTGGAAATCGATTTCGAGCTTAGATAGAGATGGGCGGGGCATAGCTAAAAAGTGGATTCATCGATTCTATAGAGACCACAGTAAGTTCTAACGTTACTTAATTACCTGAGTTCTCTATACTCATCGAAGTACATCTGTAATTGTTCCGCTTGCTGTAGTTTATCTTTCCTTGAGGTAGCTTTCTCGACGAGTTGATTCCACGCATGTACCATCTCTTCGTGCCGTGCTGCAATATGTTCCTGAGCATCCGGGAACAACCCAATCAAACGCTCAGCTTCTTTCGTGATTGATTCGACTTGTTCACTGATAGCGGCTAAATCACGCTGCAAGACGAAGATATTAACACATTTCATTATGATCTAATTACATGATTCAGAGTCGCACTTTCTGTGATCGGCATCAACCATTTTCATGGAACTTTTTCGCGACAATAACGGTTGAACAGAGGGTGGGTCGTAGGGTTGACGGAGCGTCGGCGGTTCTCCCACAGGATTGTTTAGTTAGATTCTCTGTCACACCATTTCTTACATTCTGAGTGATGACAACCTTAACCTTTAGCACAATGATGTCAAAATATTAAATTTTCAAATTAAATTAAAAGATGATCAGGTGTTAATTTTTCAACAATTTTAGGGGATGATGTTGCTGTCGTAAAAACTATTTTTGTGTCCCATTGGAGAAATTCATACCTTTGGCTTACACTTTCCAGATTAACTTTATTTGCGCAATGCAAAAATAAGGTACCTATTAGATCATTTTCACCACATTTTGATAATTAATTAGTCAGTATTTTTTTTTATCATAATTTGAGAAATTTACATTATATGTATATCACTTAAATTATGACAAAAAGGCGCTAACTGAATAATTTACAATTTATTTCAAGAATAAACTTGATCATTGATGTTCATTATCCAAAAACTCAGTCAAACTAAGCCAATACAATTAATTGTATGTTTCTTGCTGACGCTGCTGTATTCAAATACCTACATGTAGTAACTACACATAATATGAAAAAATAGGCATTGCCCGTAAGCGAATGCAGAGATTATTTATTACTTAAATAAAAAGTTTATGAAGTATTTTTCCCCAATTGAAAACCACAGGAACCTTTTTCATTTCCTTAATTGTTTTGTCAAGTTCAGTAAGAATACTGTCATTGAGAATTGCTTTGATTAAGTGGCGAAGTGCCTTCTATAGTGACCTTGGGGAATCCTAATTTACTTGAAAATGGACTTGAAAATTTACAACAGATTTTTGAAAATTGATTTCAAGGGGTTTTCAATGATTTTTAAGGTAAACAAAAAGAATTTTCAAGGATTTAAAAACCCCGTTATCGCCTATTTTACCTCCCATTCTAGCAGGTCGTTCATCCCTTCATGATTGTTTCACGTGGTCTGCCATAACCACGGACGTAGGACAGCATGTACGACAAGTTTAAAGGGGTTACAAGAAAATTTTCAATTCTGGTTCAATTCAAGGACATTCAAGGCCTTCAAAAGGCAAAAAGTAGTTTCAAGGATTTTCAAGGTCGTGAGAACCCTGCATAATTCTGACACACTCATGATGGTCTTTTCAATTTCCATGTCAGTTTCATGATGTACATTTCCCATTTTGCTTGTGCCATCAACGAATAAGTGTTTAATCGATTATGACATCAAATACATGTACTAGAGTAACAGATCAGATCCCTCTCTTCCCAATCCTATTACTAATTACGCTACCTCAAGTCCGTAATGCCAGCTGACCAATGACTGGACACTTTCCAAATCATGACCAAAATCTTCACTGGACACGACGATGTCTTTTTCCTGAATCCAGTTCAGAGTATCATCGGCATCCCGGCCGTACATATGAACCTGCTTCGCTCCAGCCAAAGCCTACAAGATAAGTGATATCATCATGAGAGACAAGACACTGAGATGATCACACACACGCCCGTACAGATATCACACGCCTGTACAGACACAAAGACAAACAGACAGGCAGATACAGACAGGCAGGCAGACACAGACAGGCAGGCACAGACACAAAGACAGACAGGCAGACAGGCAGACAGACAGACAGACAGACAGACAGACAGACAGACAGACAGACAGACAGACAGACATACACATTAATAAATGAACACATAATTAGTCCTTTAGAAATATAAGTCCCACTAAGTTTAGATTATTAAATATTAACTCGTTCACTGATAGATTCCTAATATCTTATTTTCAGGGCAACCATTCAGGAAAACTGTTGAATATTTCGAACTTAATTTGCTGGGAAGCTGTTCAACAGCGCTCAGTCAAATTAGTTTCAAAATATTCAACAGAATATCTATTAAATAGTTGACATACAATTCATACAACAACGCTTAGTCGATCATCAATTAAGCGTTCGTGATGAACTTAGCTACGTCATTCATGACATAATTGATTATGACATCAGCTTACACGTCAGGTAGTTGATTATGACATCATATGATTGATTGAGAAGCTGGAATCATCCAGTATCTGACCCTACCTCCTGCCGTGCTTGAGTTACATCGTTCAAATCTGCCCACATCTGATTGACATCTTTAATTTTCGCTTTAATCCCGTCAGACTCGTAATGGTTATTACGGATCATTGTCTCGGAACGATGTCGAAGGGACATAATCCTCTCCTCACCGGTGTGCAATTCACGTATGAAATCTTCAAATTTCTGCTGTAGAACCTGCAATGAGGAGAATGGAGGTTAATTAACTAATGGCCAAGCTCAGCAAAAACAAACACCATTAAAAACAGCTTATACTGTAATTTTGAGAATGGCTATTAGTAGTAGATATATATGGCTGTCAGGACAGAGTGGTGGGAGCTGTGGATCGCCGACTACAGGAGGGAGGTGGGCCCATGAGGTGGTGGGAGCTGACTGTTGTAGACTGTTTTATATCGGTGGTAGCCGTGGATCGCCGCTCAGCGGCTACAGGAGGGAGGTGGGCTCTCAGAACAGAGATATGTTCGGCCATTTTCTTGCTGTACAGTAATTATGCACATACATTCCACATATGCTAACCCGGGATTGTGTCCCGAGAAAATATGTGATGCACCTTAAACTAACGCTTAAAACACTATCTCGCTGTTGTCATCTGTTAGATGTAATATGCCAGTTATCAGTAGGTCTGCGGCTAATAACTAGGACATAACGTCTTATCAAGGTGGTGTTATATAGTCATTGAATGTCAGTGGACTGTATGTCTGACACCCCCCCCCCCCCCCCCCCCCCACCCCCCCCAGGCCGGCCGAGGGTGGTGGGCTGTCAGAACAGAGGCGTGATAACATTGCAGCAGCTCGTTCGATTACCCACAGGCCATTCCAGCTGCCTTGGCAACGCTCACTTGGCAGAACGCTAAAGTGCCTACCATCTGCACCATGGCAGACTCTGGCATGTTCACAGGTGACACAGAGGATCTGTTGCCACATCACCTGCCTTAATGACCACCTGCGTTACTGACCACCTAGCTGTAGCTGATGAGACCTATGATAGGTGCTGACCTGTCTTTAGTGATCACCTATCTTTAGAGACGGAATCGTGCTCTACGTGCGCTCAAGCTGAATACCAGCAGTGGGCGATATACAAACCTTGGCAAAGCCGATGTACAGTACTGTCACGCTACTGTGCGAGTGCCCACTCGCTCTCCAAGTAAGTTCCCAACATAAAAGCTGGGCCGGTTGCCATTGTTAGGTGAGATGTTCTTACCTCCGAGGTGGTACTGACGCTCAAGTGCCATCTCCAGATCCTCTGGGCCGCTGGTTAGACGCAGTAAGGCATACGACTTCATCTCCTGTTGATAGAGACAGCAATCAGCCCGATTGCGTAGCTCACTGAGAACACTGGTCCCAGCCACTATAAGTTTGAAGTCATTTAGCTCACCCACCTGCTGGACCACCCCTCTATTACAAACCAAGACTGCCACAACTCCACAATCTGAGACATCTTGTTGCAATATCAACTCTAGGCGCTGGTTATCTGTGGCCTACACCTGCTGGTACTCTTGCTCTACATGTAGGACTCGCTGTCTAGAACCCTCCGGTTTTAGTTCCTGGTCATTCTCATCATGCCAGATGTGAAGTCGTGGAGAGGTCATCGTTACTCCATCAAGATGTTCAGTGTACACCTGAAAGAACAGCTTGTCCTGCATCAAGGCTGGGTTCAAGTGTGTGTTCTCAAGGACGGAGAAGAGTGGCACCGCGACAGGCATTTCCACATCTGGCTGTAAGTTAAATTCTGTGAAACCTTCATTATATCCGACGGCATAGTACCCCTTCCCCTTTGCATAGTAGGCCGGTCCACGAGCTAGAGAGCCAGGACTCAATACTCATCCTTTATGCAGGTGGTGTCTAAGGTGGTGTTGTTCTGCACAATCTCCCACCTGCTCACCATCTGCGGGAGCTCTACATCCTTCTCCTCAGTGCTCTCGAGCTTAAACTTGAGCACCATACTCCTAATCTCATGGATCTGTCCCGAGAGGGCAAAGTTGATGAACTTCCCCGCAGCGGAGAGGGTTTGCATCATGCATACTAGGTCGAATGACTGTCAAGCAGTCCCTTCAAGGATCTGTGGTGCGAAGTCGTGGATTCAACTGCTCCATCAGGATGCTGCACGTACTGCTACATTGTTTAAACGTCTGTATATACAGGTTTTTAAATGGTGATGTTTGGTAAAGTTCTCCAGCAGATCGTCTTTGGAGGGCAGAAGAAACCTGTATCACCCTCCAAGAGACCAGTACAGCTGCCGATTGACATGGTCCGACGACTACTTCGTGACGTCAATATTATTCACGACGGATCCAAGGTCTCACCTCTGTCTGATGCAGACATACTGACTGCCATAGAGGAGACCACGCCGGGCCGCAGTACAAAGGAATTATTTACTCGGATGCTCTACCGGAAGTTTGACAGCGCCCAGGGCAGGTCACTAGATCTCCCCAGGACACCCACTAAGTGTCCTGTAATTCTAGCTCTCCAGAAGGCTAGGGTTGAACCCAAAGATCTTCTAACGGTAGAGAAGTGGGCTGGCATATTCCGCCTCCACACTGATGATGAACACCGGATGCTGGATAATCTACAGGCTGGGGCCACAGATTACTTCCGAGCGGAGATCAGTACACGTGTGACTGAGGGCCATGAGGCTGGGCATGCCACTGGTCACAGCGAATGTAGAGGCGGGGGGGTTGGCCGCCGGCCACGAGGCTGTTGAGCACATCTTCAACGAAAAAGGTAGGAAGCAGTTAGAGAGTAATCTGGAGGTATTTCTACTGTTCATCAAGAAGTTCCTCAAGTTCCTGAAGAAGTTCCTCAAGTTTCTGAAGAAATTCTTCGACCCTGAAAAAAGCGCCAAGCCGCGGCGCACTGTTCACTGAGTGCGTCCAGTACTCAGTATACTGGTATACAGTAACCCTGATGAAGAAGGCTTATAACCACTACTATCTGGCAATACTGTATTGTTTACATTTACTAGGCCTATAACAACTGAGGTGTGTCTCTATAATTAGGTGATAACACGTGTTATCAGCTAAAATCTAGCACATTTTTCTAGTGCATGTGTGGCCGAGACAGGAGAAGCTCTGAGCGGCTGAAAAAACTCAGTGTCCCCCAGATAAAGTGCCCACTTTTTACTGCGTTGAGCAAGACAACTATATACAGACATACTGCTAAATAGGCAGAACAGAACAGAACACACAGACAGACAGACCACTGACATTCAATCACTAGTGTGCTACGCTATAACACCGCCGAGATAAGACGTTATGGTCTAGTTATTAGACGCAGACCTACTGATAACTGGCATATTACATCTAAAAGTTAACAACAGCGAGATAGTTTTAAGCGTCAGTTTAGACCTTTAGGTATTTTGTGTGCTTAGGCGCATCGCAAATTTTCTCAGGACACAATCCCGAGTTAGAATGTGTGGAATATATGTGCATAATTACTGTAGTGTGGTTGGTATATCGCTATGGATACTTATCTCTAAATGGGCGTTCAGTCATTCCAGTGGTAAATTAGATATTATTCTCTTGGCCTACAAACAGACACTGAATCGCCAATATCTGGATTTTCTTGACCAAGTTTAGCCTTTTAAAGGCATAAAACTGATTTTTGTTCCATACAAAAAACTTGATTTTTTTTTTTTGCACCTGTATTGGCCAGAAAAATTAAGAATTTATACTTTTATAATGATCTGACAAAAAGCTTGTGTTTGAATTTTCCACTTAATGACTCGCCATGTTGATTATCCTATCTTCTAACAAGTGGCAAGGAAAGGGTTTTCTAAGATTTCATGGATGTTGTCTTTTAACGATTTTCCCCCGTGCACCGATTCATTCAACAACTAAAAGATTGGTTTACATGTACCTCAACATGTTCAAGATCGGTTCCATAATCCTCCGATGCCGCTATCGTTCCTTTCTCGGACATCCAGAACGACGTATCATCCGCTTCTCGGTAAAACTCATACAATTTTTTACTATCGTTCAGCTTATCTCGTCTCTTGGAGGTCAGGTCGTGGAGGTCACTGTACTGCTGCTCGAGTTGCGACTGAAATACACGAATATTGATTGTACAAAATATCGAAATATTAACTCCTCTTGTTTCAACTTAACTGTCAGCAGTGGTGCCGAGGAATGTCCATTTGCAGGGGAAGAGAAGACTATTTTTAAAAACTTAGGACTGGAATGACTAAGCCAGTCATTCCAGTGGTAACTTTTAAAAAATACTCTTATTTTGGCCTGCAAACAGACACTGGGCTAAGCAAAAACTTGAGTTTTCTTGACCATTATCCCATTGATGATCAGGCCGGCCCAAAATTCCATCTGCAATGGTCTTGAGGAATATCCATTTTCAGGAAAACAGAAAGCTATCTTTCTAAATTTCAATTGCAAAAATACATGTACTCTTCTCGTAACATGAAAACATTAAAATTTTCTTTAAAATCTTGACTAATTGATTGTTAATGATATGTGTAGGATTATCAGTCCTTACAGGTGCTGCTCACGCAAACGTTTAATAATCAGGTATACAGCATTCTCTTCATCAGATATCAATGGCGTATTCCAGTTTATCCATCAATCATATGACATCATAATCAAGCACATGCAGGATGATGTCATAATCAAGTGAATCATGAATGACGCAGCTAAGTTCTTCACGAATGCTTAATTGATGATGGGCTAAGTGTTGTTGTACGAATTGTATGTTTTTACGATTTACTAAACATGCTGTTGAATATTTTGAAACTAATTTGACTGGGCATTTGTTGCTGCCATAGGCAACAAGTCAATATAGTTTCAAAATATTCAACAACTTAGCTACATAGTTCGATCCCAACACGGGTGAAGAGTGGGTGGAGCGAGCTAGAGATGGGCAGGGCATGTCTGAAACTGGATTTCTCCATTATATATGGCGAAATTGTTTACATTCACTGACTTAACTTTGTATTTATCGCATTAATATCAACTAATGATGAGTTGATAACATACGGTACCTGATATTGAAGAATATTTTTGGTGTCATAATGTTCTTTGTCTGCCAGACTCCGACTAAGAGCGGATAACTCTCCGATCGTACTACTGTAGTTATCGATGTCTCGTTCAAGTGCATCCAGCTTTTTCATCAGAACCTGCAATGTGTGAAATAAAATGTTTTTACAAAGTAAATTATAAATGGCATCTCACTGCGTAAAAATAATTGCAAATTGGAACAAGTAAATAAACATAAATGCGAATCAGGGATTGCTTATATTTAACTCCTTCACCGACAAATCCCTGAAAATGTACTTACTTTTCGATATAAAACATTATTTTGTTGAATATTTTGAAATTCATTTGACTAGAAGCCATTGGTGCCTAAGGCAGCAATGGCTTCCAGTCAAATTATTTTCAAAATTTTCAACAATTTTCCTGTATGGTTGGTTTTCTTGAAATTGAGATATGGAGAATTCATCAGTGACAGGATTAATCATAACCACATCTCAAGCTTTCAAATTTTCAACCAGAAATGTGGTTGCAGTGCAACCATGCAGCTTGCCTGTTTTATATCTTTGTACATACGGACGATTGTTGACAGAATGCTAACTAAAGCGTATTACCTTATTGACATAAATACAGTAAAAAGCTATATATGATGCCTGGTTACCATAAGCTTGATAGATTAGAGGGCTCGGAGGCAAACAGAAAGGTTGTAACATATGGACTAAGACAAATTAACACAAAACTTAAACCAGAAATAACAAAGTGCCCAAGCTGAAAATATACGGATAAATGGGATAAATGCATTGTACTATCGATAGAAATGCAGTAATGAAGTTATAGATGAAGTTTCGTTAATATAACCTTGATAGTTTAGCTGTAGTTGAGATACATGTAAACACAAAACTTAACCAAAACTGTCAACGACGTGGACGCCGCCGATGCCAAGGAGATGACCAAACCTCATCTGTTCTTTGAACATGCGAGCTAAAAACGTTATCATGTTAAATTTTGAACCTAGACCTATTTTGAAAGAAATCCTCCTCATACCAAATCCATACAGTTTCCGATCAAACATCCACATCTCCGTCGAACGATGACGTGAAAAGCATTTTTTAAGATAGCTACATGACATATACACAGCATTTTACATTTGAACTAGCTGTAGCTATTTCAAATGTAAAAGGCAATATATCAAAATATTCAGCACGTCAAGAATTTTTATTCAATGAAATTATTGTCTGGTGGCTTACAGCAGCAAAACAGTTAAACGTATGGGTATAAAGGCAAAGGCTATCATAAGAAGAGACCCAAGGGGCCTGTATCGTTCACCTGGAATTATTAACCGCTTGCATAACCAAACAAAATGCTAAATTTTGATTGATTTATGGCGGACATGTTTTTTTGATAGCTTGTATCAACTTTCCATGTACAAACTTCAATTGCACTTAGCCTTAATCATATCTCCCACATTTCGGCCTGATCTGTTCAGCGGTTCTGGAAGTTATTTTTGCGAAAACTATGTCATCCAAGACGGCCGCCGAATCATTTGTCCAATCAAGTTCCCTAAACAGACTTGGTTCCGCTCTTGCTCCAGATGATGTTTCATGAGTTTTGAATCGATCTCCCATGTGGTTTCCGAAATTTTTAAAAAATCAGCCAAAATCCAAGATGGCTGCCGCCTAAATTGTCCGATCACCTTCCTTTAAACAAACTTGGATCCCTATGCCCTAAGGATGCTTCCAGCCAAATATACTTGAAATTGGCCAAGTAGTTCTCAAAAAGATATTACAGCTATAGTATGGGCTGGAAAAGATCCAAGATGACCGCCAAACCATTTATCCGACGGTTTTGAAAATTGTAAATTTGAGATCAGAATATCCAAAACCCATTATAAAACCAATTTTGGATAAAAATATTCAATATAGCCACCAAACACACTAAGTTTTGATTGGTCCATGGCAGTCATGTTTTCATATCAGTAATCATATCTGCCAAATTTCCGCCCGATCCCTTCAGTGGTTCTGGAGTAGAAGTCGTTTTCACGAAAGCTAGGTCATCCAAGATGGCGGCTGAACCATTTGGCGAATCAAGTTCTCTTAAACAAAACTGGTTCAGCTCTTGCCTGAGATAATATTTCATGAGGTTTGCTTTGATCCGCCAAGCGGCTTCGGAGATTTTTATAGACGTTTCCAAAATGGGCCAAAATCCAAGATGGCCGACTGCCAAATTGGCCGATCGGCTTTCTTTGAACAAACTTGGATCCCTATGGTCTAAGGATGCTTCCTGTCAAATATACTTGAAAAGACATGTTTTATTATGCATCAACTTTCCTTGAACAAACTTTAGTGGCCCTTAGTCCCTAATCAAATCTGGAAAATTTTGGCCTGATCCGGTCAACGGTTCTGGAGAAGTTATTTTCGATAAAACTAGGTCAAACAAGATGGCCATCGAACCATTTGACCAATCATGTTCCCCTGAACAAACTAGGTTCAGCTCTTGCCTTAGATCAAGTTTCCATCACTCCCCTAAGCGGTTTCGGAGATTTTTAAAGACGGTTCTAAAAATCAGCCAAAATTCAACATGGCCACCAGCCAAATCGGCTTCCTTTGAACAAATTTGGATCCATATGTCATAACGATGCTTTCTGCCAAATATAATTGAAATTGGCCCAGTGGTTCTTGAGAAGTCATCTAAACGAGAAGTTGACAGATGACGGACGGTTGCCATGGCATAAGCTCTCTTGGCCTTTCAGGCCAGGTGTGCTAAAAATACAACCAGTTCAATAAAGAGTGTCTCATCTCACATACCATGACAGAATCTTCATCCTTGCCGAGATCAGAACTGGTCATCAATGGTTTCTTCTCCTTCATCCAGGATTCCGCTTGATAACATTCACTGTAAAACTGACACAAAAAACACCAGAAAAATAAGTGCAATGGAGGAATCCAGTTTTAGTCATACCCCGCCGATCTCTAGCAAAGCTCCACCCATGCTCTGCCAGTGTTTGGATCGATCGATCCCTGCACTCTATGAATCTCAATTTCCAGGAAACTATACACTCAGGTAAGCTGTTGAATATTTTGAAACTAATTTGACTGGGTATAGCAGCAGCTTTCAAAATATTCAACTGCATGGTTATTAAATCGTAAAGCCATACAATTCGTACAACAACGCTTCCGTCATCAATAAAGCGTTTGTAATGAACTTATATACGTCATTCATGAAGTAATTGACTATGATGGCATCCTGCACATTACTGAGTTGATTATGCCGCAATATGATTGACAGATAAATTGGAATCTTCCATTCTGTATTCTTTAGCAACAAGAGCAATATTATCCCACTGTAAGTGTTTTTTCCAGATTTTCAGATCATGACCAAGTTATGGAATCCTAAATGTGCGGTCACACCGTTTCTTGTGTTAAATTTGAGCCAAATCCGACTAGCACTCTCTGAGACATCCAGCAATCTAATAACAACAACAGCTCCCAGTCAAATTAGTTTCAAAACATTCACCATAATACTTATTAAATAGTAAATTCACCAAAAACATACAATTAATATACTTTCTAGGACTCTTATTTTTGCGATGATGGTACACGTGACGTCAGTCAACATGTATCCTATTTGATTATGACATTATATACTTGTGTAACATATCAGATTCCTCTATTCAGCATTCGGATTCATCAATGGATCTTTCCAGTTATAGCTATGCCCAGCCCATCTCTAGCTAAGCTCCACCCACACCTTGCTTGTGTTGGGATCGATCGATCCCTGAAGTCCCCGACTATTAATATCCAGTAAACTATACAGGTAAGCTGTTGAACATTTTCAAATTAATTTGACTGGGTGCTCTCTTGCTGCTTATTGTAGCAACAGCGCCAAGTCAAATTAGTTTCAAAATATTCAACAGCATGTTTATTAAATAGTAAAGACATACAATTCGTACGTGTCAGACTATTAAGCACTTAAGACAGATTAAATCGAGTCATTCATGCTGCAATTGATTATGACATCATACTACACGTCATGTAGTTGATTATGACATCATATGATGGATGGATAAACTGGAAAGGTCCATTAGATTACAATCCGCTGACTGACATAAGAAACTCTATCCCATCAACCCTCTGTTTTGCATATTTCATGATAATTTACCTTTTGTACTTTGACAGATTCTTGTAACTTTAATCTTCTCGACATCGCTCGATCTTTCAGCAGTTGCAGCTGTGAACTAAGCTCATTCATTCTCGTACGGATCTCAGCCGACGCAAAATGCTCCTTCTTAATCATCTGTTGTGAAGTAATCGACACAGAGTCTATCAGCGGCTCATGAGCGAGGATTTCCGATTCCAATGTCTATAAAAACAGCAATGTACATGTATTCAATTCATAATTCAAATGAATATGTATATGCTAATTTTATTACCCTATTTCTCTTAATTGAAGCCTATGCTCTAATAGAAGCCCACCCCCTAATTTTGACCTATGAGCTCCAATGATTTCTTAGCAGTTTCAAAATGGCAAAACTCTGTATTAGAAGCTCTAACTCAGCAGAGTGTATATGAAAATTTTTTTTAAGAGCACATTTGTAAGAATAGCGTGTATAATAATAACAATCGTGCCACAGGGTGTGTCTACTTCACACCGATCTCTCCCCTGATACATTTCTGGCCCCTCTAGAAGTCAATACAGGCCTCAGATTTGTAAATCTCGGCCACCTATTAGATTAATACTAATAGTAGGCCACGTATGTTCAAGATATAATAAAGTTTATTCCACACTTTTGTAGTCAAAATGCGCGTAATACAGTCTTGGCGTGATAAATACATTCCTTACAAATATATTTTAATACCAATTTATGTACCAAACAAGCAGTATTGCGCATCAATTTTGTAACGCCAATCAACATTAAATGATCCAAAATATAGCCGGCTTCTTATGTTGGCGAGCCAGCGGCTCTTTTTCCATTATTCAGATCAGTATGAGACTCGGTTCCTATCTCGCGAGTCCCCGATTCCAGAATATTTATATCCGAGTACCCGCTCTAAAATAAACTTTTCAATTGGGGGCGAATCACGTGATTTGTATTTTTCGCGACGCCATTTTATATCAAATTGTAGAATTCATTTTGATGTAATAAACGACCTTTATTAAAGGATACGCAATATTTAGGCGCTCAAATCAAATAATTTTACTTCCCCAGTGATGTTTTGAGGTATACATTAAACCTAGGTGTGGGCGGTTGGATTTTTTACGGGAGAAAATGCGTTGAATTTCCGTGGTATCAGTTTTAGAAAATTTTCCTGGGAAAACTCTAATATAAGCCCACCCCCTTTCTCAGAGATGTTTGGTTGGCAATTAAACACCTCTTGTCCTAATAGAAGCCTAGGCTTCAATTAAGCGAAATACGGTATACTAGAAAGGATTCGATCTGTATGTTCGGTCCTTTTGCTTTAACCACATGCCGCTTCAATTACCATGCCAAGCAATGGATGAATACAGTTATAGCTAATGTCCTGCCCATCCCTAGCTAACCTCTGTCCACGCTTTGTTTGTGTTGGGTTCGATCAACCCCTGAACGCACTCAACCTTAATTTCCAGAAAACAATACAGGTAAGCTGTTGAAAACTTTGAAACTAATTTGACTGGTTGCTGTTGCTGCCATAAGCAACAGTGCCCAGTCAAATTAGTTTCAAAAGATTCAAAAGAATGATTATTAAATAGTAGACATACAATTCGCACAATTTGACGGACTATTAAGCATTTATGACGGACTTAGATACATGACGTAATGGAGAAGTCTAGTTTTAGATATGACTATGGCAGCAACAGCTCAGTCAAATTAGTTTCAAATAGTTCAAATAGCAAAGCCATACAATTCATACAACAACATTTAGTCAGTCATCAATTAAGCATTCGCGACAAACTTAGTTACAGTAATTCATGATGTAATTGATTATGACATCAGCGTGCACATCATGCAGTTGATTATGACGTTATACGACTGATTGATAAACTGGAATCCTCCATTGCAAACTCTTCACTGTACAAACTCTGGGTAGCGCAACAGTCATGGTCAATGTTATGACATGCTATTTAATTACAAGAGAATATGTGAAGTTAGAAAGCATTGGCATGTACAGCACTAGATTGCCATCGAGCAATATTTAGAAACAATTACACTAGATTCTGAATTACAAATCCTGAATAAGTGAATACTTATATAAATGTATATATTTTCTCCTGGTCTGCCATAGCCTGGGAAGTTGGACAATGACAAATTCAAGGATTTTTCAAGACAATTTTGAATTCCGAATCAATTCAAGGCCTTTTAGGGCTTTGAAAATTCAATAAATATTTTCAAGGAATTTCAAGCTTGCGGAAAGCCTGAGAAAACAGTCACTCTTTACTAAGTAGATTTGTTAAACTTCAACACTTACTGCGTGGTTCTTGACCTGTTCCTGCGCTGAAGATAAGGAATGACCCAGCTCTTTGGAGTCAGCCAGTGGCATCTTGTCTCCAACCCAGGACATCTCATCTTCAAGGTCACGGTAAAACTGATACATCAGCTGAGCATCTTCCAAATTATCACGACGTATATGGCACGGCTCAGAAAGTGACGCGTATCTGCAACAGGAAAGAAAGGTTCGGTTATTACTACTGTATCAACACATAAATTATAAAATCTAGGATTTTCACCCAAAAAATTGATGAATCGAAATTTAGAATGGAAGTTCTAGAGACCATCAACACAGGATCCTTTCAGCCAAATTTGGTTGAAATCGCTAAGAAAGGTAAGAAGATGCAATTTGACTATTTCCAGTACGTTTTTCATAAAATCTAAGATTTTCACCCAAAAAATTGATGTCTCAAAATTCCAAATGGAAGTTCTAGAGCCTATGGTCATAAGATCCTTTCAGCCAAATTTGCTTGAAATCGGTCAGAATTAAGTTCTAGAGCCTATGGTCATAGGATCTTTTCAATCAAATTTGGTTGAAATTGGTCAGAATGGTAAGGAGAAGGAATTTGACAATTTCCTGTAAATTTTTCATAAAATCTAAGATTTTCACCCAAAAAAATTGATGAATCAAAATTCTGAAAGGATGTTCTACAGCCTATGGTCATAGGATCATTTCAGCCACATTTGGTTGAAATCAGTCAGAATGGTAAGATGTAATTTGACAATTTCCTGTACATTTTTCATAAAATCTCAAAATTCTGAATGGATGTTCTGGAGCCTACGACCGCAAGTGGTTAATGAGTAGTTTTAAAGCAAAAATTGGCTGACGGACGATGGACAGTCGCCACGTTATAAGCTCACTTGGCCCGAAGGGAGCTAAAAAATAATATAAGATTAATAGTCAGCTAAGTTCCGTTCATGGTCATATTCGTATGTCACACTTAGAGGAATGGTTTTCCTAAAATTAGATATGGGAATTCATCTGTGAAAGCGTTAGCTGTTGAATATTTTGAAACTAATTTGACTGGGTGCTGTTGATGCCTATGGCAGCACCAGCGCCCAGTCAAATTAGTTTCAAAATATTCAAACGAATGTTTATTAACCCTTTAAGCCTTAAATTTGTTCAAGAAACTGTAAATTTTCTCAAAGAAAATGTCGATTTGCAGACCAGGAGAAAACGAATTTTTTTAATTTTCCACTGGAATGACTGGCTCGGTTATCGAGCCAGTCATTGCCGTGGTAAATAAAAAAAAATAGTCTTCTCTTGGTCTGCAAATTGACATTTCTCAAGACCACTGTAGAAGCCATTTTTGGCTGATATGAGTGTTAAAGGGTTAAATAAAAAACACATACAATTCGTACAACTTGACGGACTATTAAACGTTTGTGGCATAATTGATTATGATGTCAGCGTCCATGTGATGTAGTTGATTATGACATCATATGATTGATTGATAGCCTGGATTCCTCTATTATGTACTGGTAACGTGACAGCTGAGCGTGTGACGCAACAAAGGGACCATGTTTATCTGTATATGTGCATGAGTGTTGAATATCTTGAGCCAAGAGCGGTTGTATCTGATCAGTCAGGCTGTATCTGATAGTCTGGTCAGACTATTTTATGTAACTATACACAAAATAAAGTCTAAAGTAGGTTACTGGGACAGTAATGGGCCAATATGGCCCAGTAACTAGCATTGTCACACCATATAGTTTACTTGTGTTCGTTTTTTAAACAGTGTTGCTGAAAAACAGGTGCTGACAGCTGTTGTTCTCGTAGGCAGCAAGTCTGGGCTAGGCTGGACAGGTAGGTCTAAAATGTTGAATATTTTTTTACTAATTTGACTGGGAGCTGTTGCTGCCTATAGCTAAAAATCAATCTCTCTCTTGTCCAGTGGCAATGTACACGTACCTCTCCTGCACTTTCTTGGACGTAGACTGAAGCTCTTTGTACATAAAATGACGGTTGTCTTTAAACACTTGCGCTGAGTTCACGACGTCCTGGACTTTTTCTTGATGACTAGAGATATCTTGTTCCAATAGCTGCATACAAAAATGTTACCCAGATATATTATTGATAAAGAAGCACACCCCTTACTAATGGCTAATAGGGCTGTGGTTCGTGAAGATTTTCACTAGTCCGGTTCACGAACCATCTAATATTCAAAATCTGAACTGATGAAAGAGAATTAGAAATATTGTGACACAAAACCATTTGCAAATTCCAAGTGGCTTTAGTGACAAAATACACAACAAATGCTTAGTATATAACAAGCAGATAAGTTCAATACACTCAAATAAGTTTCATTGCATGGTTAGTTGGTTACTTCTGGCCGTTTTATAGATGACACTAGTTGAATAAATCGATACAGGGAACCAGGCTAGTACAGGAACCTCATCTAGACAACACAGATATCTAGATCTGATAGAGCTCCTTGAGTTTAAACAGCTAAAATAGTTTTGCTGAATACAAATTCCCGGCTACTTTGAACTGGATTTTGTATCAAGATAATACGATTTAATTAAAATGCATAACATTTTGCAAAAAAATACGTATGTGTTACTCTAGGACGATTACGCTATCAAAATATTGTCGTAAATCTGAATTACGGTTTATCATTCCAAACTTGTATACGGCTAGAATAAGTGCTTAGTAAATTATTTTCGTCATGTTTTCTGTATATTTGCCTTAGACAGATGGAAAATACATGCGAAAAAAAAAAAATGTATGGTTCGCGAACCACAAGATTCGTCAAATAAATGTTCGAATATGATTCGTCTTCCCAGAGTTCGTGATTGAAGAGCCCCAGCCCTAATGGCTAATATACAGACAGTCAAGGAAATGTTTTCAGGGGTAACAAACACGTTCAAGCCACTCTCATCTTCCACAATACAGGGTTTCATTTCTAGCTAATCTCTGCCCATTTCTAGCTAATCTCTGCCCATTTCTAGCTAATCTCTGCCCATTTCTAGCTAACCTCTGCCCATTTCTAGCTAACCTCCACCCATTTCTAGCTAACCTCTGCCCATTTCTAGCTAACCTTCGTCCACTTCTTATACATGTTACAATCAATTTGAAACCTGAATTTCCATAATCTAAATTTCAAGGTAATTATACAAGTAAGCCGTTTCAAGAATATTTTAAAACTAATTTGACTGGGGGCTCCCAATTAATTTAGTTTCAAAATATACAAGAGAATGTTTATCAAATTGTAAATTCACCAAAGACATACAATTCGTACACTTTCGTGATAGAATTTTAAATTTTTTAAATTTCAAACACTTTCACGATAGACATTTCCACGTTTGTGATGAAGCGTTGTCACTTTGATGGTAACCTGAGCTAACAAGTGACATAATTGATTATGACATCAGATACTTGAGTGACAGATTGGATCTCTATTTTATGCCAGTTTTTTCAGATGAGATACACTATGACCTTGATGATAATTTAAATGCATGTTTGGCATTCCACGACCAGGTGCGCATAAAGAGCGCAAAGATATAAGGCATATAGGGTAGTGGGTTCTAATGCACACAAATTAACATTTTTAGCTGTCTAGATTGGGAACATATTAACCCCTTCGATGAATTCCCATATCTCATTTTCAAGGCAACCATACAGGAAAACTGTTGAATATATTGAAATTAATTTGACTAAGGCATCAACGGCTTCCAGTCAAATATATTTCAAAATATTCAACAGATTAAGTTTTATATCGTAAAGAATCCACATTTTCAGGGATTTGTTGGTGAAACGGTTAATCATTTAATGGTCGCAATTAATCAAGAAAATAAATGATTGCAGGCCAAAAGAAGACTATTTGAAAAATATTTACAACTGGAATGACTGGCTCGATAACCACGCCAGTTATTCCAGCTTTAAATTTTCAAAAATAATATTCTCTTGGACAGCAAATGCATATTTCTCAAGAACTTTACAGCGTCCAGTTTTGGTCAGCATGGTCATCAAAATGTTTAACTGTCTCTATGCAAATACAGCATCCATCTACAGTACCTGATGTTTTTTCAATAAGCTTGTAACAGACGTCAAATCCTTCCCATGATCCTCGGACATGAGCTGATGCTCAACATCTTCCATCCAATTATTCAAGTCCTCGACAACGCGTAGGAATAGCATGGCCTGAAAATTATCATATTACACATCACTATCATCATAATATAAGAATCCATTTCTAGCCATGCCACATCCATTTCTAGCCATGCCACGCCCATTTCTCGCCATACCACACCTGTTTCTAGCCATCCTATGACCATTTCTACCTAGGCTCTGCTGACTTTTTATCCATGTTGGAATAGATTTGAAATTTAAAACCTGAAATTCCCAGAATGTAAATTTCAAGGTACCTATAGACGGTAAACGGTAAACTGTTGAATATTTTGAAACTAATTTGACTGGGTGCCGTTACTGCCTATGTTAGCAACAGTTCCCAATTAAATTAATTTCAAAATATTCAACAGAATTTGTATTAAATTATAAATTCTTCAAAGACATACACACAATTCATACACATTTGTGAAAGCCGTTTCGATTTTCGTGACCGAGGTATGTCATTTTGATTATGAAGTCAGAGATAATATAATATGTTATTGCGTTTGACTATGTCTTCTTTAGTAACAGCTTGTAGAATACTTCAGGAGTTTATTACATTTTCACAATTGATGATAATGAGGTACTGTGTTCAGCCGCCTCTGCGGCCACAATAGTTAAAAAAACTGCCACCAGTCCTTCTTTTGCCACTGTTTCTTGACGTCAGCCAGAGTCCTTAGCTCCCGCAGTTTCTTCTTGTTTCTCAGTTCACTAATTATTGCATCTTTCACTACGATTGTAATCCAGTTACTATCATTCGTCTAATCCAGTTACTATCATTGGCCTAATCTAGTTACTATCATTGGTCTAATCCAGTTACTATCATTGGCCTAATCCAGTTACTATCATTGGTCTAATCCAGTTACTATCATTGGTCTAATCCAGTTACTATCATTGGTCTAATCCAGTTACTATCATTGGTCTAATCCAGTTACTATCATTGGTCTAATCCAGTTACTATCATTTGTCTAATCCAGTTACTATCATTGGTCTAATCCAGTTACTATCATTGGTCTAATCCAGTTACTATCATTGGTCTAATCCAGTTACTATCATTTGTCTAATCCAGTTACTATCATTTGTCTAATCCAGTTACTATCATTGGTCTAATCCAGTTACTATGATATCTATATCGTTATCCAGTTACTCTCGCTATATTACATTCAAGTTAATATATCATTATTTTAATGGAATTACCATGATTGGTCAAATCCAGTTATCATCTTTATTAGTGTTGTTTTAACCCAGTTAGTGTCGCTATTCTAATCCGGTTATGTCCACCATGCTAATCCAGTTACTATGACTATCTTAATCCAGTTACTTTCACCAGTCTAATCTGGTCACAATTCAGATGCGGTTGCTATTCTACCTAGACAAAAATCACATGATGCCACCCATCAGACAACAACCAACCCCCCCCCATTGGCAGCCATTTTGATGGGTGCCATGATAGGTGGATGAAGTTATGGAATGAAACCCCAAAATTTGCACAGACACAGACATACAATGAGAAAGGATGGGTGGACAGATGGACGTACTGATTGACTCATAACATAACATCCATATCCCTACTATGGTAGCCAAACTTCCCATTATGTTTCGTCACGATACTCCAAACAAAAGTAAAGTTACTGAACAAAAACCTATGTGTGACGGATGGATGAACAGAAGAAAGCGAAAACATCACTACTATCACTTCTAATTGACGTAGAATCATTATTCTAATCCCGCAATTATCATTGGTATACCTGGATTCTACGCTACTAGCTTAACGTCTTAACCATTGTCTTGTCATCTGCTTACCTGATAAGCATCCTGTAATTTCTCTCGTTTCTCTGTACTAGCCGCTACGAGAGCTTCCCAGCTTGTCTCCAGCTCTTGCAAGCGCTTCTTGATCTCAGATTTTGCATAATGGTCAGCCTCTATTAGCTCTGTCCCTTCCTACAACAATCAAAGAACCAGTCTCAAAATATATGAGGAAAATAACGTTTCTTATACACATTAATGCACTTTATTCTATACTCAATGTATTTATGAATGATATAATTAGCCATTTATCATGTATGCTGGCCAAAAATGGTATTTACAGAGGTCTTGAAAAACATTCACTTGCAGAACAACACTATTTTTTTTAATTACCCACTGGAATGACCGGCTCAGTAACTGACCCATTGATTCGAGTGACATATTTTCGAAAAATAATTTTCTCTTGGCCTGTAAATGGACATTTTCTATGAGAAAATTTATTTTCTTTTAACAAAATTGATGATTAAAGGGTTACACTGCAGTTAATTATTCTACAAACAATTTTACTTGCTCTATAGCTTTTAAGTAAAATTGTTTTATAACTAATGTCCCGGCTTCGTATTTCATAGTGATCTATTTTGACATCATATGCTCCACCCATTTCTAGCAAATATCTGCCCACCTTTTCCACCCGTGTTGGAAACGATTTGAAACTTTGAAAGTTTAATTCCAAGAATCGAACATAACTATACAGGTAAGCTGCTGAATAATTTGAACAGAAACAGCTCTGAGTCACTCAAGAATCTGATGTCATAATCAAATATGGCACATGGTATCTGACGGCACAATCAAAATGACACCAGTTTGTTCGGAAGTAGAAGTCTGTCACGAAAGTGTATGAACTGTATGTCTTTGGTGAATTTAGAGCTTAGGTAGAAACTGGCAGGACAGAGCTAGAAATTGGTCTCTCCTATAATACAGCCTTGTATAATCTATCCACTTCTGTTTCAGTGGATGTGATTGGTGCATCAGATGATGCGATGGTCGCCTTCATATTTGTTTAATTTATCAGAATGACGTCTACCGTTTGTATATTTTTGACAAAAATAATGCTCATCAAATTTGTATTTTAACCCTTTAACACTCATACTGGTAAAAACGGCTTCTGCAGTGGGCTTGAGAAATGTCCATTAGCGACTAAGAGAAAACTATTTGTGAAAGTTTATTACTGGAATGACTGGCTCGATAACCGAGCCAGTCATTCCAGTGGTAAATCTTCAAAAATAATCTTCTATTGGTCTGCAAATGGCACTTTTATGAGGAAATTGAAATTTTCTTGAACAAATTTGTGGGTTAAAGGGTTAATAAGTCGATATGTTACCTCTGATAAAAATCCAACCACAAACCACAAACATATCACAGGTAGAATACTAGAGGAATGCGGATATAAGCATTCTATGCTTACCTCGTTAACAGATTCCACTCGGTTCCGATTCGCCGTAACCTCTGCTTCAAATGCTTGATGCTTTTGAAGCTTACTCTGTAGGTTTGTCGGATCACGAAATGATTCGTCCAGAGCCACCTTCATCTTATCACTCACCCAACCTGACACCTGAAGGACAAAGTATTAATCATAAGATTGGTAAGCATTCCACATTACTCGTTTCACAAACAGGACTGACTGTTTTCCTGTAACACTGAGAATGAAAATTATTTAGATTTTAGGTAAATATTAATATATTTCTCCATTTTAGGAAAGGTACCATTATACAATTTTCACCCAATCAGAAAAGAACTTGGTCATGTGCCTCTGTACATCCACGATATCAATCTAGTTTAACAACGTGGTATAGAAGCAACCATATGTGTAACATGTTGAATATTTTGAAACTAATTTAACTGGATGCTGTGGCTGTCTTAGACAGCAACAGCTTCCAGTAAAATTAGTTTCAAATCTTTCAAAAGGTTAGTATTACATCATAAGGAATGTGTTATATTTGAACCTACATGACATCACACATTATCAGTAAAGGACACAAAATGGCAGCATCCACAAACCAACATTAACCCTTAGCACTCCGATGTCACTATTCTATATTTTACGGCATCAATAGCAAAGAAACTAGTGTACATTTTCCAATAATTTTGGTGGAAGATGTTGCTGTCTACGACAGCACCATCTTTCACCGAATTTGCTGAAAAATAAACACCAGTTCATCTTTTACTTTAATTTGAAGATTTAAAATTTTGACATCAGAGGGTTAAGATGATGTTTAAAATCATATTATGGTGACACAGCCAATGGAGCATGTCTGAAATATGGAACCTATATGGCATAATCTATCAGGAAAATACAACATCTGAGATGAGTAGTCTACACCTTTAAATTAAATGTTAATTTATTAACCCTTTATGGTCAAGTTTGGTGAAGAAAAACTAAATATATGCTTTATTGAATGACAATTTATTGGCCAAGTGAAGGCGATTTTCCAAAAATTTATGCCTGGATTGACTGGCTCAGTTTATCGAGCCAGTCATTCCTGTAGTTAATTTTCAAAAATGGTTTTCTCATGGTCTGCAAATGGCGACTTCTGAAGACCATACCAGAGGCCAGTTTTTGGCTGGCATGACCAATAAAGTGTTAATTCAATATGGTGATCAACAGGATAATTATGAAATTAATCAAAATTATTAAAAAAGAACTTTACCTCATACATGTTCTTCAGGAAGATTTGATAATTATGCGAGTCTTCAAGCTTTTTCTTTCGTGCGGACGATGTCTCCCAGAGTCTATTGCATCGATCCGTGACCTGAACACTGCGAGTAGTGATTTCCTCGGTGGCGTAATGATCTTCGGAGCAAAGATCAGTGGCGAATTGGCGCAGTTCCTCAACCTTGTCCTCCTGTGCGCGAAGAGTCTTCTCAAACTGCTCATGGCTTTTAACAAGTGCCTCCACACTAGACAAAGACCCCTGTTAAAGATACTCAAGGCATGAATATTAACGCCTCTTGTGCGACATCTGGAAATCTAGGGGTTCCAACTTGACCTCTGGGGGTCACAAACTGAAATCCATGCTAAGATTAGACAGTACCGTAGGTTCACAGAGCTGAATTATGGGGGTCCAGTGCTAGATTCTGTGGTTACTGTATTTTGTGTAAAAACTTATAACACTATTTAGCGATCAGACAAGATTTACAGAGGTCTCATGGGACCCACTACCCCAACTTTTGGGGGTCCAAGTTACAGTTTGGGGTCTATACCCTCAAAAGGACCCTTATGAGAAACCCTGGTTGTGTCAACTTAACCATTTAAGCGTCAAACTGACCAAAAATTACTTTGCAGTAGTCTACAGACATGGCTATTTGAAAGACTGATTGAAGAGGATTTTTGAATATTTACTCTCCTCTCGGCCTGCAGACAGATTAAAGTAAAAACTGTAATTTTCTTTATCATTACCCATTTAATGGTGAAAACGGCAAAAAAAATTCAGCGGTAAATTTACAAAAATAGCCTTCTAAAATTAAAATATCTCGAAAAATATTGACCATCAAAATGTTTAATTGACATATGAAGTAGTATTTTGAGTGCTTTGAGGCGCTGTTGACACAAGAGGGGGTAATCATTGCATTGAGATGGGCGACTAAAATATTATTTGGGCTACTTAAGTGCTAAGTAGTGGGCGCCAAGAAATTGTACCCTCACAAAAAATCTTACATTCATTAACTTGTATTGTAATTTTTTTATATAGTAAAACTCAGTCCCATTAAAAACTTAACTACTAGAGTGTTACCTTTGCGCTCTGACTTGCCAATATACTCAGTGACCTGTGGTTAATTCGAAACTCTAATTCTATTTGGTGCTACAGCAAAGAAACGCAAATTTTAATCAATTCCTATTAGTCATTCAGGCGGATAAATAAACAGATAGACAGACGGATGGAATGAGTAATAGGCTGATGGATGGATGAATGGATTAAGTGACATTCTAGAGTACAGCTCAGAAATAACATAGAATGTGTCCAAAACAAAGTACACTGTACTGCAGAATATTTTGAATATAATTGGATTGGAAGACATTAATGCCTAAGGTTCCAATCCAGTCGACGAATCCAGTTTTTGCTAAGCCCCGCCCATCTCTAGCTAAGCTCCACTCACACCTCGCTCGTGTTAGGATTGATCGATCTCTGAACTCCCTGACAATCAATTTCCAGAAAACTATACAGGTAAGCTATTGAATATTTTGGGCGCTGTTGCTGCCACAGGAACAGCGTCCACGCAAATTAGTTTCAAAATATTCAACAGTATGCTTATTAAATAGTAGACATACAATTCGTGTCGGACTTATAAGAGTTAAAGATGGGCCATATAGAATCATTTATGATTATGACATCATCCTACAGACCGTTTAGCTGATTATGACATCATATAACATCATTACTCTGGAAAGGTCCATTACCTTCAATATATTCAACAGAACATTTCTTTCTATCTAACATGTTTCTGTTTTTGAAATGTCTTAACTTATCTCTGATCTGGAATGTATAAGATTGCTATGTATTTCATGTAATCTATTAAATCTTATACCACAGGACATGATTAAAGGGCTCTTTCGATTGAGATGTGTTATAAAACTAGTGTCGGGTTTTTCCATGGTATGAAAATGACGTTTTTGCTAAAATTTGTTTGCGCGAGTTCAGCGCCACTCTTGTTGTGACATCATATCAATTTAATTATGACGCTGAAATCATGGCACGCCAACGACCCTGGCAATACCAGCTATGGGCCATTACTGTGTCAATACCGAGAGGCCCAGAACCTGCATTATCACGATTGTTATTAAACTCTGCTAAACTCGCACAAATGAATTTAACCCGACACTAGTGTGGACACCACGAGCACAATTCGAGAGTCCAAAATTAAAGCTGTCCTGAGTTTTTAAAAAAACCTATAACTTGACTGATAGTTGTTATTGCCTCAGGCAAGTTCAACTCTCAGCCAAATTCATTTCAAACTGCATACTAGCAGCTCTTATATTTATATCTGATGAACTCATGCCCACTTACACCGGCGTCATCATTGGCTAAGAAGGCCTCCTTTGATGCCAGCCATGCTTCAGTTTGGTCAGCAGTCTCCTTGAACATCTACAAAACAATATTACACACAAAGATTAAATACAAACAGTTTGAACAAGATAATGTTTTGCCGACAAAGACAAGCTTTAACGAATGAAGAACAATGCAGTCATCACCATCCATTAATAGACGAATCCATTTCTAGCTACGGCTAGTCCATTTCTAGCTAGGGCTAGTCCATTTCTAGGCAAGGCTAGTCCATTTCTAGCTAGGGCTAGTTCATTTCTAGCCAAGGCTAGTCCATTTCTATCCAGGGCTAATTCAATTTCTATCTAGGGCTAGTCCATTTCTATCTCGGGCTAGTCCATTTCTAGCTAGGGCTAGTCCATTTCTAGCTAGGGCTAGTCCATTTCTAGCCAGGGCTAATCTATTTCTAGTTAGTGTTAGGCCATTTCTAGCTAGGGCTAGTCCATTTCTAGCTAGGGTTAGTCCATTTCTAGCTAGGGCTAGGCCATTTCTAGCTAGGGCTAGTCCATTTCTAGATATGGCTAGTCCATTTCAAGCTAGGGCTAGTCCATTCCTAGCTAGGGATAGTTCATTTTTAGCTAGTGTTAGTCCATTTCTAGCTAAGGCTAGTCCATTTCTAGCTAGGGCTAGTCCATTTCTAGTTAGGGTTAGTCCATTTCTAGCTAGGGCTAGTCCATTTCTAGTTAGGGTTAGTCCACTTCTAGCTAGGGCTAGTCCATTTCTAGCTAGGGCTAGCTCATTTCTATCTAGGGCTAGTCCATTCCTATCTAGGGTTAGTCCATTTCTAGCTAGGGCTACTTCATTTCTAGCTAGGGCTAGTCCATTTCTAACTAGGGCTAGTCCATTTCTAGATAGGGATAGTCCATTTCTAGTTAAGCTCTGCTCACATTTTACATGTGTTAGTTCAATCGATCACAATACGGGCAAAGCATGGGTGGAGCTTAGGTAGAGATGGGCGGAGCATAGCTAAGTGGACTCATCCATTGAATTTGATCATGACGTCAGATACTTGAGTGACAGATCAGATCACCCCCATTGATATCTACCTATCTCTTCACAAGCATACTCTTTATTCAACCTCCACATACACTGTCATTGTCCTAACCAGCCTCCACCTACCACCCCCACATGATCACACACCATCCTCTCCAACAACCTCAACCTATCATACTATTCATCAACCTCTGCCCCGCTAGCATACTTTCCCCATCACCCAATCTACACCCTCAAATCCAACCACGTCATGGTCAGAAATTAACCTGGATGAAGCACTAGACCGTAGTGACCATTAATCTCAGCATGTTCTAATGACAATCTACTCCCGTAGACCTGACAGGAATTACTTGTCTTATAGTAGAGAATGTCGAGTCTGTATTCTTAAGTTACCTGCTCTGATAACTAGAGCAATTTGGAAAATAGCATTGCCGACAGCTGTTGCTGCCTTAGGAAGCAGCAGGTTTCAGAAACACGACTTTCAAAATTGCACTAGTTTTCTGTTATCAGTACCCATCCAGTAACCTGGATTATTAAGGTGGTGAGTCTACAAAAAATATTAGCCAAGATCAATTTTAACCATTCTCCTGTCTTTCAATCATGTGATTGATTGCTGAATTTCTGCAGACTACATGTTTCCCTGGGTTTAAATCTGGATGTGCTGAATATTTTTTAAACAATTTGACTGAAAGTTGTTGGTGGCTAAGCCACCAAGAACTTTCAGTGAAATCGTTTTAAAAATATTCAGCAGGTCCAGAGTTAAATACCCAATGAAATTATTGTCTGGAGGCGTGCATCAGTCAGACAGTTGAATAACTCACCTGTAGATTATGACACTGAGTTAACAGGTACCGACGTTTCTCCCAACTGACCACCAAATTATTGCGTGATTGTTCTAACTGTTTGAGCACCTTCTGGACATCAACGGCAGCGTAGTGGTTCTCATTCACCAAGTTCTTACCATGTTCTCTACATGTCGCGTAGTCCGACTGACGACCATCTATCTCTGCCTAAAAACAAAATTAAACCATCTGTACTGCATATACATAATTACCCTCACCCTGTAAGGGGAAGAGTGAATTGTGTGTGCGTGTGTGTGCGCATATGTGCACACGCATGAGTATGTGCATGTCCATGTGTACGTGTGGGGAATGTGCGGTGCTGTGTCTCAAAAACTTCTTTCCGATTTCGTTAAAATGTTAACAAAACAAAGGAATTTAGTTTAAAGTAGGATTTTCACACTTTGGCTGAGATTCGGATAAAAACGGATCAAATGCTTGATCTATGGATATATCAGAACTGAATCGGATTTAGCTCAAATTTTAACACAAGAAAGGCTGTGACTGCAAACTTGGATTCCAGGTCATTGGCCATGATCTGAAAAAATGTGGGGAATCTGAAAATAATTTATAATGTGATACAGTACAGCTCAGACATAATAAAACAAAATCAAATGTACTGTTGACCATTTCTTACATGGTCATGTTCAAAATTGTACTAACTAATAGGCTTCTGTTTGTTTTGGAAACATTTAACATATTTATGAGCTGTACTGTAGACAGCTTTTGGTGCTTCATTACTTTTAAATATGCTCCTTAATCATTTAATCATCAAATTTGGTCAAGAAAATTTTAATTTTTTCCATAGAAAGTATTCATTTGCAGACCAAAAGATTATTTTTGACAAAAAAGTATCAAACCTTACCTTCCTCTCATTGTTGATCTGTAACATGTTCTCAGCTTCGGTGACGTCCTTGGCAAGTTCACCCGATTCCATGCGCTTAATCATCTCACTCGACCACGTCATCTAAAAGTCGCAAATAACACAGATATAATTTGTCCATATCCCGCTTCCCTTACCCACCACCCTCCTTCACAGGAGCTAGTTGGTGCAAGGCAAGTTGAATAAATAGATGGAGTGTCCTTGACACGCAAAAACAAAATCAATGTGAATCATTTTATATATTTAATAGCTATTTGTAGGCCAAAACAACATTTTTTTCAAAGATTTACGACTTGAAAACTGTCCAGCTTTTCCAGTTAGAAATTTTTAAAAATAGTCCTCTCTTTGCATGCAAATAGAAATGATTAATATGTCACGACTGCCATGTATGATTTCCTAAGGTGATAACGAGACATAGTTGACTGAATACTTACCAATTCCCTGGCATCTGACACACATTTCTGGTGTTGATATGATGCGGCCAGACGTTTCTTTCTGAATAATACAGTAAAACAGCAGAGATACGTAGTTATAAAATAATGTTTGTATATATAGTCACGAGAAAATTAACTAACAATTCAATTTGCAAGACTTCAACTCTACAATATGACAATGGAGGAGTCCAGTTTTAGCTATGCCCCGCCAATCTCTAGCTAAGCTCCACCCACAATCGATCCCTGAACTCCCTGACTGTCAACTTACAGAAAACTATACAGGTAAGCTGTTGAATATGTTGAAACTCATTTGATTGGGTGCCAGCAACAGTGCGCAGTGAAGTTCATTTTAAAATATTCAACAACATGTTTATTAAATAGTAAAGACAGACAATTCGTACAACATTTACACAGTTGATTGACGTCATGTGATTGATGGATAAACTGGAATCCTCAATGGATTGATGCCTTTTGAAGCATTGACATTAACACTTTAAAGCTTGTTTGGTCAAGATCATAATTTCTGTTTTGTGAATGACTATTTGCAGGCCAGGACAAGTTTATTTTTTTAATCTACCAATTGAGCCAGTCATTCCAGTGATAAATCTTCGAAAATGGCCTCTTGGTCTGCAAATGTACATTTTTGAAGACCACTTGCAGAAGACATTCTTGGCCAGCAAGTTTGTATCCTAACTCTTACAAGGACAATACAAATGGGAGATCCATTTTTAGTTATGCCACGCCCATTTATAGCGAACTCTTGTGCACATTTTGTGTATTTTTAAATCAATTTGAAACATTAATTCCCAGAATCTAAATTTCAAGGTAAACTACAACTAAGGTGTTGAAAATTTTTAACCTAATTTGACAGGGGGTTGGTGCTGCCTATGGCACCTACAGCTCCATGTCAAATTAGCTTCAAGATAGTAAACAGTGTTTATTAAATTTTAAATTTATCATACATCGAATTCATACACTTGCTAGATTTTTTTTTTACATGACAGCTATACGTCAACCAACATTTGATGTATTTGATTATGACATCAGATACGTGAGTGCTAGGGTTATGCACAACACAAATAAATCATATTCTGAGGCTACTAAATGATAATGAACTGGTGTTAATTTGAAAACAGTGTTGCTATCAGACTTGAGAGCTATCAGGTATAGGGTGACTGTTCTGATGGATGAATCCACTTTCAGCTATGTTGCCCTCCCTAAGCACACCCCTCCCCCATCCCCAACCACCACCCACCCGCAACCCCCCACCACCCATCTGCCAGCTAAGCTACGCCAACGCTTTCCACGTGTTAGCATCAATTATTCTCTGAACTACCTGAATCTCAATTTCCAGAAAACTATACAGGTAACCGGTTGACTATTTTGAAACCAATTTGGCTCGGTGCTGTTGCTGCCATAAGTGAATCAAAAAAGCATCCGCTTTTGTTTCTACGAGAATTCTTAATACTTACCAGATGTACTATTATGATAATGCCTATTATCTAGTCTAGCTCAAAATAAACAATTAAAACTCCGCACTCTCCTGGTCCTGCCCATACTGTGTCCGGGAATTACCATAGCCGCAGGTACCGAGTCAATTCCCAATCACAGTCAGATTCGTCTTATATTTGCCTTGGCAAACAGCGAAAGCAGCTCAACCTCACCTCAGCGGGGCGGCTGAGACAGGGCCAGGGCTTCTGTACATCTGGTAAGTATTAAGAATTCTCGTAGAAACAAAAGCGGATGCTTTTTTGATTCTACTTCGAATAATACTTACCAGATGTACTATTATGATAAACTCCGGATTTCGACAGCCAGGAAATGCCAGTGGGAGGAGGTGAGGCTCGAACCAGCACTCATCTACCATCCAACAGAGAAGGTTGTGAAGAGACTAGAACCCTGGCATACGCTTGGGTTCTGCCATCTGACTCATAGAGTGCTAAACTTCCATGGTCTAGACCGCGCTCCCCCCCCCCCCCCCCTCTTTTGTCTGCACAAAATGCAGAGGGTTGTCAATGGGGATGCAACACCCACCAGACCCGTGTCAGCCCCAAGTCTCGTCTAGAGCAGTCCAGTAGAGTGCAAAGAAGCTACTACAACTTCTAATTTTGAAAAACATCAGTATATCGATTAGATTTTCAAATTGGAATGAGTCTAATGTCTGTTTGAGAGGATAGGTATACTCTTGTACCAGACTATTTACCTAAGCAGTCTGGTATTTCGACTGTAAGTAAACATATTTATAGTCACTTAATTAATGTAAACACTCACCATTTTGAGTGCTTGATCTTTTCTTGATCATCACAGGAGCTCGGCCGAATCCACGGTCGTACTCAGTCATGTGCATAGCGCTTGTTCAGTGTAGGTGGAAGACTTTGTGATGTGTGCGAAGTAGTGGTCGGAAGTGGCTTATGTTAGATTCGACAAATTGGCGACGGCTACCGGATTAATTAAGTGCACTGGAGATGTCGCGAAGGTAGAAATCAGTGAATGACGACTCGGCATGCCATTGTGCTACAGACATCACCTCCTCTAATGAGACACCCTTATAAAGGGCCGATGCTGCTGCTAGTGCTCGGACCTGATGGGCATTCGCACGATCAATCTGCTTTCCTGTAGCGAATTTGTGCGACATCTGAATAGCGTCAACTATCCAACGAGAAATAGTATCTTTCGAGGCACGTAAATGCGGAACTTTGAGACATAACCACAGAGATTTCGGGTCATCTCTCCACTCATTAGTACGTTTCTTATACATTTTCAGACATCTGACAGGACACCAAGCAGAAGAGTTTGGGTCATGTCTAGTTAAACTTGGCAAATTGATCGGCTGTCCTGGATATTTAAGTGACTGATTCTTTGCCAGGAAACAAAGACGTGGAAGCAGTCTTAAACCTTCACCCGTGATGACAAAACGGTCTTGTTCGGCAGAAAGCGCATGAATTTCGCTTCTCCTTCTCGCCGACGCTGCTGCAACCAAGAAAACTGATTTAATAGTTAACAGTTTAATGTCAATAGATCTAATCGGTTCAAAGGGAGCATGCCCTAAAACCTGTAGAACAAGAGATAGATTCCATGCTGGGATAGGAATTGGCTGTCTAGGTCGCAGATTGCTCATTCCTTTAATAACTTCATTCAAGCTGTCATTCTCCACTCCTTCAATGGCCAGACTGGGAATGACTGAAGCTAATGCAGACTTATATGCTGCTAGGGTAGAAGGTACAAGTTTGTCAACTTCGTATAAATGACAGATAAAATCTGCTACGTGTTGTACAGATGCAGAAAAGGGATTAATATCTCTTCTCTCACACCACTGTGCAAATTTGTTGATTCTATAGTTATATGTCTTTGTGGTTGAAACTCTTCTGGCCGAAGCAACAAACTTCGCTGCTTGCTCAGAAAAGCCACCCTCAATTGCACGCTGCTTGATAACATCCATGCAGTCAATTTGAACATTTCTGGTCTGTCATGAAGGTACAGACCCTTGTTCTGAGAGATTAAATCTCTTCTGTCTGGAAGAGGGATTCGATTGCAGACCAGAAGGTCCAGCAGATCCGTAAACCATGATCGGCCTGCCCAATAAGGGACGATCAGCAGTACTTGGCACATCCCCTCTCTTATCTTTGCCAGAACTTTCGGGATGAGAATTGTTGGAGGATACGCATACGCGTACATTCCTTCCCAACTTATCGCCAGTGCGTCTACCGCTAGCGCTAGCGGGTCCGGGATCGGTGACACGTAAGTGACCATCTTTGCGTTTTGATTCATCGCAAACAGGTCGACATTTGGCTTGCCCCATTGTTTGAATAGAACCTCTGCTACCGATTGGTTGAGCTGCCATTCCGTCGGACGACAAATCGTCCTTCGACTGAGAGCATCCGCTAGGATGTTCAATCTTCCTGGAATGTGTGCTGCCTGAAGAATAATATCCCTCTCTTGGCACCACAGCAGAAGGTTCCAAACCATCATACACAACTCTGGTGATCTCGTCCCGCCCTGGCGGTTCAAATAAGACACCACTGTTGAGTTGTCTGTCCTGATTAGGACAATTTTGTCTTGAATTAGACTCTCGAACTTTCGAAGTGCAAATACCACCGCTAATAGTTCGAGTACATTGATATGTTTCTGCGCATTGGTCTGATCCCATTCCCCTGATACTGACTGATCGTCCAATACCGCTCCCCAACCCGTCAACGATGCATCCGTGAAGATGGACATCTGAGGTTGAGGAGGTTGTAGAGGAACACCTCGCAGGAGATTCTGTTCCGATAACCACCACTGAAGGTGGAATATCAATGGTTCTTTTACTGGTATCCTCAGAGATAACGGATCTGTTCTCTGAGACCAGAATGACATTAGATACATCTGAATCGGCCTGCGCCTGAGTGCTGCATACGGAACCACCTTCTCCAGAGATACTAGTAAACCCAATATCCTGAGAAATTGGCGCGCCGTCAGATAGGCTCCTAGAGAAACCGACTCCAAAACTGCAATAAGGCTTTTGACTCTGCTCTCCACCGGAAAAGCTACGCCGTCCCTGAGATTGAAAAATATTCCCAGATAAACAAACTCCTGGGATGGAGTCAGTTATGATTTCTCTAGATTCACAATCCATCCTAGATCCTTTAATAAGCCTAGGACTACCTGAAGATTGCTGCGCAGTGACTGGATTCCCCGCCTTTAGCAGCCAGTCTATGTAAGTGTGAACAGCTATGTTTCTCCTGCGAAGCAAAGAAGTCATGGCGAGAACCACTTTGGTGAAGCCCCTCGGAGCTGTGGTCAGAACGAATGGAAGCGCATTGAATTCCCAAACATTGTCTTGGAATGCAAAGCGAATGTATTTCTGAAAAGGAATTGACATTGGAATATGAAAATATGCATCCTTCAGATCTATCGACACTGCCCACATGCCTTTCCTCAGCCCTGTCATTACCGCTGCTACAGTCTCCATCTGAAACTTGGGAGAAAGAATAAATTTGTTCAACGGTTTGAGATTAAGAATTGGTCTCCATCCTCCGGTATGCTTCGGAACGAGGAACATGATCGAATAGAAGCCCAGAGAAGACTGATTGCGGACTAGATGAATCGCATTCTTCTGACGAAGAGATTCTATTTCTGAGCAAATGGCGTCTAGACGATCTGATTCCCTTGGAACAGGAGTCCATATTGGAGTCGATGTTAACGGAACTAACGATTGATGGATGAGCCAGTCCGGATCGTAGCCGTTTCTTATCCACTCACAGACTAAACAATCGTGCACGACCTGTTCCCATTGGCTTAGGAACAGTTCAAGCCTGCCTCCGACGGAAGGAATCTGCACACAGCTGTCGGTCAAGATTGCACGAGAAGACGCTAAATCGCTTGGGTGAAGATTCTCGACTCCATTCGTTCCTAACGTCACCGGATCTGGTTCCGCCGGAAACCTGTCAGGAACGACCTCCACAGCTGCCCCGTCGCTTCTTGTAATACGACGGTCCGGAACCGCCGCCACGGCTATCCTTATGGTGGCCACTGCGGCCCGAACCGCCACCCTTCTTGTCATCCTCATACGGCCTCTTATTAGAGGACTTGTATGAGGATGAACGGCCAGCTCCTTGTGATCTGGATGGCCTATGGGCATCACGGCCAGAAGGACGGAAGGGCGATCTTGGACGCTGCCTCTGCTGCTCCTGCCGATGTTGGCGGTAGGACTGCTGCGGCTGTGTCCTTTTAGTCGACTTCCACGACTTGCCGACTACTTCTTGCTCCGCAACCATTGACGCAACCTTAGAGAGAGCTTGCCGTGCCGAGCCGCCGAACAAGCCTGGACCGATGAAAGACGCAGAAGACAATGCAGCCCTCATCTCCGGTCCTGGTTCTACACAATCGAGAACCATTCTCCGTCGCTCTGCCAATGTCCTTGTGATCACCCTGGCCAGGAAATCTTGAGACAGGCGCACGGTGTCCCGAATAACTCCGGGAGCAGCCTCTCGCACCTGTCCACCTTCCGCCGCACAGGCCAGCATACCCTGCAGGACGGTACACCCGTGCGAGAGCGCAGCCATGGCTGCCCTCGCCGCATCCTCAATGAGCGTGAGCTCATTGAACGGGTCTTTATTGGTCTGCGAAACCAAAGGATGAGACCACCCCTTAGCCTTCCCAGCCAAGGGCCTATTCAGCGCCTCTCGTTCCCCGACGGAAAGCTGACGAACCCGGGCATACTGATGATAGGCCAGCTCCGGAAAACGGACCCTACCCCTTATCCCCTTCGGGGCCTTGGGCAATGCATACTCCGGCTGAACCAGACGGTATGCTGCAACTTCCAGCATGTCGGAAGTCTGCGTGTCCAAAGGGAGTGTTGGCATGGCAGAAGAGCCACTTGACAGAGCGCTAGCCGCTTGCTCTGACATCCGCTCCATCACCGGATCGCGCTGAGATCCCAGATCAGATGCCAACCCGAGACGATGGGTCATCCATCCAAGGACCTGCACCCATTCAGCCTCGGTGCATAAAACGGACTCGTCCATTAAAGAACTCCCGTTTTCATCCTCCTCTCCCCCTTAGATGAGAGGGCCACCGATGATCCATGCTGAGCGCTATGAGACACCCCTCTGCCAGGACAGAGCGCATCCATAGCGCGACTAGCAGCGGCACCGGTGTCCAACGAATCGCCAGACCCGGATTCTCCGCAGTCCATCAGCTCCAGCACGGGAGTCGGGACCACGACCGCTTTACCTACGGCAGGTGACGGCACTCCGATAGGAGCCGCACCCAAAGCCGCCGGGATACCGGCAGGAACCGCAAAACACGGCTCCGCCGACCCCTCCGGTTGCACAAACAGCGGATGGAAAATACCCGATGGAACGTCGATATCACCATCCGCCTGGCAAACCCGTACAAATCACAAGGGAGACCCCTGGGAAGTACTAGGCATTGCCGTCATCGAAATATCCAGCATGCTGGAATCTTCCATAAGAAGATCTTCCTCCTCTATCGTCGGCTCTTGAGCCAAGGACAGAGGAGGGGCAGGTGCTTGACCCTCCGCAGAACTAGCCGGACCACCTAAGGGTTGTCCTGCACTAGCTTGCATCGACGGGACCGTGGACTGCAATGAGTCGAACATTGCCTTGAACTGGGCCGCCTTGTCCCTCGCGATCCTCTCCAGACGCGTATGTCGATCCCTAGCCGACGACCACTTGGCGCACACATCACATGGCTTCACAGTGATGTCCTGAGTACTTGCGCTTCATGAACCTGTTGCATTTCTGGCACAAGGTGTCCAGGTTCTTTGGTTTCTGCGAACACACAGAAGAATTAAAACGCTGCACATGACAAACGATGACGAGCAATACGCACAATCGACTTGATAGCTAAAAGGATTTCTTAGAACACATTAACTTTCTCTTAAATTAATGATAATCAAGCCTTTAGGCAGGAAATATTTGAAACTTTTTTGAGTGAAAACACAACTTAGCAGTTAACTAACGTTAAACAACCAAGAATACAACGCCGATCGCTACAAACACCCTCGACAATGAAGCGAGAGCTAAAAATCGGCGAAAACAAAGTGCCTAGACATGCCAAGCCTAGCAAGACATAATTCATGGGCACCGCCATCTTGGCTAAGGACGCATCCATCTTTAGAGGAACCGAGTCGCAAGAGAAATTAACCGAGTACCCGAATTAAAACTAAAAGTTAACGGGTACAGAAACGACTCCAACAATGGCTAACATTTTAAAACAATGTGCCAATTTAAGGAAATTTCAAACAGTCATTATGGCACGAATGTATAAATTCTAGATTGATACAACCTGCCCCTGTGATGATTTTCCCAGTTCCTCCATGAAGCCACCGATAGAATTGTATTAAACAACCGATAACCGCTTAAATTAACGAAAATTTGAGCACACTAAAATTGCGACTTGACAAAAGCGCAAAATAGACGAATCTGACTGTGATTGGGAATTGACTCGGTACCTGCGGCTATGGTAATTCCCGGACACAGTATGGGCAGGACCAGGAGAGTGCGGAGTTTTAATTGTTTATTTTGAGCTAGACTAGATAATAGGCATTATCATAATAGTACATCTGTTAAGTATTATTCGAAGTAGAAATTAGTTTCACAATATTCAGCAGAATGTTTATTAAACAGTAAAGACCTACAATTCATGTACAACTGAGAAGTACAAGTTTGTGACAGACTTAGCTACCTGATTGATTACAAAGTTGATTTCCATGTCAGCCTACCTGTGACATAATTGATTATTATGCCCTCATATACTTGATCGACAAATTGAAATCATCAATTACCTGATATCAGCTGATTCTTCAAGTTTGTCCCAATTCTCCGTCACTTCCTGCTGCTTGGACTTAATAGACTCTTTCAAATCTGGGTATTTTTTGCATAGCTTGGAGGCCTGTGTCTCGATTTTCTGTGAAAAGAAATTTGTTTTATTAAAATTTAACCTGCATCCAATTTAAATTATGATGCACTAACTATTGTTTAAATCCTACTAACTTCTGCTTTGAAAGTAATGATAGAATTGCTAGAATTGGTAATTTATACTATTTGATAAAAAAAAGATTGTGGTTTTTTTTCCATAATAGGAAATTTGGTAGAATTTATTGTGGAAATATTTGTAAATCCAACATCTTCAAGCACTAAGATGCATTCAGCATAATAATGACCTGCATTATGATAGCCCCTCTCTGTGGACCACCATCTAAACGCTTAACTCTTTAGCACTCATACCAGCCAAAAATGGCCTCTGCAGTTGTCTTGATAAATGTCAATTTGCAGACCAAGAGAAGACTATTTTTGACAATTTACCACTGGAATGACTGGCTCGGTTATCGAGCCAGTCATTCCAGTGGTAAATTTCCAAAAATAGTCTTCTCTTGGTATGCAAATGGACATTTTCTATGAGAGAATTGAAGTTTTCTTGAACAAATTTGAGGGTTAAGACTGATTTTTGTAGTATCATGGAAAATTGAAATATAGAGTTTCAAATACAGTCATGTAAATTGCTGTACAATACCTCGAGTTGATTTTGTAGAGCCGTCATGTCCCTCTCGATAGCTTCTTGTTTCCGCTGTAATGCCTGAACACCGGCCAGGTCACGTCCAAGGTCATCGTTCGATACCATGTGTTGCTAGATTAACATTAAGCATAGTATATACAAGGATGAGAATCACAGATTGCTTCTCTATGGTTCCCATCTGATTTTGCTGTATCAGTTTTCTAATTGAGAATTTCCACACCAGAACCCAGTTAACAAAGGACAAATTTTGATCGCGCTTCAGGATAACTGAGGAATCAAGTTTCTCAGACAATGATATGACGTCATAATCAACTATGAGATGTGTAGGCGGGCGTCATAACCAAATACGTCATGAATGACTCGATTTCGTCCATCTTAAGCACTTAATAATCCGCCATGTTATACGAATTATATGGCTTTACTATTTAATAAACATGCTGCTGAATATTTTGAAGCTAATTTGACTGGGGACTGTTGTTTCAAAAATATTCAACAGCTTACCTGTATAGTTTTCTGGAAATTGATATTCAGAGATTGCAGGGATCGAATGAAACCCAACACGGGAAAAGCGTGGGTGGAGCATAGCTAGAGATTGGCGGGGCATAGCTAAAACTGGATTCATCAATGGTCTGGAATGGACCGTTACAGTTTTAGCTATGCCCCGCCCATCTCTAGCTAAGCTCCACCCACACTTCGCTTGTGTTGGGATCGATCAATCTCTGAACTTCCTGACTATCAATTTCCAGAAAACTATACATGTAAGCAGTTGAATATTTTGAAACTAATTTGACTGGGTGTTATTGCTGCCTATGGCAGTAACAGCGCCCAGTCAAATTAGTTTCAAAATATTTGATAATTTGTCTAAATAGCAGACATACAATTCGTACGTGTCAGACTATTAAGCGCTAAAGACGGACTCTTTCAAATCAGTCATGATGTCATGATTATGATGTCATCCTACACGCCACGTAGTTGATTACGACATCTTGAGTGAGTGACGAAATTGTAATTTCAATCATTTGTCAACTTCAACAGGAAGGAATGGCAATCAGAGATTGCAGAAATCTATGCCACCCCAACCACAGCGCTGCCACCACATCACACAATGGATCAAGGTAGCATGAAGATTGTCTATGCTCAGTGCAGTGTCAAAGGACATCGACACAACATATTGTATTCATGCTTATTTACCTATGCAAGAATATACCACACTGATGACATTCACTCAGCCATATAGGGCATATACTTATCCCCATGTTATTGAAATCGCATCCGTCCATCTGTCTGTCCATCTGTCACACTATCTCCTTCGAAATCGTTGGATGGAATTCAACGAAATTTGCCATGTAGCTTAACCATATGATTGTGCTTTGCACGAGCACATTTACATTTGACTCCACTCCACACGGGGTGGGCACAGGTCAAATCACTTGGAACGCAACTCCTCCAAAACCGTTACACGAAATTCTACCAAATTTCAGATGTAAGTTACCCATATGATTGCGGACTCCCAGAGGTAAGTTACATTTAGCTCCACCACCAGGGGGGGGGGGGGATAGGTCAAAAGGTAAAATTTTAACATACAGAAATTGATTTAACACATCTCGTTCGACACTGTTCGGCAGATTTGTGAGTTACCTATATCAATGTGGAGTGCATGAGCACATTCACATTTGGCCCCACCCAAAAGGTAAAAAATTGATTGTAATGCAATTGCTCCGGAACCATAGGATGGAATTCAACCAAATTTGGAATGTGAGTTACCCATATCAATCTGGAGTGGATGACCACATTTACATTTGGCCCTGCCCCCTTTGGGGTGGGGGAATCAAAAAGTCATGAAATTGATTATAATGCAACTCCTCTGACACTGTTGGATGAAATTAAACCAAATTGGGTATGTGAGTTACCCATATGATTGCGGAGCGGAAAAATGTGACAATTTATATTTGGCTGCGCCCCAGGGGGGTGGGTTGTGGGGTGTGTGTTGAAAGTTCAAAGCGGTGAATATGGGGATTTGCGATGACGTATCATCGACCGAGCAATCTAAATAGAATTAAAGACAACAACAATTCCCTTAATTGGGTCACTGACAACAAAGTGCAATACACAACCCAGGTCTGGTGAAAATCATTAGAAGTTTAGTTATCATTGAGAAACGCAACCAACTTTCCTTAATTTGCAAACTGTGACCTTGACTTTTGAACCCAAAGTGAACAGGGTTCCGACTGAAAATGGAGTCTTCCATTGCTGAGATGGATGAATAGCGTCCAGCAAATAGCATAATTGACTAATTATACATGTACCTACTTTGGCATGGCCTAGCGGCACCGTTCATACATATTCGCAGACATACACACCTTTTCATTGATTCTGTCATTCAGGTCATCAACGTCCCGGTTAAACGAGTGTATCTCAAGTGCAGCTGCTAGCTTAGCCTTGTACATGGTGAGGTTACCCTGCAGGGCGTGCCAACTAAAAACATTGTTAAAATAATTTTTAATAGCTGAGAAAACAATGAACAACAAATCTAACAGTAAACTTGACATCACCCGCGATACTATCCAATTAATGGTGATGTCCGACAAAAATTTTCAAGAAAATTACAATTTATGCTTAATGCATGTTCAATTATAGGTCAACAAAACGACTATTTTTAATAATTTAGTACAAAAATGACTGGGTGGATTATCAAGACAGTCATTCCAGTGGTGTATTTCCAAAAATAATCTTCTCCAGGCATGCAAATCGACATTTACCGGTATCAACATTACTGTAAATGTCAGATTTGGACTGCTTGACAATGGACCTCTCCAGCTTATCCATCTGTGATGTGACATCATAATCAACTACATGACGTGGCAGCTGATGTCATAATCAAATAGAGCATGAATGACTCGAGTTCTTCCGTCTTAAATGCTTAATATTCTGACACGTACAAATTGCATGTCTTTACTATTTAATAAACATTCTGTCGATTATTTTGAAACTAATTTGACTGGGCGCTGCCATTGGCAGCAACAGCATCCAGTCAAATTAGTTTCAAAATATTCAACAGCTTACCCATATAGTTTTCTGCCCCGCCCATCCATAGTTGTTAAGCTCCACCTACGCTTTGCGTATTCACGCTGTTGAACATTTTGAAACTAATTTGACTGGGCTGTATGGCAGCAACAGCACCCAGTTAAATTAGTTTCAAAATATTCAACAGCTTACTCGTATAGATTCCAACATGGCCGAAGTGTGGGTGGAGCTTAGCTAGAGATGGGCGGGGCACAGCTAAAACTGGATTCCTCCATTGAGTGACAGATAGGATCTCTCCATTAACTGCTAAGAAACGAAGCATTCTAAGACTTTAATATGAAGATTGGAACTTAATTTTAATCAGATATAACCGAGATCAATAAATCACTTTCTAAATATCTACTCTATGCATATATTCAGCATTAACCCTTTAAGCCTTGAATTGGTTCAAGAAAATTTCAATTTTTCAAAGAAAATGTCTATTTGCAGGCAAAGAGAAGACTATTTTTGAAAGTTTATCACTGGAATGACTGGCTCTGTTATCGAGCCAGTCAATCCAGTGGTAAATTTTCAAAAATTCTCTTCTCCTGGTCTGCAAATTGACATTTCTTAAGACCACTGTAGAAGACTCTTTTGGCTGATGTAAGTGTTAAAGGGCTAATCATTCAATTTATAATCATTATTTCTAACACCATACGTGTTATTCAGGTCATTGCGCCGCTCTTTTACAGCCCTCGTATCAGATTGTCCCTTCGTTATAAGTTTATCAGCGAGCACGTTTATGGACTGAATGCGTTGTTCGTCAACAGTGATTCCCTGGAAACATACAATCAGGAATACGAATAGATATCTATTACTATCCTCAATACAGAACATGCGTGGCCTTATTGAATTTCCAAGATATCTGCAGATTTAAATGTCTCACCTACCTTCTTATGGCCAATAATCATCATAAGTATCTGAGGTCGTAGCATCATAGCCAATCAGGTATCCATGTTTAGTTACAATGGAGGATTCCAGGTTATCCATCAATCTTATGATGTCATAATCAACTACATGACGTCATAATCATTTATGCCATGAATGACGTAGCTAAGTTCGTCACGAATGCTTAATTACTGATGGACTAATTTTAGTGTTGTTGTATGAATTGAATGTCTTTACTGTTTAATAAACACTGTTGAATATTTTAAAACTAGTTTGACTGGGCACTGTTGCTGCAGCAACAGCACCAAGTCAAATTAGCTTCAAAATATTCAACAGCTTAACTGTATAGTTTTCTGGGAACTGATAGTCAGGGAGTTAAGGGATCGACGGATCCCAACATGGGCAAACTGATTGGTAGAGCTTAGCTAGAGATGGGCGGAGAATCGCTAAAACTGGATTCCTCCATTGCAAGGTAAATGTATGTAAGCATCTAACAACAGCTCCCCATAAAATTAGTTTCAATATATTCAACAGAATGTTTATTAAATTGTAAATTCACCAAAGACATACAATTCAGACACTTTCCTGACAGACTTTCCCTCTTTCACGGCGAACCTACATCTTTTTTATTGTGACATCAGCTAACAAGTAACATATTTATTTATGATGTCAAATACTGGAGTGACAGATCGAATCCCTCCATTCTGAAAGAAGATTCAGTAGAATAAGTTTGTATTTATATGTTACAAGGTGGTACATAAAATCGAAATTTGATCTAGGCAATGCATAAAGTAGTCAGATAAACACAGCGAGAATAATAAAAGTAATGTTTCTCTTAACATTTGATGCAACAGTACATATTAGACAATTCTTTGACATATATGTAACAATTTGATCAAAAATCACCTAAAACAACAAGCTGTAAAACGTGCGCGCATAGGTTAAAAATAAAATACTGAAACCAAAAACACCAGCTCGTGTACCAGGTAAAACAGAACAAGTACCAGGTAAATGAATCTGGATAGAGGAGAAAGACACACCTCCAGTAAATCAGAAGATACGGTCAGACCAATTTAATGTTTTGTTTTACAAAAATTCTGACTCAAGACACAAGATCGGAGATGGGAACAAATAAAAATAGTCCACAATTTCAAGATCAGAGGTTATAAGCTATCACAATATTAATCCTTTCATTACGTTAATTGTCGAGATTGATCAAGAAAATCCAGAACATTTTCTCACTGAGTGTCCATTTGCAGGCTAATAGAAGACTATATTTGAAAATGTACCACACCGGAATGGTTAGCTCCTTAACTAGCCAGCCATTCCAGTGGTAACTTTTCAAACATAGTCTTCTCTCGGCCAGCAAATGGATTTTTCTCATGACCATTGCAAAATCCATTTTGAGCGAGGCTTGACCAACAAAGCTAGCGAACAAAGTTACAGAAAATTCTGAGGAATTTCGAGTGATAAGGATTTGACTGTGAAAAAGTGCTGGATGGAAAAAATGTTGAGAACAATGCCTTAAAATTGCAGCAATATTATTGGTCTAGATATAGAAACATTAAGTTAGGATGGTTTGTAAAACAAATTAATATATTGGTCTAGCCAGAAAAGTGGTGTAAAACTTGACTCTACGACCTTGCAATCAAGTATGAAAATAATAAAGTGTGAGCGAATATAATCCTATTTAGATCGAGGAAGGATAAATAAGGAAGGCGTATCAATAAATCAGGGACAAGGACTGAGCTTTTACCATCTGACTCCAATGTCATTGCGTCATGTCTCTTACTACATGAAGACATGTGTCCGAGCTTGGGTCCTGTATGCCTAATCAAACATGAGATATAACACGCTAGGTTTTTTTATAAAGTCAGAATGAATTTGAGCTTTGACAGTTTTACCACAATGTCATTATGTTATGCCCACTCAGTATAAGGTAGGCATTGGTTAAATTTGACGAAGACAACAATGACAGTGCCATCACCGCTGTCGAATGACACAGAGCATAATGCAATAGCTCATTTTACTTCATAAAGTCGAGCCGAGTCATGTCAAATTCCAAATCATCGGACAACTTACATTAATTTGTGTCCCACTCTACACAAGTTAACCTTTTTCATTCCTGAATTCAAACCTCCTGCAGTGCAAGCCACTCTGCAGGGATATGTGCTGAATATTTTGAAAGTATTTTGACGGGAAGGCCGTTTTTCAGTCAAGTTAGTTATAACCTTTTGAAAAGACTATTTCGTCACATTTCTAAATAATTTGTCTCGTCTCTGGTTCTAAAGGGATAACATGCGAGCAAAGGACCTTTCCAGTATATCCATCAATCATATGATGTCATAATCACCAATGTAACATGTAGGATTACGTCATAATCAATGGCGTCATGAATGATGTTGATAAGTTCATCACGCACGCTTAATTATTGATGGACTAAGCATTGTTGTAAGAATTTTATGTCTTTACTATTTAATAAACATTATGTTGAATATTTTGAAACTAATTTGACTGGCAGCAACAGCACCAAGTTAAATTAGTTTCAAAATACTCAACAGCCTAACCATATAAGCTTTCTGGAAATTGATAGTCAGGGAGTGTAGGGATCGATCGATCCTAACACAGGCGAAGTGTGGGTGGAGCTTAGCTAGCGATGATGGCACTGATAAACTGAATTCCTCCATTCAAGGACTTTCTTAAAACAAACTCATTCTTGACCGCATGGTATTTGATCCTTTAGTGGTCAGGACTGGTCAAGAAACTGGGATTTTTACTTAGTGAATAGCAATTTACAACGCAAGAGACCGTTAAAAAAAATATACCACTGGAGTGACTGACTCGGTTACCGAGCCAGTGGCAAATTCTAAAAAAACAGTCGTAAAAGGTTTAATACATTCTCTCGTTAAAACCAAATGGAATATTAACCATATAATGGTTACTACGGCCAAAAGCAGCCTCTGCAGTGGTCTTGAGGAATGTCTATTTTCAGAGCAAGAGAATACTATTTTTGAGAATTTACCACTGGAATGACTGGCTCGATAGCTGAGCCAGTCATTCCAGTGGTAATTTTCAAAATATATTCTTCTCTTGGCCTGTAAATGGACTTACACTATGTAAAAATTACAATTTTCTTGACCAGTAATGGGCTAAGTAAAAGTATTATATGCCTGTATATATTAGCCAATGAAATTGCTGCATTTCTACAATGCGACTGTCCGACAAAAAGTGTCATTGGACTCCCGAGGTTATTTGTTACGTCATAAGAATTTACATCACTGTAGTTTATGACATCATTTGCAGATGTCACCTCAAGAACTTACTACATCACGCAAACATTGTCATAATAATTTTACGTCACTTTGTTATTACGCACTTAATGATTTCTAGCTTGTATCATTAGTGCTGCGCATTAAATAGCTACATCACTAAGCATATTGTATCGTTTATCTATATACAGGTGTATAATAAATAACTTATTTAACATTTCTGAGTACAATAGATTTTTTATTGTACTTGTCCACGCCGTGTGTAGCCTAAAAATGTTACTGTTAAATGTCCATTTGCAGGCGAAGGGAAGAGTATTTTTGAAAATTTACCACTGGAATGACTGGCTCGGTCATCGAGCCAGTCATTCCAGTGGTAAAATTTCAAAAATAGTCTTCTAACCTAGTTTTGGCCGGCTTGACCATTAAAGTGTTAAGAATCTGTATTGAATTTTATGTCTAATACTAATTTTTAAACACAACGTGGACTCGTACAATAAAAATATGCATTGTTCTCGGAAATTGTTAAATAACCTAACAGTATTTCACGTCAATAGAAACGATGGTATTTTTAGAGAATTCTTTCAACTAAGCTACCGTGGCTTGAAAATAAAACACTAAACCCAAATAAAACAAGAGGCCCAAGGGGCCTGTATCACTCTCCTGGACCACAGGCATCTCAACTAGAATGGTCATTAACAATAAGTAGAACTCTAATGAGTTGAGCAGACTTGTAACAAGAAAACAGAGCACATGTTTCTTTATGTATCAACTTCTCTTGAACAAACTTTAATGGCCCTTAGTCACCAATATCATATCTCCAAAATTTCGGTCCAATCCGTTCAGTGGCTCTGGAGACGAAGTTGCTCTCATGAAAACGAGGCCATCCAAGATGGCCACCCAAACATTTGGCAAATCAAGTTCCCTTGAAAAAACTTGATTCAGCTCTTGCCCTAAATGATATTTTATGAGTTTTTAACCAATCGCTCAAACGGTTTCGGCGAAGATTTTTAAAGACATTTCTAAAAATTAGCCAAAATCCAAGATAGCTGCTAGCCAAATTGGCTGATTGGCTTCGTTTAAGCAAACTTGAATCTCTACAGCCTAAGGATGCTTCCAGCCAAATATAATTGAAATTGGCCCAGTAGTTCTAGAGAAGACATTTTAAATTTCCCATTGCTTTAGTATGGGAGCTTTTGGCGGGAAAATGATCTAAGATGGCCGCCTAACCATTTATCTGACAGTTTCGAAAATTGCAAATTTGAGATCAGAATACCCAAAAACATATATAAAACCAATTTCAGCCTCAAAATCCATCAAATAAAAAAATCCAATATGGCCGCCAAACACACTATATTTTGATTGGCACAAGGCGGCCATGTTTTTTAACGGATCAACTTCCCTGGAACAAACTTTAATGGCCCTTAGTCCCTAACCATATCTGCCAAATTTCAGCCGACCCCTTCAGCGGTTCTGGAGAAGTCGTTTTCGCTAAAACTAGGTCAACCAAAATGGCTGCCAAACCATTTGACCAATCAAGTTCCCTTGAACAAACTTGGTGCAGCTCTTGCCCTAGATCATATTTCATGGGGTTTGCATCAATCCACCAAGCGGTTTTGGGGAAGATTTTTAGACGTTTCTAAAAATCGACCAGAATGGTCACGGGCCAAATTGGCCAATCAGCTTCGTTTGAACAAACTTTGATCCCTATGCCCTAAGGATGCGTCCTGCCAAATATACTCAAAATCGGCCCAGCTGTTCTTGAGAAGTCGTTTAAAGGAAAAGTTGACGGATGACGGACAGTCGCGACGGCATAAGCTCATAACATAATTTAACAACAATATGCTTGCAATCTAAGGTGGTCACATAAGACAGGTTTTAGTGCAGAATATTAATCTTTAACCAAATAATGGTGACATAAGTGACAGTTCCAAAGCCACCTTCAGAATAATATACAAAATAAATCTACTTCACTCAATACCTAGTACCGTAATAATAAAATGACTGTTTAAAACCATCTCCCCCACATAGGATTTACACTCAAAATTTGGGGAAAAAATAAAAATATCTTGCATACAGTTAACTTATCTACAGCGGTCAAGATTGATAAAAACAAGTCTGAATTTTTGCCTAGTGAATGTTTATTTGCATGTTAAATGGCGGCTATTTTTCACTATTTTTTACCACAGGAATGACTGGATAGATTATCCCGGCAGCCATTCCAGTGGTATAGGTTTCAAAAATATGCTTCTCTTACTATGCAAATGGACATTTCAAAAAGATAATTGCAGAGGTCAATTTTGGCAGACTTGACGATTAAAGACTTAATTAATCTCACGGTGCACTGGTAAATATCAAGACATCTTAACACTTAAAATGATCAAACTATCACAAAAATCAAAACACTTGCTTATTGAATTTCGCCTTGCAGGCCAAGAGAATACTATTTTTTTAAATTTACCACTGGAATGCCGGACTCAATTATCAAGGCAGTCATTCCAGTGGTAAATTTTCAAAAGTAGTCTTCTCTTGGTCTGCAAATGGACATTTTTCAAGACCACTGCTGAGGCTGATTTGTCCAGTATATCATTAACCCTTTAATGACTAAATTTTGTCGAACAAATTTAAATATTTCCTTATTAAATACCTATTTGTAGGCCAAGAGAAAACCATTTTTGATAATTTACCACTGTCATGGCTGGCTCGGTTACCGAGCCAGTCATTCCAGTGATAAATTTTCAAAAATACTTTTCACTTGGTCAGTAAATGGACATTCCCAAGACCACTGCAGAGGCTGGTTTTGGCCGACTTCGTCATATAAGGGTGAAAGAACATGTATCTTCTGGCCCTAAAAGCAAGGGTCCGCTATGGACAGGTCAGACTGTATGCAGAGTTAAGTAAATTCAAACCTGTTTCTTGATATGGGGGTCCTATAATGAACGCATGTATGGTTCAAATAAAGGACAATTGAACATGAAAAAAATATGTATTGGTGTGTGTGCACATGCTCACGCACGCACACATGCATGCACGCACGCACGCAGACACACACACACACACACACACACACACACACATGCACCAACCAATTGAAATTCTGGTTAAAACCTTCCTTAACCCTCTAACACTCAGGCCGGCAAAAAAATGCCTTCTGCAGTAGTCTTGAGAAATGTCCATTTGCACACCAAGAGAAGACTATTTTTGAAAATTTACAACTGGAATGACTGGCTCGATAATCGAGCCAGTCATTCCAGTGGTAAATTTTCAAAAATAGCCTTCTCTTGTTCTGCAAAGGGGCATTTTGTATGAAAAAATTAAAATTTTCTTATGAGGATTAAAGGGTTAATGTTAGGCTCTGTGTTTCAAGATATATCTAAATCAGCTCACATTATGTGAAAATTATAAAAAATATGTCAAAACACAGATGTAACAATAACATAATACCATACAGCTATAATATAGTGACAGGGGTTTTTCATTTCAACATTTGCCATTTTTTCGCGTCACAAAATTGCGGATTCCGTTTCACTTCCATTTCGCAAACTTACCTCATCTAAGCTGCATGTAGACTTTATAAAGTCACTAAAACAGTCCAATTTGTGTTGCGCATTGTGTTATTAGTGTGCCCAGACAGTGCAAACTTAGGATGGCAAAGATATGGGAGGGTAATAGTTTACAATTGTACACAAGAATGTCTCGCGGTCTGGAAGAAAAGGCCGTTAACCTGTTATTTTCTGCTTGCATATCATGTTTCTGTTTCAATTACCAAATATTTTGCAGAAAAATGTGATTTTCCATTGCTTTTCATTTGAAAATCACTTTTTTGTTTAAAATTACCAATTGCGTGAATTCTGTTTCTTTTCCGTTATAGTGGAAAACCACTGACATTATCTATAACATCACGATCGACTATATTCCATTCATCTGTCAGTCAGTTCCATCAGTCAGTTCTTTGTGGGTATCTGAATTTTAAAGCAACTGTATATATATATGTACATGAATGGCTTGATGTAGCTTGACTCAGAATCAAATTTCAGGTTTGTTTATAGTTGTCTGTCAACTACAGGTACCGCTTTGATCATCAAGGGAGAAAATGGGTGCCAAAATGCTGGGAATAACACAGTTATCTCCCTTGCTTTTGAGAGGGGAGAAAAAAATTCAAGTCATTTTAAACATGATAGTGTGAGCTGATAGTTGCTAAGTTAAGATAGCTAAAAACCATTTAATATTTTCAAACTAATTTAACTGTAAGCTGATGTGCATCAGCTTCCAGATAAATTAGTTTGAAAATATTCAACCTGTACACCATAAATAAAGGTTTATTGGACTGATGAAGGGGTAATGAGTCAATGTGGCAAGCACACATTCCCACAGCACAACACATGCAAGTAAAACAAACTTCAAGACATAGCATGCTAAAACAGCTTCATGGCAAAATCCCTGAAATGACAATCTTGAGAGCCTCCTCGAACGAGGCTTGCACGATTATCCGATATTATCGAAAATCGCAATTCTTTTTCCAGCCACGATCTTTTACGATATGGTTTTGAAAAAATTGAAATATTGCGAAAATTTTACTTTCACGCCGTATTCTGCCTATTTGTCATGTGTTTGTAGTGTGGCCTTCTATTACGGCAAGCCATTCAATTTATTTCCAAACCAACATCTTTGCGAGAGGGGTGGACTTATATTAGGAATAGGTCAAGAAAAAGTTGAAGCTCATTCTTTAAAATTGTTTTAAAAGATGGACAATAATATGAAAATTGAACGCAATTACTGGTGCAATTTCTTGCCGCCGTACTTTATTCCTCAAAACCACGATCGCGTAAGTGAAATTATTACCTGAGACGGTATAAATATCGTACATTTCTTAATAAGCATGGTTTATAAAATCAAAACTAATCCTAAATTTGACACTAAATGGCATCGCGAAAATATATAAATCCCGTGATATTGCTTGCTATCCTGTTTTGGAGGCGAGAGATGGTGCGTTCACAAATGTGATAGCTAACTGAGACGGTATACTCACTTTAGCCTGCAAGGTGAACTATCCGAGATGTTTCTGAAGGCTATCTATTATTAGTAAACGGGTAGTCGGTAAATACGGATCAGATCTAAACATTAGATATCTATGTATCTAACGTGCATTCCTAATATCACGTGATTTGTACATTTTCACAAAGACGACATGAAATGACACATTTTTGGATTAATTTGGATATAATAAGCGATGATTATAACAGAGTACACAGTATTTAGGTTGTCCAATGTAATAATTTCACTCCTGCATTAAGCCAAGGTGTAAGGTATCAAAAATTTATACCGGGAAATTGTGTCCTATTTTCGTGTAAATAACGATCGTTCTTTAACCATCTTGGCGACTGGATTTAAAATTTTTGTTGAAATTTACCGATTACCAAAGGCATAATTCGGTTAAAGATAATATGAAAACCCAGCGAAGCCGATATGTCTACATAAGCCAACCGTGCGGTCCTACTCAACCAAAGACCAATTCGCCCCATGAATTCATATACCATAAAATAGGCTATACGATATATCAAAATATCGTTAATTTTCTCACCACGATATATCGCAATACCTCCTAGGACAATATCGTGCAAGCCTACCTCGAACCTACACATAAATGTGATCTAAATTATATGAATAGGATTCTTCAGGGTCTCGCCTGCGACAAAATAGCTTCGTAAGAATTTGTGTGTTTATTTCTATTTCTATTCAATTTCTATCAGAGGATTTACAACAGATCCCGGTCAAATTAGTTTCAAAATATTCAACAGCATGTTTATTAAATAGTAGTCATACAATTCGTACAACAACGCTTAGTCCGTCATCAATTAAGCATTTGTGGTGAACTTAGCGATGTTACTCATGACATAATTGATTATGACATCACACAGTTGATTATGACATCATACGATTGATGGACAAACTGGAGTCCTCCATTAAAATCCAAATTAACAATTTTCATACTCACTGACTCATGCAGAATTCTTACTCTATAACAGTTATTCATCAACAGCAAAATAATTCAAATTAGAATATCATTTGAAATTAACTGAAACTTTAGATATTTATTTAATTAACATCAACAAATCTGACAGCAACACATTATTCCACTCTGAAAATGTAAAATCAATCCATGCGGTTACCATATGTGTCGCTATAATATACGAGTCGAGGAGTCAGGTACTAACACAAGACCTGTCCGGAAGCAAACGTGAAAGGAAATATCATAGATATAAATCTTCCATTGTTTAAGAACAATAGAAATAGTGTGTTCGTGCCTGCGACGCTGTAGGTGCATATGCCTGTGACAATATATGCATGTGTGGCTCTGCATGTGTGAGTCTGTGTGGTAGAGGTTTTTTGAAAACTTCTCACTTTGGTTACGCAGTGAAATGCAATATTGTAGATCTGTTGCCTGTGATTTGTCTAGCGGCCAAACACTCGCGACGAGACCTGCTAGCTAACTCTGAGTTCTAGAACTAACGGACCTTTCTATTTTTAGCTATGCCCCGCCCATCACTAGCTAAGCTCCACGCACACCTCGCCGTGTTGGGATTTATCGATCCCCAAATGGCCTAGCTATCAATTTCCTGAAAACTATACAGGGAAGCTGTTGATTATTTTGTAACTAATTTCACTGGGTGCTGTTGCTGCCTATGGCAGCAACAGCGCCCAGTTAAATTAGTTTCAAAATATTCAACAGAATATTTATTAAATAGTAAAAAACAATTTGTACAACAATGAAGCCCCTCTTCAAGTATGCGTTCGCGATGTACTTATCGATGTCATTCATTATGATGTCATTGTACACATCACGCAGTCCATTATGACTTCATATGATGGGTGGGTACTCTGGAAAGGTGAATTTCCTTCTAGTGGGTGAGAAATGTTAGCTGTGTCTTGTTTAAATTATCAATAATTAGACTTAAAATAGCGGTAACGCATACAGAATTTATCGCCAATCCTGCTACAGGTCAATACTGAAGTCAGCTTTAACTATACAGACCAGAACGCCAGGTCGATCAGAAAACAAAATGTTCCAGATCGATCTACCAAATTTGCAGAGCAGAAAAAGCCTCTCCTTTCCGACAATGTTTTGTTAGAGCATCTTTGATTTGCTAAACATGTTTCAAGGTGACTCGCAAAGATAAAACTTAGTTTTTTATCTGTAAAACGTCATAAATCATAGGTATATATATATTATGTTATTTGTGTCTGGCGCAAATGATGATGGGGGAAAGCGTTTCCTAAAAATATTTTCGTTCGACATAGATTATAGATGGAAAGCAGTCTGAAGAGTGGTCTTTTGAAGCTTTTTTCCCGCACCTCTCACCTAACGTCATGAACGTAAGGTAGATTTTTATGATGTTAGAAATATCATCTTGAATATTTAAAACCTAATTTGAATAAGACATTAACAACTCCAAATAAAATTAGTTTTAAAATATTCAACAGCTTACATGTGGCTGAAATGATAATTTGATCCACATTGCTCTAGAACCAGTGTTTTAGGAATATACTTACAGCTGACTCCTGGTTGTTGACCTTCTTCTGTAGCTCGAAACAGTGTTCATAATCACGGCCGAGGTCACTCGCATTGACTAGCATCTCCTGAAAGCACCATGGCAACACAATGTAATCATGTAATCAAATTATTAACTTCATCACAGGGTTGTTGACAAACATAGTTCATATAAAATTTGGACTCTTTCATTCAAGCTACTTTCAAGGACCTTTTAAGGACATTACTATTTTCAAGGGTCAATAAATAGTCTGTTCTAATAATAGAACATACATAAATTTGGCATACGTTACTTAACAAGTAGCGTGAGAGATCTGATATAACAAACTCTTTATGTAACATAAAAAGAATTCTGTTGAATATTTTGGAAATAATTGGTCTGGAAGCTATTGCTGCTTCCAGGCAAATTATTTTCAAAATATTCAACAGCTTTTCAAAATATACAACCGCTTTCCTATATGGTTCCTATTTTTAAGTACATGTACCTTTCAACATGTTCAATGCATTACTGCAATTTCACATACTTTTCAAGTCCATTTTCCAATTCAAGGACTCAAGGACAGATGCCAAAATTCATGTACTTTTCAAATTTATGTGAACACCGCCAAAGAAATGAAACTTGTGATCCTTTTGAGGGGTCCATTTCTAGCTATAGCCAGCCCATTTCTAGCTAAGCTCCACTCACTATTTTATGTATGTTGGGACCGATTTGACACTTTGAAACCTGAATTCTCAGAATCTAAATTTCAAGGCAAGTATACAAATAAGCTGTTGAATATTTTAAAACTAATTTGACTAAAGGCTGTTAGTGCCTATGGCTTCCAGAAAAATTAGTTTCAAAATATTCAACAGAGTAGTTATTAAAAAGTAAATTCATCAAAGACATACAATTCATAAACTTAGTGACAGACAGACAGACAGACAGACAGGCGGGTTGTAGCCATAGGCAGTAACAGGACCGAGTCAAATTAGTTTCAAAATATTCAAAGGTTTAAAAGTAAATTTTTCTGGAAATTGAGATTCAGAGTACATGGTAATAGCGTGGGTGGAGCTTAGCAAGAAATGGGCGGGGCATAGCTAAAACAGGTATCCTCCATATGCATAACAAATTCAGTTGAATTCTGCCACAGATTTAAATGAGTAAGACGGACAGACAGGGAAACAGAAACAGACAGACAGGCCAATGGGAGTGCAATATCCTCAACATCTTTCCACAATGTGTGTGTGGATAACAAGGATTTTTACAAACATCGTGACAGGATAATGGAGGATTTCAGTTTATCCATCAATCATATGACATCATAAGCAACTATGAGATGCATAGGATGACATCATAATCAATTACATCATGAATGACATAGCTAAGTTCGTCATAAACGATTAATTGATGACGGACTAAGCATTTTTGTAATAAAGATGCTGTTCAATATTTTGAAACTGATTTGACTGGGCACTGCACTCAGTCAAATTACTTTCAAAATATTCAACAACTTACCTGTATAGTTTTCTAGAAATTGATAGTCAGAGTTCAGGGATCAAATCATCACAACACAGGGTGAAGTATGGGCCACATTTCACCCTGTGTCAAGATGGATCGATCCCACAGTGGATGGAGCTTAGCAAAAGATGGGCAGGGCCTAGCTAAAACCGGAATCCTACATTGAAAGACGATTCTTGTCATACCTTTTCTCTCATCCACATTTCCACCTTGTCCACCTGTTCATGGAACTCTAGGATGTCACGGGCCTCTTCCAGTCCACGTCCACGATTAGCCGAAGCTCGGAGAAGTTCTTTCCATTTGCCGAGTAATCGCGTCAGACTTGTACGAATGTTCTCTGAGGAGGGGTGCTTCTTGCGCAGCAACAAATCACCAAGCTAATGAATATACAAAATGAAGTGAGTGGTTAAAAGTATCCTGAAGGAATAAGACAAGGAAATATTTAGAAAAATTCTTCTTCGATTTCAGTTTGAGATTTGGAGGCACCATTATTGGGATTCTATTGTTCTCGCTGTTGCGCAATGCTCCATACAAAACCATAGCCATAACAGGGCTAGACATTAACTTTTTTGAATCGTGATCCATACGGATCAGTATACCAGAAAATGTACAGATCCCTGGAATTTTGTACTGATCCGTACTGTCATAACTGTATTACTGGACAGAAAATAAAATTAAACTAATGTTATGAATGCACCATTAACACCATATTATTAGGATAATTAATCATTTAATCATCAGGAAGTCAAAATGTTTGCTTACATAATGTCCATTTGCAGGCCAAGAGAATAATATAATACTATTTTTGAAAATTTACCATTGGAATGACTGGCTCGTTTATAGAACCAGTCATTCCAGTGGTAAATTGTCAAATATAATATTTTCTTGGTCCGTAAATGGATGGTTAAAACCCCACAGATTACACTAACTGGTTGATGAAGTAAGCAGTAAATCCTAGGGCTGGGCGGTATACCGGTTTCACACCGTCTCACCGTTTTTTATGGCGACGGTTTAAAAACCATTACGAAAATAATAAAAAACAACGAAAAACCGTCCGTAAGATCGCCATTGCGCAAAATCTGGTGACTGTCCTAAACTAGTTTGTTCTTGACGTGCAGTTTAATATTTTCATCTAGTGCAATCATTTGCTACTAAAGACATAAAATACAGTCATCTATAACTATTAGCCGTGGGAAAGCAAGGGTGTTGGTAAAATCCCAAAAAATCGGCCGAGGATGACCCTCGGCAAATATTATTTGATTTGCCAGCAATGAATTTTACATGACGTAAGCTCTGCAGGTTCAATGTAAGATTGAATAATTTGAAAATCTAAATTTCTTCTTTGCAACAAATAATCCTTTTTTCAATTCGAGTTTGTACTATGTTTAATTAGGATTCCAAATGTGACATGATACCAAAAAAAATCAAGAAACGCGGTGCGAAAACAACGACACTATACAATGAACTCCCAATCCAAACAAATCATTATTTCCCTTAGATTTCGACAAACATAAAATGATCCATCACGGACTAAGACATAGGAGACAAATTGCTTGAACGCCTGAGAAATGAAAATGATTAAGTCGCTTCTTACGTTGGCGGAGTAGTTACAAGTAAAATACACCTCTTAGCCTCTCAAATATGAGCAGGCGTAATGCGATTGGTTGTTAACAAATTCTTCTGCCGGGATATTCACTACTATCGATTTTATGAATGAAATTCATATTTTTTAATCACGTGACTTTTCTGCTCGATAAGCGTTAGAATCACATCGTTTTGTTTTACGGCCTGGTCTTTTTCGTCTTCGTATATCTTCAAGTACGGAGTGTTGATTTAAGTAGATTTAAGTTAGATTCACGAATCATTGCGTTTATGTTGTCAAATTATCATAATCTCTTTATTATATAGATTTACATATGAACCTCGAAAAATAGTCAAACACATTTTTTGTGAGAATTCTTGAGGTGCGATTTCCGGGAAATGACTACTCTTTAGTTACGTGCTGAATGACATTCACCCACGTGAACGACAGTTTATTGAGTAGTATTACTAAATACCGAGTACTCGAATACAAACACATGACTTACTAGACTAGATCATACTGTAGGTGGTTATACGAACTCTAATCGTATGTGCGGTACTCTACTAGGAGCCTAAACTCGCGCTCATATTCAGGTTCCTACTTACACACGTTAGATTTTACTACGCTTTCGAAAATAGTTACCTAATAACAGTGTTGAAAATTAACATTTTAGGAGTTAGTGTTATTTTCACGACATCACATGAACCAGACTTTATTTATTTTATTTATTTTAACTACTATTTTCGATCATTCTAACCCCGTAAACTGGTATTTCATTAATACCGGTTTAATTAGTGATACCGTCACCGGTTTTCTTTTAGGCCAAACCGCCCAGTCCTGGTAAATCCCATTTGAATTGTGCCATAATAGGATCACAGAGTGGAAATTACATACATATAACCTGTCTTGAGAGGCCACCTTATATGGAACAAACAAGTAGTCACTAACAAGACAGTCTCCTATAACAAGTGGCCTACAATAGAATGGTTCCGTTGGAGACAAGAGATGGGGGGGGGGGTGTCTTTAATACAGGTGGTCAAAGGACCACATCTTAAGGAACCACCCTTCTACTGGTCAAAAGGTAGGTGGTTTTCAAGCAGTTTTAACTGTATTTGATTTCTCAGATTATGTAAAATAAGTTATTTTATCAAAGCATGTTCCTTTATTATTAAAGCTGCAATAGGCTATGAGATTATGTAAGGATTTGTTAACCGCTATAGTGTTGATGTCAAATGTGAGGATTTCATATGCTTCTATTATTGATACAAGTAAAACTGATTTTCATATTGAAAAGAGCATAGTTGAAGTTGCTCATGTCCTAGACACTAACAACTTACATCATTTTCAAAATGAACATCAATTACCACGCTATGTGAACTGAACAATGTGAAGTAAACAAGTTCAGCATTAAAAGGGTTAACAATAATAATAATTCAATATCATAACCCTAGTACCTTAAGCACTGAACATGTGAATAAGTTTCTGTCTTTATTAACCCTTTAATGACTAAATTTGCTTATTGAATGTCCATTTGCAGGACAAGAGGCTATTTTTGAAAATTTATCACTGGAATGACTGGCTCGGCTATCGAGCCGGTTATTTGAGTGGTAACTTTTCAAAAATAGTCTTCTCTTGGCCTGCAAATGGGCATTCCTTAGCACCACTGCATAGGCCGGTTTTGGCCGGATATGTCATGAAAGGGTTAAATGATTTTGAAAACTTGGTAATTCCCACCCAACGTAAATAGTACATTGTAATATGATCTCTATAGTTAACACCATCAGATCCACCCCACACGAACTCGACCAACCCCCCCATTCCTTAGCACCAGATCTCTGTATTGAGGAAGCGACATGTTTTGCATGTTTGCTGTTGTGATATATATTCGAAGGCTACAAAGTAGTTTAGCTTGGAAACGTCAACAGGAAACATGTATAAATGTCAGCTTTTCAACATATTTGAAGAATTAGGTGTGGTCAGATGACCAGTCAGGTTGTGTGGTTTGGTCACCGAAGAACTAGACCAGAACATAGTGCCATTACTAGCATACCTTCAGTTTGGGAGTAAGCAAGGCTAAAATAGCAATATTTTATGAGATGACCAACTTCTGAACAGTAAAAGCACCTTTTAAATCTGTATTAAATCTGTGACATGTAACTGCATGATTATAATCACTGCTGTACTCACCACGATGATGACACTGTTGGCTCCTGAAGTGCTATGAACAAGCTTGTCATCTCAATATTGCTATTTTAGCTTCTGCTTATTATTTGATAGACAGTTAGTCAGTATTTAAATTTTGTTATTTTTACACGTTCAGTTATTATTGTACAAATGAAACCTATTATCTAGTTTAATTGTTTTAAGAGATGTTTAAACTAGTGTATCATTTATATCTGGAGGAGGACCGAGGTTGTGTCTAAGCTTTCTTCTTAGGCATAGATTCTGGTCTTCTCAATTAGCCAAGCGTTTATCTATCATAGCTAAGGTGAACTTATGAAGCAGATTCGATTTTCTATCATTTCTATTGGATACCAAAAGTAGAACAAAGATTATAATTAATGAAATTTAAAAATAAAAAAATGGTGTAGTAGCACCGTGCGGAAACAGTTCTGCCACAGCATTTTTGTGCCATGGCAAAATTGTCCAAATTTGAAGGACTGTAAAATGTTAGTCTGCAAGCTAGGCCAAAATCTTGCAAAATCACTAGTCTACAGATTAAAAATAATCAGCTTAAAAATTCCACCCCACACAATGCCATAAAGCCTAGAGTTAGCAAGAAAATAAGTGTTATAAATCTCAATGCCAATAATGATGCTAGCTTGTCACCACATGCTTCTTTATATGGGAGAAATTGTGTCTCAAAGCATCTTCGTTTCATATTTGATTTATATAGTCAAAGTCTGTGGTTGTTATAGGTTCAGTTTACAATTGTTCAAGTGAAACTTATTTATCTAGTATATTAACCCGTTACTTGTCAAATTTGGTTATGAAAATTTACAAATTTTCTAATTGAATGTCCATTTATAGGTCAAGAGAACACAATTTCTGAACATTTATCACTGGAATGACTGGCGCGGTTATCGTACCAGTCATTCCAGTGGTAAATTTTCATAAATGGTATTCTCTTGGCCTGTAAATGGACATTCCATAAGACCATGGCAGAGGCCAATTTTGGCCGGTATGACCATTAAATGGTTAACTGTTTAACTCAAGCATATCTTTAACAAATAATTCTGAGCAAGAAAAAGTTGAATATCGTTTAAAGAACTCTTCTGTGTTATCAACTAATTATTGACTGATGGTGACTCTGCCATTAAGACTGTCATCATCGGAGTCATAAGCAGTGTCATTGAGAGTCAGTCAGTGAACCATACACCCACTTATAAATCAGCTCGTTTGTCATTAGAACTGTCTTCGGATCTGTGAAAGACAACTCTCTACCAACCAACTTAGCCCATAGGAGCCGTCCAGTTATCTGTTTGTACTGCTATCCAGCCCTGGTCATACACGTCGGACCACACCTGTGGCACCACTGATGGTCAGCCACCTGTCACTCCATCCTGCCTTGAACTTGATAATAGGACCCGCTACACCCAAAAAAACTCCCCCGTTATAACAGCACACCTGATGAAACAGAGCAATCCAGCTGGATCAGTTACTGTCTTCAAGCAATGATCCGTTACTGATCCCTATACGAAAAAGGACTATAGATTACGCGATGAGTACTTAATTTCGAGCTATGCCATAACGCTAATGCTAGTCGTTGTACTGTTGTCCCCAAGGTGAGCAAAGCTGTCTCGATACTGCACACTAAGTGCATAGTTCATTTCTAACTATGAGTTTCCAATGGCAGATGTAACATGTTAGGCTAGATATTTTCAAAACAACTTGACTGAAAATTGCCCTTAGCTAAGGCAGTAACAACCTTTCTTCAAATTGTTTGTGAAATAATCATGAGAAAATCTAAGTGTCACTAGCTAACGTTTTGATAATGATTTGATTGAAAATTGTTGCAGCAAGAATTTTCAACCAAATTGTTCTCAAAATAATCATCAGGATATTAAACATTTAATAAATATTTTGTTGAATACTTTGAAGGTAAATTTCACTGGGAGCTGTTGTTGCCATCGGCAGCAACAGCCCCCAGTCAAATCACATGTACTTTCAAAATATTCAACAGCTTACAAGTATAGTTACCTTGAAATTTAGATTCTGGGAATATATGGTAAATGTTTCAAATCGAATTTCAAATTGTCAAATTGATTCGAACATTCATAAAAAGTGGGTGGAGCTTAGCCAGAGATGGGTGGGGCATAGCTACAAATGGAACGGTCTGTTGATACTGAAATGTGACTCGCAACGAGTATAACTTGGACTGTGAAATGAGTCGATATTCAGACAAATGGTTAACTGTCTCTGTGCTGAAAGCCACCAGATAATAGTTTCAATGAACAAAAACTCGTGACCTGCTGAATATTTTGAAAACAATCTGACTGAAAGTTGTTGGGGGCACAGTCACCAACAACTTTCAGTCAACTTGTTTTCAAAATATTCAGTAAGTCCAGAGATATAACCTCTAGAATGGTGTCTGTAAAAACTCAGCAGACAGAAGGTTAATTATACCGTGCCTCACGTGATATTATATAGAACTCTCACATACCTCTTTAATCGTCTTAATCCTGTCTTCGTTAGCCATTATCTCCGACTCAAATGCTTGATGTTTCTGAAGCTTTTTCATCTTGTCGTACAGATCTGTGACATCACGGAAATTATCTTCATACGCCACTTTCAGCTTGTCGTCGAGCCAACCTTCGGTCTGAGATATACAAATTATAAGCATAATTAACAATAACAAAAACAACAATGAAGACGTTCTGTTTAATATTTTGGAAGCCAAAATATCCACAGGCACATTTTCTTCTGTTTTGTAAACATGTTCAGTTATTTCTGAGATGCGCTACAGATAGCATCAAACATATCATTATTATAAACATCATAATAAACAGTACAATTCTCAAATTTGGTCACCAGAATCAAAAATATTTGCTTATGGAATGTGAACTTGCACGACAAAGAGGACTATTTTTTTGAAAATTTAGCATTGAAATAACTGGGTTGGTTATCATCACATTTTAGTAGTAAATTAAACAAATTAGTTTTCTCTCGACAGACAGATAGATGTACCTTAAGACCACTACACATGCCACTCTTGGCCATTAACTGTCTTCCTGCTGAGTTTTTACAGATGGCATATTCCAAGGGTTATATCTCTGGACCGGCTGAATATTTTGAAAACAATTTGACTGAAAGTTGTTGGTGGCTAAGCCACCAACAACTTTCAGTCAAATTGTTTTCAAAATATACAGCAGCTCCTGAGTTATTGCTCATTGAAATTATTGTCTGGTGACTTGCAGCAGTCAAACAGTTAGTAGTCTAAAGGCACCAGTTAAAAATTAACCGACGTGAGAAACTCGCCAACAGAGCTTGCAAATAGTAAGTAGCTTATGTTAGTCCTAATCATTAAGTTTGAAAACAATGTTAATTTAAGAATTATTGAGCTAGGTATTCCAGTAATAAATTTTCAAAAATAGTCTATTGACCTGTAAATAGCCATTCCTTAAGAGCTCTGCAGAGGCCGGTTTTGGCTGGTTTGACCATTAAATGGTATATGGTCAAGCCGACCAAAACCAGCCTTTACAGTGGTCTTGATCTATGTCCATTTGATCCTGGCCTGTAAATGGACATTCAATAAGCAGATATTTTTATCTTCCTGACCAAATTTTGCAATTAGAGGGTTAAAGTTTAAGGTTTGGGGCAATACAACCGGTTAATTGACCATCTTCCTTCCACAACTCATCCCGGCAAAATATTACTTTGACTACGTAGACCATCGATAAGACTAATCAGTATGACTTACCTCAACGACATCCCTTTGGAACTGAGCATAAAGTTTCGAATCGTCTAACTTTTTTTTCCTGTCTACGCTCTGATCCTTGACCTTTGACCTGCGTGTGCTCACGTTGTACAGGGTCTCTTCGATCTTCGGGTTGTCATGACGATTACTCTGAATAAGCTCCTGTCCATGATCTTTCAGCGATGAAAGCTATTCAAATACAGAAGTAAAACAAGATGCTTGTAGGCTTGTGAGATTATTGCTTTGGGTGATCACGATCGATTATCTAAGAATTTGAATGCTCGATTAATCAGCCTGGGTACAATACATACATACCGGTAACAACAAATGCATATCACTGATGAAAGCAGTAATGGTGGTTAGGAATGCCCATTTGTAGGCCAAGAGCAGACCAATTTTGAAAATGTATCACTGGAATGCCTGGCTCGATGCTCAAGCCAGTCATTCCAATGATACATTTTCAAAAATAGTCTTCTCTTGGCTTACAAAAGCAGCAACAGCAAACAGTAAAATTAGTTTCAAAATATTCAACAGCTTACCAGTATAGCCTTCTGGAAATTGAGATTCAGAGAGTGCAGGGATTGATTGATCCCAACATGCGTTGGCAAAGCGTGGGTGGAGCTTAGTTATAGATGGGCAGAGCATAGCTAAAACTGGATTTCTCTGTGATTACAACATCATATACTTGAGCGACAGATTGGATCTATCCATTAAGTCGGTATAGACAGGTGGTCTCTTAACACAGGTGACATGCTATAGGGTATGACATTTTGAGCACAAAAGATGGTGCTCTTATGACAACCTGTCTTAAAGAACCACCATCTTTTAACTCCAAATGACATGTGATTATTTAAGCCAGGCATTACCGTATTTCAGGTAAGTTGAATCAGGATTATGTCCTACCTTCTCATCCTGTGTGGTGAGCAATTTTTCAAATGCTTCGTGTCGCTTGATCAAACCATTGACTTGTTCCACGTCGGTACCGTAGTCAGAACTGCCCAAGTATGCCTGGAATAGAAACGACACCAGTTTTAAAAATCCTTCAAACCCACTGGTGGAAGTTGCAGAAAATAGATTTTTCATTACATAAGACACCAAAACCGGTTAGTCAATCCTTATAAGGCACACATTCAAAGTAGATTGCTTGAAAATAAAATTGTTAAAATTGCATACTTTCAGAGGCTTAAATTGTGTTCCTACATTTTCAAAACTTAGCTAGTCTTTCTCCTATGGTAATTCCAGCAGTCTGAACTAGATTGCTTAGTTGAATAATTACGCATCGCCACATTTACAGTTTTAGCTTTTTTATGCACCCTGGATGCCTAAGGCAGCAACTGCTTCCAGTCAAATGAATTTCAAAATATTCAACAGATTTCGTGTATGGTTGTGTTCAAAATGAGGTATAGGGAATTTACCAGTGAGAGTTAATACATTTATTTGCCTCAAGCTTTTCTCTCATCTGAATAGCAAGGTAGGTAACTCAATCAAGTGAATCTATAAACCAACCGTATCAGCAACATTTATCTCCCTTCCATATTCTATTGAGTTAATGTTACTAACTTACCGATCAACCATAGTTAAAGGTGCACTTTTAGGGGCTTAACCCGTTAACACTTGAATTTGTTACAAAATTCAATTTTCTCATAAAAATGTCCTTTTGCAGAGCAAGAGAAGACTATTTTTGAAAATTTACCACTGGAATGACTGGCTCGGTTATCGAGCCAGTCATTCCAGTGATAAGTTTTCAAAATTAGTCTTCTCTTGGAATGCAAATGGACAATTCTCAAGATCACTGCGGAAGCCGTTTTTTTGGCTGATATGAGTGTTAAAGGGTTAAGTTGTGCGGCTAGATGCAATGAAACGAAATAAATCTTAGTATATGATGATTTGATTACGTATAATTTTATATAATTTTTTAACTTGTGAAGTTTAATTAGTGATACGAATACCTAATGTACCTTTCCGGTTTTAGCTATGCCCCGCCCATCTCTAGCTAAGCGCCACCCACACCTCACTCATGTTGGGATCGATCGATCTCTGAACAACCTGACTATCAATTTCCAAAAAACAACACATTAAGCTGTTGAATATTTTGAAACCAGTTTGACTGGGTGCTATTGCTGCCTAGGGCAGCAACAGCGCCCAGTCAAATTAGTTTCAAAATATTCAACATGTTTATTAAATAGCAAAGAATTACAAAGACATACAATTCATACAATGTGTCGGAGTATTTGAGATTTGATGATGGTCTATATGGAACCCTTTGTGATGTAATGATTGTGACGTCATCATACACGCACTGAGCCGATTATGACGTCATACGAGGTCAGATGATAGATGAATACTCTGGAAAGGTGAATTCAACTGCGCGTCTGTAAAAATTATATTAATTTATACAGAATAATTATAATATCACCATATATGCTAAGATGTATTTCATTTCATTACATTGTATCTTACACAATTTAAGCCTCCAAATGCATAACATTTTAACAATTTTATGTTTAAGCATTATGGTTTGAATATACACATTTAATGAGAAGAGGAAATGACCATAAGTTGTCCAGCACCTCCCTAACTTGTTCACTAACCTCTTGTGAATGGCTGATCGTGTCAAGTTGATTAGCGTCTCTGAGGAACACTTGTAGCTCGTGTATTTGATCAATCTGCGACATACGAGATAACCACGTGTGACGAAGCTTCTCGCGTACGCCTAATACCTGCTCCACTTTGTCTTTGATCTGAAAATATATACACAATCCTGTTAAATAGAGCTTTCGCAAAACAAAAAAATAACATTCCACTTAAACTAGAGACAGGGGATGTAGAGCTTTTGAGACATTTTTTAAAACGCTGTAAAACATTATAATTCTTAGTGCATATTAAGTCCAAATCATATCTAAAAAAAATGGAAATACTAAAGACAGTTTAGTATGATGCAGACTGAATGCAATGCTGATGTACTGATCATTGAAGTTTTATTGAGATCAGTTAATTAATCACTTGATGAATTAGGTGTACATTGAAAACATTGGAACATTCCACTAATACTTGGCTCAAACGACAGAAAAGTATGGAGAATGTTTGAAAATAATTTTCATTCATATGATGCAGACTGGAGTACTGAATCTTTAAGGTAGGGTACTGATTCGGGCTGTTGGAAAATACTGTCAAACGAATACATTGAAATTGAGGAATTCAGTTTTAGCAATGCCCCAGCCCTCTCTAGCCAAGCTCCATGCACAGTTCGCCCGTGTTGGGATCGATTGATCCGTCACTATCAATTTCCGAAAAATTATACAGGTAAGCCGTTGAATATTTTGAGACAAATTTGACTGGGCGCTGTTGCTGCCTATCGCAGCAACAGCGCCCAGTGAAATTAATTTCAAAATATTCAACAGCATGCTTATTAAATAGTAAAGAAATTCGTACAACAATGCTTATTCCATCATAAATTAAGCGTTTTTGACGAACTTATTCCTGATGTCATTGATTATGATAGCATGTCATAATATATGTCACATAGCTGATTATGACATCATACATGTATGATTAATGGATAAACTGGAACCCTCCATTCTTCAAATACTGGTACAGTGATACTTCAAAATGACATCTTAACTAGAATTTGTTCAGGAAAATTTCAAATTTCCAACTTTCAATTTGTTTACAGAGATTATTTTTGAGAATTTCCCACTGGAATATTCATTTAAGTCATGAATGGCGTAACTAAGTTCATCACGAATGCTTAATTGATGACAGACTAAGGGTTGTTGCATGAATTGTATGGCATTACTATTTAATAAACATGCTGCTGAATATTTTGAAACTAATTTGACTGGGCGGACGCTGTTGCTGCCTATGTTTTCTGGAAATTGAGAGTCAGGGAGTTCAGGATCGATCGATCACAACACGGGCGAAGTGTGGGTGGCGTTTAGCTAAATATGGACGGGGCAAAGCTAAAACTGGATTCCTCCATTGGACAAGCATTGTTCTAGCCTTCTTCTATACACCTATGGTAATAGAGGCATGCTGGGATAGAATGAGACTTACTTCATCGCTGGCAAAGTGTCCATTCAGAATCATCTGTTCGCCGGCTTGAACGACGGCATTAAACGTGTCATCACGTGCCTCAATCTCAGCTTTTAGCTCGTTATGTCGTGTCTTCAGAATCTCGACGCTCTGGACATCACGTACCTGATGTTCTGTAAGCATCTCTCGCTCCATCTCATGCGCCCAGCTCAGCAATTCACGCACCTAAGAAAATCAAACATTTTATAAATACAATAAGCTTTGAAAAAGGATGTCAAGACTACGGGGGTTGATAAATGGTTCATAATAATATTACAAACACCCATGCCATGACAAAAATTGTAATAGTTGTTGTGACCTTGACGAACAATGGTGTTTATAAACTATGTTGTGTGCAAAATAATCCCAGTTTTGAACCCGAATGTTAAATACCAAAAAACATTCCATTGAATCAAATTGGACTGCGAGCTGGTGGTCCCTAGTTTTATGATTGTCTTGAAATAGATAGACTGGAAGTTCAAAGTATTAAGTTTCCATGATTTTTCCAAAAAGATGTTGGTTGATTTCCCAGTATTTAGAGAACTTGTTTTGAAATTCTCAGTTTCAATGCCTTTCCAGGCCTTGGCTGACCATAACGAGCACCCTGGATAATAACATATAGTTGATTTTCCTCAGTATACCGAGCTATTCTTTAGCACATGCAACATGTACCTATAAGTAGGCTTGCGCGATTATTCATTGAGTGATCGCGATCGATTATTTAAGAATAATCGTGATTAATCGGCCTGGTTACAAATTAAACCGATATAAAAACAAAGGTATATCAATGACGAAAGCTGCAAAAGTGTTTAGAAATGCCCATTTGCAGGCCAAGAGAAGACTATTTTTGAAAATGTATCACTGGACTGACTGGCTCGAACATCGAGCCAGGCATTCTAATGATACATTTTCAAAAATAGTCTTCTTTTGGCCTGCAAATAGACATGTATTCGCTGAGCAAGATGTAAATAAAAAGGTAGATTTTGAAATATTTTATGCAAAGGAAATATTCACGATTATTCGATTATTTCGTTTTTAATCATATAAATTCAGGATTTAAAAAATAATCGCGATATTTTATTTAATCACATAATCACGCAAGCCTACCGATACGCCTCAGTATCAGTATTATTATTTGAGAATCTACATAGCAACCAAAAACTTACGGAAGAATTAAACCTGTGCAGATCCGCTTGAGCGAGGAGTTCATCTTTTCTTAATGACGCTCTGTCCTGCAGGATACCCCAATTCTCGACCACAGTCACCTGAAGCTGTTCTATCTGTTCGGCATTCTCCCCGGGGTACGTCGCTTGTAGACGGGCCGAGTCGTCGATGAGCACTTGCAGCTAGGATATTAAACATAAGAATCTGAAGCGTGAATCAGAACTGCCAATCAAACATATGTTTTAACTGACATCACAGTCAAAAGATGTCACCTGTCAACTGTTACTACAATGAAGATGTCATTTGACAAGGGAGGAAGCCAGTTTTAGCTATGCCCCGCCCATCTAAAACTAAACCCCACCCACACTTCACTTTGTTGGGATCTATCGATCCCTGAACTCCCTGACTATCAATTTCCAGAAAAACTATACAGATAAGCTGTTGAATATTTTGAAACTAATTTGACTGGGTTCGGTTAAATTAGTTTCAAAATATTCAACAGCATGTTTATTAAATAGTAGACATACAGTTCGTACAACAACGCTTAGTCCGCCATCAATTAAGCATTCATGATGAACCTATCTACGCCATTCATGACGGCATTGATTATAATGTGACCCTACACGTTACGCAGTTGGTTATGATGTCATATGATTCATGGATAAACTGGAGTCCTTCATTGACGAACTTATTTTACATCATTCATGACATCATTGATTATGATGTCATCCTACACGTCGCGTAGTTGATCATGACCTCATATGATTGATAGATAAAGTGGAATCCTCCATTGACATCAAAATCAAAAGATATCCTTTATCAACTGACATCACAATCAATTGACATCATTTGCCAACAAACATGAAAGTGAAAATATTCCATTCTGATCTGAAAACGATGGGCTGACAGTTTTGGGATGATCTCCGTCACTTCGTTTGAGAGACAGCTATTCTATAATGACTCATCCTGTGTTAAGGAATTTATTAACCCTTACCACTCTGATGCCAAATTTTTTAATTTTCAAGTTAAACTAAGAGATTAACTTTTGTTTATTTTTCAACAAATTTGGTGGAAGATCGCAACATCGTCAACCAAAATTGATGAAAAACATACACCAGTTGGCAAGGGTTAAAACGATAAAATTCTTATTATGGCAACGCGAGGCGACGGAGTGCGATCACTCACCTGAGCCTCGAGGGCGACTAATTCATTCTCGAATCCCTCGTGGCGAGTTAGGTAGCTCTGTGTAGCGTTGATATCTCTGCCCAAATCCTCAGGAATACTCGAGTACTTCTCCTGTAAACAGCAAAATAACGACAACACTCATTATAATATAAAAATACCCGACATAATCTTAACCCTTCAGTCGGCAAATTTGGTCAAGAAAATACCAATTTTCTCATAGAAAATGGCAATTTGCCGGCCAAGAAAACCCTTTTTTAATAATTACCACCTGAATGACTGTTTGGATGACTTGCTTAAATTGAATATACATTTGCAGACCACGAGACGACTGTTTTCCAGATTTACCACTGGAATGACTAGCTTACAACTGGATATCGAGCCAGTCATCCCACAGGTAAATTTTCAATAAAGTCTTCTCTCGGCCTGCAAATGGACACTCATCAAGATCACTGTAGAGGACGGTTTTATCCGGCTTCGTCATGAAAGGGTTAATTTTCAAACCTCCAGACACAACGGAAAATAAATTGGCAATATGGCTAGGAATATAAGCGAAGTCATAAAAGATTAATCTAATTTTCCCAGTATGGCGTAATAAAACCATGAACATTTTGAAACTAATCTAACTGGACGCAAAATGCTGCCTAACCATTTAGTCAAACTAGATTCAAAATATTCAACAGGATAAAGAATTTCATACGTCAAAGAATTTGTTTTATCTGAGCCACATTATAACCCTATAACCCTTGAATTTGTTAAAAAATAATTACATTTTCTGATGTAAATTGTCCATTTGCAGACCAAGAGAAGACTATTTTTGAAAATTTACCACTGGAATGACTGGCTCGATTATCGAGACAGTCATTCCAGTGGTAAATTTTCAAAAATAGTCTTCCCTTGGTCTGCAAATGGACATTTCTGAAGACCACTGCAGAAACCGTTTTTGGCTGATATGAGTGTTAAAGGGTTAACGAGGCAGTGGCGCCCACACGCTATGTTTGTACCTGTATTCTCGTTAATGCCTCTTCAACGTCTTTATTGAACCTGTGGATCTCTCCCGCACCCACAAGTTTCTGATCCCGAGCATCGATATGTTCCAGCAGGGTGTTCCATGCCTCGCTGTAATTAACAATCAGAAGTAAATAACACACATTAAACAAGCTCAGGGATAACTCGTCCTACGAACACACGAGAGGGATTCGTTTTTAGCTATGCCCCGCCCCTTTCTAGCTATGCCCGGCTCATTTCTAGCTATGCCCCGCCAATTTCTAGCTATGCCCCACCCATTTCTAGCTATGCCCCGCTCATTTCTACTGATGCCCTGCCCATTTCTAGCTATACCCGCCCATTTCTAGCTATGCCCCACCCATTTCTAGCTATGCCCCACCAATTTCCAGCTATGCCCCGCCCATTTCCAGCTATGGCCCACCCATTTCTAGCTATGCCCCGCCCATTTCTAGCTATGCCCCACCCATTTCTAGCTATGCCCCACCCATTTCTAGCTATGCCCCACCCATTTCTAGCTATACCCGCCCATTTCTAGCTATGCCCCGCCCATTTCTAGCTATGCCCCGCCCATTTCTAGCTATACCCGCCCATTTCTAGCTATACCCGCCCATTTCTAGCTATGCCCCGCCCATTTCTAGCTATGCCCCGCCCATTTCTAGCTATGCCCCGCCTACTTTTTAGTCGTGTTGGAATCGATCTGAAACTCTGAAACCTGAATTTCCAGAATCTAAAATTCAAGGTAACTCTACAGCTGCTAAGCTGTTGCATGTTTTGAAACTACTTTGATGGAGGCTGTTGCTGCCTATGTTTATTAAATTGTAAATTCAAAGACATACAATTCGTACACTTTTGTGACAGATTTTCGATTTTGGTGATGGAGCTACATCATTCTGATTGTGACGGAGACGCAAATGATAGTGACAGATCAGATCCCTCCATTGTATATGCATTGATTAAGGGTACTCATTTGTGCATTCCATAAACTTATATTTATTGAAAATATTTTTCCAGTTTACTACTTAGCAGATATTGAGTAGTTGGAATACAAGTAGTGTGTGTAGGAGTGTGCGTGCACATGAGACTTACACTAACCAGTGTGCATGCGTGTATGTGTGCGTGCGTGCGTAAGTGTACCTGCGTGCTGACCGTACCTGAGTTGTTCATGCCGTTCCTTGACTTGATCACCATATGGAGACTTACTCTCCACAATGTCTGTTGCGAGTCTCTCACAACGGTGAAACCGCTCGGATCCGGCATCTACCTTGCGCTTGAACTCGTCAAACCTATTTCGTATATCCTGTCACACAAAATAAGTTACACTGCCTGATAGATGATTTCTTCACACAAAAAGCATGTGGTATATTCACCAGAGGTATTTGCCATTGGAAATGCAACTGGTAGCTAGTATACAGTAAAGTTCAGAAATAACCTAATACTTACTGTTGAATATTCTGAACATAAATAGATTGGAAGATATTGCTGCCTAAGGCAACAGCCATCCAATCCAATTATGGTCAAAATATTCAACAGAAAATTTCTCAACTGTTATAACTTGTAATATCTAACATGTTTCAGTTTTGGCAACATTCTAACTTATTTATCAGCTGTAACTTGTCTCTATGTCTGATGGTCAAATTATGATTGCAAGCTTGCTTAGCTATGACAGAGACGAATACAACGATGTCTTTTGTACTATTCTCCCTCTGCCATAACCTTAATGTTATTCGAAATAATATTTACTGGAGATAAATATGCTCTACGACTTCATTCGTTGTTCTAAATGATTTTAAACAGTACGATCATGAAGTTAGTAAGCGATATTATGGGTATTAAGTCATAGTACAGCTTGTCATGTCAAAGTTAGTAAACTACTTAGTGACACGATATTATGGGTATTAAGTCATAGTACAGCTTGTCATGTCTCTGGCTGCAACCCAACAGTTAGTCTGTTTTGTCTGTCTGTCTGTCGGTGTATAATCTAAGGCAGTTTCTGGCCAAATGTCCATTGAGAATTGAAATCATTAAATTTAACATTGAAAATGCTCACCAAGAATTTTACAATGATTTCAGTTCTCAATGGACATTCGGCCAGATACTGCCTTAGCATGGTTTTGGAGAATGTCTATTTGTAAGCCAAGATGAGGATTATTTTTGAAATTTATCAATAGAATGGCTGGCTCATTTACCGAGCCAGTTATTCCAGTGGTAAATTGTCAAAGGTTTTTTCATGGCCGGCAACTAGACATTCAATAAATGATTATTTTTAATTTCTTGACCAGGCCTGAGTGGCTACTTACCAGCAAATGTTCGTAATCCTGTCCATATTCCTCCGAGGATGCGGTCTGCATTTGTTCATTAATCCACTCCTCGAGGTCACCTGACTCACGTACGTACTGGTGCACATTATGCGAATGCTCCAGGTTGGCATGGCGATCTCCTGCCGCACGTTTCAAGCTATTCATTTGGTCCTGAAGCTTCTCCTGACAAATATTGCAGAACAGAAGCGTAAATTAGAATTCCACCAAAAAACCTATATTTAGAATTATTGATATCCTGTTTTCGGCTTTGTTGTGTTGGTGAAGGACCAGGACTACTACAACCACAGCAGGAAAGAACTGTTAATTTGAATTTAACTGAAAATTCCATTTTTCTAATTCTTTTAAATATAACCAAGTCATTGTACCATATATCAATCATAAAATGCTCCCTGTGGCTGGGCAAAAACTTAATTTCTCATACCTGGGTTTTCTTGATGAATGTTGGGTCTCCGTTGCCGCCCTTGATCAGTCGTGTTGCCTCTTTGCTCAAATTCGTCACTATGTTATTATATGTATTAATATCGGTCTCAAGAGCCTGCGGAAGAAGTTACAAACAGCGATTAAAATTCAAATAAAATTCAATGAAAAAATAAAGAACGCATAAAACATTGAATAACGGTGACTAATTTAGGGCTTGGAATTAACCTACGTTAGGCAGTATCCACTGTCTTCAAAGTTAATCAGTTATACCATCGTACAGTTTCTGTGGATTATGACTTTGTGATCTGACATGTCACTCAAGTATCCGAGGTCATGATCAAAATACCCCACTTGTTAGCTAGTCGACGTCATAGTCAACTGACATGATTGATAATGGCTTTAGTCATTCTAGGGATAAATCTCCAAAGATAGTCCTCTCTTGGTCTGCAAATTGGGATTTTCTTGACAGCAACAGCACCAGTCAAATTAGTTGCAAAATGTTCATCAGCTTACCTGTATAGTTTTCAGGAAATTGATAGTTAGGGCATTCGGGGATCGATCAATCACAACACGGCGAGGTATGAGTGGAGCTTAGCTAGAGGTAGACGGGGCATAGATAAAACTAGAAAGGCCCATTGTCTGGTATGATCTGAACAGAACTACTGTAAATTACCTTGTGCCTGGTAAGCAGTTTGTTGGCCATTACTTCATCCTTGCCATAATCTGTACTTGACGCAATGTTCTTTTTCTCCCCAATCCAACCTTCAACTTCCGCAACCTCTGACAAATACTGCATCGAGAAAGTACATGTAAAAATAGGTACAAAGCCCCATACAGTCAAATCTGTATTATATAGCGGACAGAATATGGGCCAGAAAAAGCACCCAATACACATACAGATGATCACTTAGAAACAATAGACGGATCCGACCTGCCATTCAAGTATGTGACATCACAATCAACAATGTCACACGTTAGTTGACATCAAAATCAAAATGACGCAAGTCTGTCATGAACATCAAAAAAGTTATGAATTCTGTCTTCGATGAATTTACAATTTAATAAACATTCTGTTGAATATTTTGAAAGAAATTTTACTTGGGACCTTTTGGTGCAATCAACAGCCCCAGCTACATTAGTTTCAAAATATTCAACAGCTTACCTGTATAATTACATTAAACTTAATATTCCGGGAAATTAGTTTTCAAATTTTTAAATCGATTCGAACACATGTAAAAAAGAGGGCATAACTAGAAACAGTCGGGCATAGCTAGAAATGGATCCATCTAGTCATTTGCCATGGTAAATAATTTTGTGATCAAATGATTGTGGTTCTTTAGATGTGTGGTCATGTTACTGTCCTAGGCATGATATGAATTATATGGAACATATGTACATGTACTATAATCTATCAGTACAATACAACATTTGAGACAAGATTAGTATTAGTTTAACATTTGGTTAATAAAATCCCAAATATGCTAATGATTTTAGATAGGTAGATCGGTCCGTGACAGTGTGTTAGCTACTTCATATATAAGAAAATTCCATTTTTATTAATGGTGGCCTTGACTTTTAACAGTTTTCTCAGAATAACCTATTTCTGGTTGTACAAACCTGCTGAAGGAGTAAGTGCATATCCATTCCTCTCTTGCGTTTCTTCCCCTTATCGAGCAGGTCATCCCATGCAACCTGTACCTGCTGACATTTGTCTTTAATCGGCTTAGCAGCAAAATGACGTTCTTCGATTAGATGACCGCCGTGATCGAGAACTTTCTCAATGCCGGGTTGATGACCTTGACATTCCTGCATAAATTTCTGTACAAATACAAAGAAGAGAAGGATAGTATGACGAATAGTGTGACTAAAGGAAGTGAAGATCAATAATTCTGGCTAAAGTGTGGTTAACCCTTTCACTGACAAATCTCGGAAATAGTGTATTTTTTTACGATATAACACTTACTCTGTTGAATATTTTGAAATTAATTTGACTGGAAGTCAGCAGCAATGGCTTCCAGTCAAATTAATTTCAAACTATTCAACAGTTTTCCTGTATGGTTGCTTTGAAAAGGAGATATGCTGAATTCATCGGTGAGTGTTAAAAAAAAATTAGAATATGTGCTTAGTGAATGTCCATTTGCTGGCCAAGGGCAGACAACTTTTTGAAATTTACCACTGGATCGGCTGGCGTTGTTATCGAGCCAGTTATTTCAGAGGTCAATTTTCAAAAATATTAATTTCCTGGTGTACAGCTTCTGGTTTGTACACGGAGCGAGTCATTTCAGTGGTAAATTGTTAAAATAGTGGACTGGACCTACAAATTGACAGACATTCACTACTTCAATATTTCAAGCTTTTTGACCAATCTTGGCAATTAAAATTTCAAGTACCAAGATCAGTTAGTTCGCAGATGGCATGCGCCTTTTTAGAGATCTATTTAAAGGTCAACATTTGACTGGAAATTTTTGCTCAGTAAATGTCCATTCGCAGGATATGAAGACTATTTTTGGAATTTTACCAATAGAATGACTGGTTCACTTACTCTTCTTTTGGGCTGTGAATGGCAATTTACGAAGACCAATGCAAAGGTCATTTTTGGCTGTCTCTACTTAACCTGTTAACAATCAAGCTGGCTTAAAATGGCTTCTGCAGCGGTCCTGAGAAATATCCATTTGCGGAACAAGATAAGACTATTGAAAATTCACAACTCGAATGACTAGCTCGACAAGAGGGTCAGGGCCAGCAGATAGTCATTCCAGTGGCAAATTAAAAAAAAATTTGATCTGAAAATGTATGGTTTCTAAGAGAAAATTAATATTTTCATGAAACTATTTTAAGATTAATGGGTTGTCTGTTTAACAGTACCCATACCTGATGTTTCTTGTTCAAGTTCTGTGCATCGACTAAGCTCTTGCCATAGTCCGTGGATGTAGCACTGGGAAGATGTTCCTTAATCCACTGTAGCTCACTGTCAGCATCAAAGTTAAACTGGTGCCATTTTAATGAGTCCTGAAGCTTCTGCTTACGACGAACCACAGCAGGCTTTAGACGCTCAAACCTGAACAGAAATCAGAAAATCAAAGTAATCAAAAGATATTCTGTGGATTTGACAGTTGATCTACTGAGTAGAATGTAAAGAGTACCTAACCTAACAGACTAACTCTGCAGTAGCCTTGAGAAATGTCGATTTGCAGGCCAAGTCTATTTTAGAAAATTTACCACTGGAATGACTGGCTCGATAACCGAGCCAGTCATTCCAGTGGTAAATTTTCAAAAATAGTCTTCTCTTGGTCTGCAAATGGACATTTTCTAACAGAAAAATTAAATTTATTGAATAAATTTGAGAGCTAACGAGTTAAAGACAATACAATAAGATTATCGTAATTTTTAAAACCTTTGACACATAAATGTCATAAAAGTCAGTCTTCCTCAAAAATGTAATGGGATAATGATTTTCTTCACTGGTATTGAACATTACAGGCATGTATAACTGTGTAAGCAAAGCATTGCAAGCAATCAAAATCACCATGAAATGTGGCTGACATGAGGCTTAGGAAGAAATCTGATCCGTATCTTCAACAAATATTGACAGAAAAAATTAAGAGCTTGAAGCCATTAGTTTTACCTTATAAATAGGTTCCAATTACGGGAGAATAACATAACTTATTGCCATTAACCCTCATATCAGCCGAAAACAACTCCTATAGTGGTCTTGATAAATGTCCATTTGCAGACCAAGTGAAGACTATTTTTGAAAATTTACCAGTGGTGAATTTTAAACTAGAGCCTATCACAATAGAATCGTTTCAGTCCAATTTGGTTGAAATTTGTCAAAATGGTAAGGAGAAGTAGAGATTTGACAATTTCCGGTAAATTTGTAATAAAATCTAGGAATTTCACCCAAAATATTTATGCAACAAAATTCTCAATGGAAGTTCTAGAGCCTATGACCATAGGATTCTTTCCACCCAATTTTGGTTCTAATTGGTCAAAATGTTAAGAAGAAGCAATTTGACAATTTCCAGTCAATTTTTAATAAAATCTAAGTTTTTCACCCAAAATATTTACAAATCAAAATTCTGGATGCAAGTTCTATAACCTATGACCATAGGATCCTTTCAGCCAAATTTGATTGAAATCGGTCAAACGGGTAAAGAGAAGAAGAAATTTGACAATTTCCGGTAAATATTTAATAAAATCTAGGATTTTCGGTCAAAACATTTACGCAACAAAATTCTGAGGGGATGTTCTAGAGCTTATGACCATAGGATCCTTTCAGCCTAATTTGGTTGAAATCGGTCAAAATGGTAAGGAGAAAAAGCAATTTGATAATTTCCGGTAGGTTTTTTAAAATTAAAATCTAAGTTTTTCACCTAAAATATTTACGAACCAAATTCTGAATGCATGTTCTATAACCTATGACCATAGAATCCTTTCAGCCAAATTTGATTGAAATCGGTCAAACGGGTAAGAAGAAGCAATCTGACAATTTCTGGTAAATTTTTAATAAAATCTAGGATTTTCACTCAAAATATTTACGCAACAAAATTCTGAATGGAAGTTCTAGTGCCTATGAGCATAGGATCCTTTCACCCCAATTTGGTTGAAATCAGTCAGAAAGGTAAGGAGAAGAAGCAATTTAACAATTTTCGGTAAATTTAAAATAAAATCTAACATTTTGACCCCAAAAATTTATGAATCAAAATTCCAAATGGATGTTCCGGATCCGAGCAAAACTGACCAAAATTTAGTTAGGATTCGGCTATTGGTTAAGGAGGAGTAGCGTTTTAAAGCAAAAGTTGACGGATGACGGATGGTACGGGCATAAGCTCACTTGGCCTTTCAGGCAAGGCCAGGTGAGCTAAACAGTCTTCCCTTGGTGGGCAGATGGACATTTTCTTTTAGAAAAATAAAATTTTCTTGAACAAATTTAAGGGTTAAAGAGTTAAATGACCAATTAAATGAGGTTTGTATTTTTCAAGAGTGGTACCTCTGGTAAATCTTCACGAGAATCAATGGAACACGAACTTGATATTTCCCTTGTATGTATTATTCTGAATTTGGTCCGACGCCCTTTAGGCAAACATAAATTACTATCCAGAAGCAAATTTATACGTATGTAGCTCACCTTTCCAGAGTATCCATCTATCATCTGACGTCATAATCAGCTAAGAGGCGTATAGGATGATGTCATAATCATTACGTCATAGATGATTCTATTTGGCTCGTCTTTAACTCTTAATAGTCCGATACGTTGTACAAATTGTATGTCTCTACTATTTAACAAACATGCTGTTGAATATTTTTAAACTAATTTGACTGGATGCTGTTGCTGCTATAGGCAGCAAAAGTGCCCAGTCAAATTAGTTCCAAAACATTCAATAGTTTACCTGTATAGTTTTCTGGAAATTGATAGTCATGAAGTTCAGAGATCGATTGATCCCACCATGAGCGAGGTGTGGGTGGAGCTTAGCTAAAGATGGGCGGGGCATAGCTAAAAATGTAAAGGTCCATTGCATACAGACACAATGCTATAACACAGTGAACGTTCAATATCACGGTGCCAGATATTTATCCTACCTTCTGCTAACATTATCAACCGATTTCGTGATCGCGGGTGAGTCAAAGTGGCCCGCATCTGACATCGCGTGACCTTGAGCGACGATTTCCCCTATGTTATCCGACAGAACCAGGAAGTCAGTCTCCACCATCTAGTCAAATAAAGTTAAAATAATTAACCTGTCTTGTTTCAGGTTAATCTTATAATGGTTAAACCCGCAGAATGGCACCTATAGTGCTCTTCAGTAATGTACATTTGCAAGTCAAGAAGACAATTTTTGAAAATTTACCATTGAAATGACTGGCTCGGTAAACGAGCCAGTCATTCCAGTGGTAAAATTTAAAAAAATGCCTCCTCTTGACCTGCACATGTACTGTTAAAGCAAAAAGTAGGATTTTCTTGAATAGTAACCATTTAATGATCAAGCTGAACAAAACATGTGACAACACAGTTATTTTTGTAAATTTCCGTGGCAAATTTACACACATAGTCTTCTCTAAATGTACATTTACTGAGTGAGAATCGCAATTTTCTTTGAGATATTGAGAGCTTTAAAACAGTTAATTAATAGAGGTAGAATTTTGAGCACTGAGGAGCTGATGACACAAAAGGGGGTAATTATAACTCTTTAACCCTCCATTTTCTTTTTAAAAATTCCAAGTTTCTCATACAAAATGTTCATTTGCAGACCAAGAAGACTATTTAAAAAAAATTTACCACTGGAATGACTCGCTCAGTTATCGAGCCAGTCATTCCAGACATATATTTTTAAAAAAAAATCGACATTTTTCAAAACCATTGCAGAAAGCATTTTGGCGAGGCCGAGTGTTAAACTGTTAATGGTCAAGCTGATCAGAACTGACCGCTGCAGTACTCTTGCAGAATGTCCATTTACAGAAAACCAGTGGAATGGCTGGCTCGATGATTACGCCAATTCCTCCATTCCCAAGCACCCATACTGTAGGTAATATCAAACAGCTCCAATCAAAGTATTCAACAGAATATGTTCTGTAAGAGTGACATGGCAAATTATTTATAGGATAATTTTAAGATTATCCGTTAAGCTGCTGTCGATATAGTCTCAATATAGTTCACCCTCTCATGACTTAGTTTATTCCACGAAATATCTGGTGGGGACAACTGTGCATAAATTTAGCATTTTGATCAAAATCATGATAAATATTTACATCCAATTATATGAAATGCCTCGTACACTATTGATTCCAATAACGGCAGAGTCCAACCATTACATTTCCAATGGGGTATCTGACAGAGGTATGTGATTGTAAATCTCCCTATGCCTGGTGATGAGTACTTTGCGATATTTCTAACCCTATGGCGTCTAACTGCTATAGGGAGAACACCCTTCAAGGAATACTTTTGGCATTAGAGTCATTGGTAAAGTATGGCCCGGCCTCCGCCGTTACAGTTATGCCATGAAAGGGTTCACCTACCTGGTGTTTATTAATGAGATCTTTCACGCTTCTCAGATCTGAGCCGACATCGTCAGACGCAACGTTTTTCTCAATTTCATCAAGCTTAGCCTGTAAAAATAAACATAAATAAATATTAAATATTTCATATAAATATATCCTTGTTATCGTATGACTATTAATTTCTAAATTTGGTGAAAAAAATCTAATTATTTGCTCAATGAATATTCATTTTCAGGCCAAGAGAAAACTAAAACTTAAAATTTATCACTAGAATGATTGGCTCAATAACCGAACCTGCCATTCCAGTGGTAAATTGTCTAAGATAATATTGTCGTAGTCAGCAAATAATATTGTTATAGTCAGCAAATAATATTGTTATAGTCAGCAAATGGAAATTTTCTATGATTTGAGTGTTATCCCGTTAACGCTTGAATTTGTTCAAGAAAATTTAAATTTTCCCACAGAAAACATCCATTTGCAGACCACGAGCAGACTGTTTTTGAAAATTTACCACTGGAATGACTGGCTCAATTATCGAGCCAGTCATTCCAGTGGTAAATTTTCAAAAATTATCTCTTCTCACGACCAATGCAGAAGCCATTTTTGGCTGATATGAGGGTTAAAGGGTTCAAAGATTTAACTGGACATCATCAATGACATGACCTCATCACTCACCTGTGCATCAATAACATGACCTCATTACCCACCTGTGCATCCTCTATAGCTCTGTTTAGCGCCTTCGCCTGGATGGCCTGTTGAAGCTTATTGCCTTTATCCACAGAGCGGTCGTACAATTCATCCCACTGAGCGTTCACATCGTCCAGGATCAAACCAATATTCTTGCTCTCTGGGTGTTTCTCCGCTATCTTCTTCTTGCCCATCTAAAACATCACAAGTACATGTACACGTGAATAGACAATAAAAATACAGATTACATTTTTAGTTGTACAGCTCTGAAATAACTTCACATGTTTCCAAAATAAAATGAAACGTACTGCTGAATACAATGGTGGAATCCAGTTTTAGCTATACCACACCCATCTCTAGCTAAGCTCCAACCACACTTCGCCAGTGTTGGGATCAATCGATCCTTGAACTAAATGACTATCAATTTGCAGAAAACTATAAAGGTAAGCTGTTGAATATTCTTATAATAATTTGACTAGCCTATGGCAGCAACAGCGCCAAGTCAAACTAGTTTCAAAATATTAAACAGTATGTTTATTAAATAGTACACATCACGTAGTTGCTTATGATGTCATATCATTGATAAACTGGCATCCTGCATTGGATTGCAAAACTTCTAATCTATTTATGTTCAAAATATTCAACAGAACATTTCTTCCTAACCAACACGGTTCTCTTTTTGTTTCGGGAGCGTGAAAACCTTTTAGGCAAAACTGCCTACGTCATAACCTTAGTGAGGTCGCATTTTAGGTCAGAAATCTCACTGTACCTAATGTTTGAAAAGATTTAGCGGGACTTTATACTTAAAGATGGGCTTTTGAATAAAAATACATGCTTACTCCAGGATCACAGATGACATCAACCCTCTCAATGACAAATCCATATAATTTCTTTACAATATGAAACTTAATCTGTTGATTATTTTTGAAATTAATTTGGCTGGAAGCCGCTTCTGCCCAAGGTAGCAGCGGCATCAGCATCCAGTCAAATCAATTTCAAATTATTCAACCATTTGCCTGTATGAAAATGAAATTCATCGGTGAAAAGGTTAATTTTGGCTCATTATTATTTGTGTAGGCATCAATTCTCCCATCATGGGTCGGGGTTGACATAAAACGCTACTTTCTGATAGTGTTTTGTAAATATTTTCGATGACCTATGAGAAATATGGTGTACTTTTCCAATATTTCCACGTCATGAACATAAATTTTCAAACTCTGTGGCTTGCCATGACGAGTATCGACAATCGATCAGCTCAGGTCATCGGGTCATTAGCCCGTTAATTATCAAATTTGCTAAAGGAAATTTCAATTTTTACAGAGAACATTTTCATTTAGACCACGAGAAAACTATTGTTGAAAATTTAACAATGTAATGCCTGGCTCAGTTTATCGCACTAGTCATTCCGGTGTTGAATTTAAAATGTTTTCTTTTGGTCTGTAAACCAGGTTTTGTGAAAATATAAAGGTACAGGATACGCTAGTTTTTACAAAATTACCCATGTACTACTTAGTGCTAGATTGCTATTAGGCTTCTAGCAAATGCTGGATGTAAAGTGGGTACTCTGGTTACTATAGTTACCTTGTTGATCTCGTTCAAACGTTCATTGTTTGCTTTCAGCTCCGCTTCAAAGGCTTGGTGTTTCTGCATTTTATTTTCCAGGTTTGTCATGTCACGATACGACTCATCCGTCGCCGTCTTATACTTCTCGTTCATCCACGAGGACAACTGAAATAGCAAATATATAGGATATGTTATTTCCCGTGTTAAATAGGTACAAATTTCATCTCGAATGTTGTATTTTTAATGATGGAGTGTTACCTATCATACCCTCTCCCCCATAAGGGAGAGGTATGGCATAGGTTAGATGAGATTACACAGTCAATATTATTCGACACATGTCATTTTCATGTCACAGGTTATGGCTTGACATTGACTAGCTTACTCTCACTTGGAGCATTCCTGTCAAATCACCAGCCTAGTTAACGTGTCGCTCATGATATATGCCAAAAACTTACTAGCACCTAGCCGCGTCTACATGTACCAAGCAATGAAAATGCTATATCTCCCGCTCAATATGTAGATCACAAATTACAAAGAGGGTATTACCATAGTATATATTTGCTTTGGAGAAATATATCTTTTTATACAAGCTAAATGGCCAGATGATTCCATTCCAAAATCTTGCTAGCGAATGACTACATGCATGAGGGACATAATGTCTTTGGTATGAAGAATATCGAGACAATGCAATATGGTGTGGTAAAAAAGGCAACTAAAATGGCATCTCATTAAGTTAAGTCAACAATATGAGAAGGTTAATTTTTATCTGCACCAAAACCGAGAGATTAGAGTAAATTCATTAGGACAACATAAATTGCAATTACAAAGCGTGAGGTACAACATTACCGGAGCGAGCAATGCAATGAAAATAGAGACGGTGTCTATTTCCATCACTCAACAGAAGGATCAAAACAGCCAATCAGCAACCAGGGTCAACTTCGACTCCTAACTATAGTTAGCTATAACTAACTAGAATACCAGTCAAACTTCAAATAGTTAACTAGCTCGTCAACTATAGTCAAACGAGCACCCGAGCTCGGTTCAGATGGTTAGTGCGATATTTGCGTAAATTTCAAAATGGCGGACACCGATCGCTTGCCACGAATAAATGCATATAAAAGTGTAAATATTTCACTAAATAACTTAGGTTTGATGAAATTATGCTTTCCCATTGTATGTCAATGTTCCCAAGCCCCTATTCATCCCCACTTTATGCCATATGGACACGTTTGATGTCTTAGCGGACAAAAATAACCCATTTTCGTAGCTCATTAAAACAGACGACAGAAAGGGTTAATGGAGACTGGTACCCGGCTCCAAATTTTCTGCAATAGTAATTCAATAGGGAACCGGGTACCAACGCACTATAGTCGACTACGATCAAGTTCGGCTTGCCATAGCAACTGCCCATGATCAGTAAACCATGAAACTGACTCTGGTTAGCGAGTCGAACTTGACCCAGATTGCCAAAAATCTTGATGCCAGTTTAAAGCTTTTATTGAACTCTTTAATGGTCACAATTGGTCAAGAAAATTAAAATATTTCTTCAATAAATGTTCATTTGGATGGGAAGAAAAGTATATTTTTGAGAATTTATCACTGGAATGACTGGCTCGGTTACCGAGCCAGTCATTCCAGTGGTAAAATTGCAAAAATAGTCTTCTCTTGGCTAACAAATGGCCATTCCTCAAGACCACTGCACAGGCCGGTTTCAGCATTAACGGGTTAAGCTTTTTTCCCATGTCAAATGTACAGTACAGCGCAGAAATAAGCTATAAAGTTTCCAAGACAAAAATAGAAACATATTTGTTAGTAAGAAATGTTCTGTTGAATATTTTGAAGACAACTGAATTGGAAGACATTACTGCTTTAAGCATCATCATCTTCCAATCCAATTACGGTCAAAATATTCAACAATACATTTTATTTTGCTTTGGAGACATGTTAAATTCTTTCCGCGCTGTACTATAGTGGCTTAGGATTCATTTAAATAAATTTGCTCACATCGCATAAGACAGGAAAGAAATTTCCATAACTTATGTGTCACACATATCGCTCAGTTTTCGTCGCAGTCACATATTTACTCACAATCATAGAGCGGTGTTAGTAACATACCTCGTTAGCATCCCTTTTAAATTCCTGGAACTCCAGTGAGTCTTTGAGAGCATCCTGCCTTCCTTTAGCTTTGTCTTTGATCTTCTCTCTTCGTTCCAACACCTGAGCCATGCGTTTATCCATACTGCAATAGAGGTTTTATAATGCGGAGCCAATTATCAAGTACCAAATATATATGCTCTGCTAAAAAGTCATTACCCTTAAAGATGGGAGGGCGAGGGGGTTTGCATGGGGTATTAGAGTTGTAACTCTCTGTGAATCGGTTTGCACGTCTATATGTGACAAGAGCTCATGTTTGGAGAAGCGGAGGGATATCCATGATAATGCAGCTTATGGAGCCAGTACTAGAGCAATACCAGGCAAATACGGACCATTATTGCCCCACTACTGGCCCAGTAATCTGCATTATAGTCGTGGAGAAAGGGACAAGGTGTTTGGGCAGGGGTGTAAGATTCTATTTGTACACTCACCTGTTCATCATGACACCGGCAAAAAACGACCTGTTCATTGTTCTTAAGGAATGTCAATTTGCAGGCCAAGGTCAAATTATTTTTGAAAATTTACGACGCATACGACTGACTCGATAACCAAGCCAGTGACTTCAGTGGTAAATTTTCAAAGATAGTATTCTCTTGGACTGCAAATGGATATTCAATAAGAAGATATTTAGATTTTCTTGACCAAATTTTGCCATTAAAGGATTAATATGTTAATAGTTTTATCAGGAAAACTTAAATTTTCTCACAAAAAATGTCCAGCTGCAGATCAAGACAAGAGTATTTTAAAATATTAACCAGTGAAATTTGACTGGCTCGATTATTCAGCTGCTATTCAAGTGGTAATTTTTCAAAAAATAGGCTTCTTAATCTGCAAATGGACATTTCTCAAAACCACTACAGAGACCGTTATTGGCAGGCTTGGTCATAATATTGCGGAGATATCAAATTGTTACCATCTCACAACATCCCCCAAACACACACACCCACACACCACCACCACCATCACACCCCATCCCACCCACCCACCCCACTCCTATCCTTGAGCAAATACCACACTTTTTCCACCATGACTTTCAGTGATCTGGAATTTTCATGTTGAATTCCACGACAGTGCATGATTTGCATGACAATCTAACGGTCAGTCACACTTACTAGTCACTGTTTGGATGGTCATCTTTGATGAGTTTATTTCCCAAGTCACACAGGCCCTTCACCTTGTCCTCTTGCATCTGGAGGTTACGTTCAAAGTCCTCGTGTTGTTTGATCAACTTTTGAACGTCATCTACGCCTTTCTGAAAATTTTGTTAAAAACCAGGATATAATGAAGAGAACCTTCTTACGATTAACCCTTTAATAGTCAAGATTTGTCAAGAAACTAAATATTCATTAGTGAATGTAGATTTGTAAGCCACGAAGACTATTTTTTATTATTTGGCCACTGGAAAGACTGGCTGGCTCAATAGTGAAACAATCATTCCAGTGGTAAATTTTCAAAAATAATTTTCTCTTGGCATGTAAACGGATATGTACTGGTCGTTCGTGGTCAAGTTGGCTATTAAAGGGTTAGCAGAGGAACACACAAAGCTCCAATTTAATACTGGTCATTCAGTTGATAGCCAGATGGACAATTAGAATGTGAAGCATACTCGTTCATCGGAAGACTTACTACACCACTCACACCCAGTTCATGGATGAATTCCCATATCTCATCGTCAAGGCAACCATACAGAAAAAATGGTGAATATTATGAAATTAATTTCAAAATATTCAACAGAATAAGTTTTTTATCGTAAAGAATTTACTTTTCCAGGGATTTGTCGGTGAAAGCGTTAAAATTTGGCCGACATAAACAATTATTATTATACACCTATATTATTAGAGTACAATAAACATCACATTGGATGCGGAAATGAAAAATTACCTAATTGTCGTCTCAATCATCTTAATATAAACTCAATATATAATCAAATGCTTTCAGAAGACTATTTCTTTTAACTCTTTAATGGTCAAGCTGGCCAAAACCGGCCTCTGCAGTGGTCCGAGGAATGTCCATTTGTAAGCCAACAGAGGACTATTTTTGAAAATTTACCACTAGAATGCCTGGCTCGATAACCGAGCCAGTCATTCCAGTGGTAAATTTTCAAAAATAGTCGTCTCTTGGCCTGCAAATGGGCATACAATAAACAAATGTTTAGATTTTCTTGCCCAAACATGTTGAAGGTTGAAATTTGGGTGTGTGGTGGAGAATAATATTCAACACAGACCTGTGCATAAACCGAGATCTTAAATGTGAAGAGGGACATAATTTTACCATATGAATATTATTATCATATTTTAATGTATAATGACGATTTTATTAATGTTGTTTGGTAACTTACGCCCGTGTCAGAGTATTCCAGGAATGCCTCCTGACTACTGGTAGCCGCGTCAATCTGGTCTGCCTCTCGGTTGAACAACTGTGATAGAGGAGAATAACAAATGCATAGGATAAACACATACTTACATACCGGTATACAATGTTATTATTAGTGAGCAAATGAATACATTCTCACTTACTCAGAATATAATCAGTCATCTTCTTTACTCCCACTATGAGCGTTCAATGGAGGAATCCGATCTGTCACTTAAGTATCTTACGTTATAATTAAAACATGTCACGATTTAGCCCATGTCAATCAAAATGTCGTACCGGTAGTAGCTGTCACTAAAATCAAAGATTACATCATCAATGTGAACGAATTGTGTCTTTAATGAATTTACAATTAACTAGATATTCTGTTGATTATTTTGAAACTAATTTGACTTGGAGCTGTTGTAAAAATTAGTTTCAAAATTTTCAGCAAGTTACCCGTATAGTTAGTTACCTTGAAATTTAGATTCTGGCCTCTGTTACGGTCTTGTGGAATGTCCATTTACAGGCCATTTTGAAAATTTACCATTGGAAACGATAAAAACAAACCAGTCATTCTAGTGGTACATTTGTTTTAATAATCTTATCTAGTGGTAGATTTAAAAAAATAATTTTTCTTAGTCGTTCTTGAACAAATCTGAGTATTAAAGGATTAATAATAAGTCCATTACTGCAAACCTACCTGTAAATTGTACGCGTCTTGTAGCTGTTTACGCCGCTTCTGTAATAAATCATCCAGACCTTTCTCCTCGGCTCGTAATCGTGACTGCTTCTCCTGAACATCTTTAGCTTTTGGATCTTTGCGAAGGATTTTATTACCCAGATTGCGTAGTTTCTTGAATCTGAAATCATGCGTAAGAAAATCTTCAGCACGGACGGTTACAAAATATACAATGTTTTGAAACATTAGAATTTGAAAAAAAATCACGAATCTGTTCTGCGCCTAAGTTGAAACATATGACTAAGCCACAGAACAAATTAAGGCATGTAAAAACATGTTACTTGTTAACTGACGTCATAATCAAAACATGTCACTTGTTAACTGACATCACAATCAAAACATGTCACTCGTTAACTGACGTCTTAATAAAAACATGTCACTTGTTAACTGACATCTTAATAAAAACATGTGACTTGTTAACTGATGTCACGATCAAAACATGTCACTTGTTAACTGACATCTTAATCAAAACATGTCACCTTGTTAACTGACGTCTTCATCAAAACATGTTACCTTGTTAACTGATGTCACAATCAAAACATGTCACTTGTTAACTGACGTCTTAATAAAAACATGTCCCTTGTTAACTGACATAATCAAAACATGTCACTTGTTAACCGACATCTTAATCAAAACGTCCCTTGTTAACTGACGTCTTAATCAAAACATGTCCCTTGTTAACTGGCTTCTTAATCAAACCATGTCCCTTGTTAACTGACATCATAATCAAAGGCTGTTGATCAGATACAAAGTCAGACAAATACAATTTTTATTGTCATGACTATGTCTTTCGGAACAACATGATTTGAAGCTAGTTATAGAACAAAGACTAATTTATGTTCAAATTATTCAACAGTATGTTTTAGTTTGTTTTGGAAACAGATTACATTATTTCTGAGCTGTACTGTATGGCCAGTTAGTAAATTATAAAAATCAGTTTCACCATTTAATGGTCAAGAAAAATTAAATGAAATAAAATTTATTTTTTGCTGAGTAACTGTTCATTTACAGACCAAGTGAAGAATATTTCTTAAAATGTATCACTGGAATGATTGGCTCGATTCTCGAGCCTGTCATTCCAGTGGTACATTAAAAATATAGTCTTACCTTGACCAGCAAATGAACTGGATCATTAACATTAAATGGCTAAAATTAAAAGCTCCATGCTTACTTCTCCTTGTTGTCTTTGATATCCTCGCTGATATCCTCTAGGTCCTTGAGCATCACCTCGGCTGTCTGGACATCGCGTGGCAGCTCCTCACTGGACAGGCGAGCACGCACATTCCCAGCCCATGACAGCTACATGATATAAACAATATACAATTAATATCACAATGCTATTCTACTAGGGTATATTTATCCCCACGTTTTCGAAAAAAAGTGAGGGTTGAGCCCGTGTGTCTGCGCAGAAATCAATTGCAACACAACTCCTCCAAAACCTATGGACGTAATTCAACCAAATTTATTATGTGAGGTACGCATATGATAGCGGAGTGCAAGCGGACGTCTACATTTGGCTCCGGCCCCTAGGGAAGGGGTTAATAGGTAAAAGCAGTGAACATGGGGATTTGCAATGATTCGTCACTGACCAAGCAATCTAGTGTGCATCGCCATGTTATGTCAAATACTGACATAGTTAATTCATTAAAGAATATGATCGGTCAAGAAAGCACAGCATTAGGAGCTAGAGCGCAGTTTAAAGAATCCCTTCCTTATAAATGGAAACCCTATTCTGATGAGCAATGTATGTCCCCATTCGAGCCCTTACTTGAGAACATTTAGATTCATCATTTTGACCATATTTGGTATAAATAGCTCTAAAGATGATAATAGAAAAATTTACCTTTGACCTATATTATTCAGAAACTATGGATGTAATAACTAATATGAAAATATATATAAATAAATATATATATATATATATATATATATATATATACATATATATATATAATATATATATATATATATATATATATATATATATATATATATATATATATATATATATATATTATATATATATATATATATATGCCCCGCTTCCACTTGTGTGCTCAGCCGACTTTCCAACGTTAACCCCTGGTCATTCCTGCACAATCTCAACTCCATTTTGGAGCATACAGCCATACTATGACTGCCGCTTATAGGTGCTCGATGGCTTTTTTTACCGCCATTCCGTATTGCCGACATTGCCCTCACAGGTACCTATTTTACAGACAGGTGTACTGGAACAAGAAGCGTGAAGTGCCTTGCTCAGGGACACAATGTGGCAGCCCGGCCGTGATTCGAGTCACCTAACCAGTCAATCACTGTGCATATGGATGTTATACTCAAAGTTACCAACCAACCAAGCTAGATATTTAGATTTGACAAAACTTGTAGGGAAGTATTATGGTCCTGCATTGGTCACCATATGTGTAGTTCAATCGGAATAACTCAAGTGATTTCCATCAAAGAAACTTCATTTTTGCATTGTAGCTATTGCATGACGATAGGAACATCGCATCCAGTTTCTATTCAAATCAATCCCGAAATAACGAAATGTGGCTCTACTGTTAATGATGGACAGACAAACAGACAGATGCCAGATGGCTATAGCTAAGCTAACTGTGACAAGACAGCTGACCTAATAATGTCTGCTTAAAAAAATATTTCATCGTTATTAACCCTTTCAACGACAAATCACTGAAAAAGTATATTCCTCACATGATCTAAAACTTATTCTGTTGATTATTTTGAAATTAATTTGACTGGAAACCATTGCTTCCAGTCAAATTAATTTTAAAATATTCAACAGTTTTCCTGTACAGTTGTCTTGAAACTGAGCTATGGGGAATTCATCAGTGAAAGAGTTAATCCTTACCACACTGATGTAAATATTCTATCTTTTACTTTGTCAATAGCAGAAACTCGTCTACATTTTTCCTCAATTTTGGTGGACAATGTTGCTGTCTACGACAGCACCATCTTCCACCAAATCTTTTTGAAAAATGAAGACCAGTTTATCTCTTAATTTAATTTGAATATTAAAGATTTTGAGACCAGAGTGATAAGGGTTAATATCGTCTCATTGTTTTCACAGTTACCAATTATTAAATTTAGCCACCGCACTATTACACGCAACCCGTCACTCATCACACAGTCACCCACAACAACCACCCTCACTCATCACACCGTCACCCACAACCCACCACAACCACCCTCTCATCACACCGTCACCCACAACAACAACAACCCTCACTCCCGTACCGTAATACACAAACTGTTGATACTCAGTAAATGTCCGTTTTGAGAAGACAATGTGTGTAAACTTGCCACAGAAATTTACAAATTAAAATAACGTTTTGTTCAGCTTGATTATTAAACGGTTAATATTTTTTTTAAATCCTACTTTTTGCTTTGACAGTGTACATGTGCAGGTCAAGAGAAAACTATTTTAGAAATTTTACCACTGTCATTCCAGTGATAAATTTTCGAAAAATTTCTTCTTTTGGCCGTCAAATGCCACCCGAGCCAGTCATTCCAGTGATAAATTTTCAAAAATCTTCTTTTGGCCGTCAGATGTACATCACACAAGCGCACTGCAGGTGCCATTTTGCAGGTTTAACCATTATAAGATTAAGCTGAAACAAGAGAAGTTAATCCACAAATTGTTGATACTTACAAGATGCTTGGCGTCATCGTGGAACTTATACAAGTCCTCAGCCTCGTCTAGCTGAGCCTTCCTGGCGGCGGTGTCATCCTGTAAAATAAACACATATAGGCTTAAACATAGACAGCAGACTTGCAAAGCCATTGCCACGACCGTTGACACCGGAGCGCAGTGGAAGGATCCGATCTGTTACACATGTATCTGACGTCATAATCAAATATGTCATGTGTCAGCTGATGTCACAATCAAACTGATGTACTGCAGCTCCGTCATAAACATTAAAGTCTGTCATGAAAACTTATGAAATGTACGCCTTTGCTGAATGTACAATTTAACCCTTTAACTGTCTCACTGCTGCAAGCCACCAGACAATAACTCCACTGAGCAAAAACTCTTGACTCGCTGAATATTTTGAAAAAAATTTGACTGAAATTTGTTGGTGGTTTAGCCACCAACAACTTTCAGTCAAATTGTTTTCAAAGTATTTAGCATGTGTAGATAGAAATCCTGGAATATGTCGTCATAGATGGTTAATGGTCAAGCCAGCAATAAACAGCCTCTGCAGTGGTCTGGGCAAATGTCCATTTGCAGGCCAAGAGAATTCTATTTTTAAAATGCGCTACCGAGCCAGTCATTCCAGTGGTAAATTTTCAAAAATATTCTCTTGATCTGCAAAATGGACATTTTCTTAATGGATTGAAGAAACAGTTTAACGCTAAATCTCCTTCTCATCTATGGTAATACTGGTTTTCACTTAATGCTACAAAGTTATTGAACATATATTTCTAGGTGGTCCCACCAGGTTTTCCCTCTCCTATAGTGTAGCCTCATAGCACCCCCTTAGGCTTTGCCCCAACACATAGTTTAGACATCAATGAATCAATGAATAACTTAACAAATATTTTCTCTTATTGCACATGCAGATGGTCATAAGACCTGGCTTTTAGGATAATGGTTTTAAAGGTGTATGATGCAATAGGGGAACAGGTCAGCCATTAGGTGTGTATGTTTTTGGACACCCTTTTTGGCCGCTAGACTGGGGATTTTCCAGGCACCACCTATATGGCTGCAGGTTTTGTCTCTGGTGGTTTTGCACCACATTCATAAGGTACGAACTGATTTCCTAAAAAAAAAAAAGTAGGAGAAGAATACATCATCAACAGATTTTCAGATAAAGCCAGGAAATGTAATTTCCATAACACATTTCCATAATTGGGTCAAAATTACTTTGACCGTTGACCTTCTGACCGGAGAATCAATATAATTGTTCATGGTCTGGGAATGCTAATAGCGTCCAAGGCAATACTTGTGGGAGATATCAAATCTTATGTCACCATCAGGAAATATAATTTACATTTTAATTGGGTCACCATGGCATTCACTTTTCCTCTTTAACTCTTCAATTAGGTCAAGGATTGTAAAAAAGTGTTTGCTTTGCAAATGTCCATTTGCAGGCAGCACACCAAATGCTGTAAACGTCATATTTTAACTGGACCTTTGCAGGTCAGTTGTGTTGCTCGAGCTTTAATTCAGAAATGATGTTTCACTAATGACCTTTGACCTTTTAACACCAAATCTATCTAGAGCTCTTCCGGTTATCTTTTTAAGCAAGACATACAGTACAGCGCAGAATTAATATATTTCCAGAAGAGTAAGAAATGTTTTTCTAAATATCTTGAACATAATTCGATTGGAAGACATTGCTGCCTTAGTCAGCAATGTCATCCAATCCAATTAAGTTCAAAATATTCAACAATACGTTTTAATTTGTTTTGGAAACATGTTAAGTTATTTCTGAGGCCAACTGTAGTGTTAAATTTGTGCAAAACCCCTAGTTACATTTCAGAGACAAAAAATTCCAGATTATGTCACCAAACCTTGACCTTCTGACCCCACCAATCTTCGGACCACTGAGCGCAAACTCACAGTAAGACAGGTTTACTGAACAACGCTAAGTTATTGCTGTGGCACTGAATCAGAGGCGCAGACAGAGAAGCAGACCTATACACGTAATAAGTAAACACGGGACTGAATAACTGTAAATATTTGTGTGAATTCAAGGCCATCAATGAAATATCAACGTTTGTGTCAATAAAACATTTATCAGTGTTTTTCTTTTTTGACAGGTATTTTTATCAAACATTGCTGATGAGAGTCAATTCTCCTAGGTTTCCACAATTTATTGGCAACCTGGAGAAATAGCGCTAAGATTTAATTGATGATATTTACTATCGATCGAAGGCGCGAACGTGACTCTGGCTCGTAAGTGATTTTAATGTGGTCAATGAATGACTAAACATAGTAGCGAGTTATTTATCGCTTAAAACAAATAGTCGCGATTTATGAGGGGAATTAAACGTGTGATTATTAAAGGTATTCAACGATTATTGACATACTCAGGTAATAGATTTTGTACTATTTAACGCTGCGAGGCCATGAAACAGTATTTGTAGACATAGCTTAGGTCTGTATAGAATGCAGGGGTATAAAGATTGAGTCACGACATATTCTCCCAAAGCTCAGTTCATTTCTTTTTGTTTTACAAACCCTCCTAACTTAATTGTTACATATCTGGAAAAAATAATGCTGCAATTTCCCAATGAAATGACATTCCAGTGGTATATTTTCAAAAATAATCATCTCTTGGGCTGCCAATGGGCATTTCTCAAGACCACTGCAGAATCCATTTCTGGCTGGTATGAGTGTCAACTGGTTAATGTAAATATTTAATCTTCTTCAGAGTCAGAATCTCATGGTCAGCTGACCATCTGTCTTGGCCATGGTCATCTGTGCACAGCACTTAACTAATGTTATCGGACAGTCATAAGTTAGACATTAGGCTCTACAAAGACCCATAACACACAAGTTCAGAACAAATATCCGGTTCTGCGAAGCTTTCACAGATTTTTAAGTATACTATGCTTTAATGAGAAAAAGGTTCTCAAACTTCTGTTCACATAGTTGGGGCATGGGGTTGTGGGAGGGATGGTGGGGGTGGTAGTGCGGAGCCAATTCTGAAATATCCATAGATCCAGAATTTGATCCAATCTGGATCTGGGTTCTATCACCCGGATTATGACCAAAGTTCATTTGTTGTGTTAAAATTTAAAGTCAAATTGGATTACTATTTTTTTTAAATACAGCCCGGAATAAACCTTTGTGACTGCCTGGCTGACTGACAGACTTGACAGACCAACCGACGGACCGACGTTATTCATGAGCTGTGCTGTACTGCTTGTGGAGATAAAAGATTGTGGTTATTTAAGACAGGTACATGTGGTGGGCTTTAGAGTGGATTTTGACGGTGATTAAATTTTCTACATACTTGTAGTCCTTTCCATTGCGCGAGAACATCTCCCTGTCTCTGATCTACATATCTCATTTCATCAGGGTACGATGACTTGACCCTGGAATATACAACAATACGAATACCGGTAATTTGATACTCAAGACCCTAAACCCATTCACGAATATCCAACTTAATGTCAAACCAGTTTTTAAAATAAAAATGAGTATTCTTCATTCATTAAATATATACATGTTGTATTGCTACCATAGATACATTAACCCTTTAATGGTCATATCGGCCAAAACCTGCCTCTGTTATGGTCTTGTGGAATGTCCATTTACAGGTCAAGAGAATACAATTTTTGAAAACTTACCACTGGAATGACTGGCTCGATAACCGAGCCAGTCATTCCAGTGGTAAATTTTAGGAAATATTCTTCTCTTGGTCTGCAAACGAACATTTTCTATGAGAAAATTGAGATTTTCTTGAACAAATTAGATGGTTAAAGGGTTAAACGCAGTTTTACACATCAGATGTCTGAGCAGGTAATTATCACTGCTTCAAAACAATGGAAATTACAGCTTGCAGGACCACATCATCCTGTTTTTGTCACATTGTAATTTTGTTTTCCCAAATTTTCACAATTTACTAGATATTTTTCGATTATGATCAGGATTGTGGAATCCAAGTCTACAGTCACACTCGTTTGTGTGTTAAAATTTGAACCAAATCAGGCAAGTAGTTTCTTAAATATCCATAATGATCTACAATTTGTTCTCATCCCGATATAGGTTTTTTATCCGGCTCATGCCTAAAGCCTTAATATCCTCGTTCACATGTGTTAAAATTTGAGTCAAAACGGATCTGACACTGGTTTTTGAGATACACTCCGGGGATGCGTGTAGGCACATATGCGCATGCGTGTGCACATGCATGTGTGTGTACACATACACACTCCCTCACGCCCACCCACCCGCATGCACCACACACACACATGCACACACGCACGCGCACGCACACACACACCCACACCCACACCCACACACACACACACACACACAACATACCATTGCAATATATCATTTTCCCATTATGGCATATACGGTGCAGCCGATGGTAATAATCGTGACTTAATATATATATATATATATATAATCTTTATAGGTTTGTAAGAGGGTATATATTAGCTACCGTGTGCATTATGGGAATAGTGACACAACGATGTGTAGATCCAGTTCTCACTATCTGCCTCCACATCCCGCCCACCCCTTACACCACCTCCCCCACCCTATTTATACCTAACTAAGCTCTGCCAACAGTTTACACATGATTTAAAACACTAAAACCTGAACATCTAGGATCTAAATTTCAAGGTAACTATACAAGTAAGCTATTGAATAGTTTGAAACTAATTTCACTGGGGAAAGCTGCTGCCTATGGCCGCAACATCCCCCAGTTAAATTAGTTTCAAAATATTCAACAAACTGTTTATTAAATTATAAATTCGTACACTTTCATGATGGACTTTTTCAATTTTTGTGAGGAAACTAGGTAATTTTTATTTTGCCATCAGCGAACATGTGATGTGTTTGATTATGACATTAGATACTTGATTGACAGATCAGTTACGCCCATTGTGCCATAATCTATAATATAGCATTATCTTTATAGGATTGTAAGTGGGTAGGTTAACTACCAGTGTGCATTATGGGGGTGGTGATAGGAAGATGTCGGAGTAAATAAGCAGGAGCTGGAGGTTATGGGAAGAACAAGATGATGTCATAGAACAATCTGACGCCCATGGGGATCGCTCAGCTGAATGAAGGAATCCAGTTTTAGCTATGCCCTGCCCATCTCTAGCTAAGTTCCACCCACACTTTGCCTGTGTTGGGATCAATCGATCCCTGAACTCCCTGACTCAATTTCCAGAAAACTATACAGGTTACATGTAGTTGTTGAATATTTTGAACCTAATTTGACTGGGTGCTGGTGCTGTCTATGGCAGCAACGGTGCCCAGTTAAATTAGTTTCAAAATATTCAACAGAATGTTTAGTAAATAGTAAAACACATAATTTGTACAACTCGATGAACTATTAAGCATTTACAATGTCATCCTACACATCATGTAGTTGATTATGACATCATATGATTGACTAGGAAACTAGAATTATCCGTTATCAGTATGTGAAGATGAAACTTAGAAAATTAAGTTTCAAAACACAGAGATAGTGTCGAAAATATGATAATTTAATCTGGAAATATATGGTACAGGCTAGAAACACAGAAATTTTAGAGTAACCCTGATTATTTGAGGACATAATTGTATAAATCTATACATGAGTGATGATTTGCTATGGAAGGATAGTTGTCATGGCATAAGGCCACTTGGACTAGTTGAGCTAACAAAAGGCGCAGGCAAGTCAATATTGTAGCGAGATGATGAGGGAGTGTAACTAGCGTGGGCAGGGAATTATGAGAAAAGTATTACCTACCTTCACAATAGAAAACATAAATAAACATTTATATTTGATAGGAGATGGAGGGAGAGAAGAGGGGGGGGACATGGCAGAGAGTGGTATGGCACAAGGGAGCGAGAAGAGCATGTGAGAGAGCGAGAGTGATCGATAGAGAATCAGACTGAATTTATTTTAAGATTTATGGGTTTTTATTTTTTAATCTAATCAATTAGCCAATATGTTTACTAAGTTCTAAAAATCACTAGTTCATAAGGACCATGTTCAAAAGCATACCTGATTTACCCAGGTTGCAGTAAGTACATACACCTGAGTGTTATGGTGGGAAATTGGTTAAGTGCTTATTGAATTACAAGACTGTTTGACAGGTACTTGTGCTGTATTCAGGATATAATATTGAACCATTCTCTCTATGTTATCTTCTGAGAAGATTCATAACAATTTCATTGGTCAATTACTTTCGCAGAAAGTAATTGACCAATGAAATCGTGATAAATTCTTCCGAGAAGACGACACAGTATGACTGGTTCAATCAGTGCTGTAATATTAGATTAGTGTCAAAGGTCTGAGCAAACATTTCTTTCCAAGCTATAAATGTGTTGGAGCTTTGACTTGCTGGTTGAGGGGATCAGGTGTCCACTCTTGATACTGACCATCAAGAATGGACATGATATAAAGCTTTGTATGATGGAATGGTCATCGAGATCATTAAACATCTAGAATAAAATGAACAAATATTTGCAGCTTTGCACAATACCTTGACACTAATGGACTTTTACAGTTTTAGCTATATCCCACCCATCTCTACCTAAGCTTCACCCGTCTTGGGATCGATCGATCCCTGAACTCTCTGACTATCAATTTCCAGAAAAGCTTTTGAATATTTTGAAGCTACTTTGACTGGGTGCTGTTGCTGCCTATGGCAGCAACTGCGCCCACCCAGTCAAATTAGTTTAGAAATATTCAACAGAATGTTTATGAAACAGTAAACACATAAAATTCGTACTACAATGCTTAGTCTGTCATCAATTAAGCGTTCGTGACAAACTTATCTAAGCCATTGATTATGAGGTCAGTCTAAGCGTCATGTAGTTGATTATGATGTCATATGATGGATGGATAAACTGGAAAGGTCCATTGATTTTTTGATGTGATTTCTGATCTAATCAACAAGGGGCATGTAGTGTATATGGCCTTTAGATGGAAATGTTAACGAGGTTGGTGTGGGAAACATGTGTATGTGCATGCACATATGGTAGAACTCTAGCAACAACACGTATGAAAACACACATGCATGACTGCACCCTAGCTCGCATTGAAGTTTACAAACACATGTGCATGAATTTACACTCCGATTCACAATGGATCATATTTCTCCAATCTCAGATTTAAAGGAAAACTTTTTTTTAAATAGGTGTATAATTAAAACCTAAGCTTTATAATTAATTATTATCGATACCAATGAATACCGGGTATCATTCTATAGAGCGCACATAATTTAATCTTTATTAGATTTACAAGACTGGTCAAGAAAATCACTATTTTTGCTCAGTGAATGACAATTTGCATGTCAAGAGAGGACTATTTTTGAAAAGTTACCACATGAATGACTGGAGTTATTCATGTGGTAAATTTCCAAAAATACCCCTCTTGTAACCTGCAAATTGGCATTTCTCAAAACAACTGTAAACATCATTTTCACCATCTTGACACTTTATGGGTTGAAGCAATAATTTGCAGCAAGGTATTAAGCATTTGCAGATTTATTTCATTGGGGTGGAGTGTGGATGGCGGAAAAAAGGTCAATAATTTCAATTAAATATTTACTCCGTAAAAATATCATCCAGAGATAGCCGTGACCTATTAATGCAATCATTAATATAAATAAATAACTAAAATAATGTAATCAAATAATATACATAAATAAAGTAAATACACTAAAATAGTGTTTAACATTAACCCTTTAAACACTCATATCAGCCAAAAATGGCTTCTGCAGTGGTCTTGAGAAATGTCCATTTGCAGACCAACAGAAGACTATTTTTGAAAATTAACCACTGCAATGACTGGCTCGATAACCGAGCCAGTCATTCAAGTGGTAAATTTTCAAAAATAGTCTTCTCTTGGTCTGCAAATGGACATTTTCTATGACAAAATTGAAATTTTCTTGAACAATTTTGAGTGTTAATGGCTTAAGGCTGTAATACTTTTGCGCCAATGGTTGTAGGAATGTTCTATTTTAATAATAACTACATGTAGAAGAACTATTTTTGGATTGACTAAACTGTTTTTTAAATCCAGAACAGATCTTTACAGCATAATTATATTGAGATGGTGTTGTTGACATTTTGTTTCTCTTTACTGCTACTCCTACAGGTCTCATCCAATCTCGCTGAAACTTCGCAGACACATCCTAGGGATATGTTCCGACATCGTAACTGAACATGATATTCCATTCACTCTTAAATTATGAACTGATGATGGGATCTTGATAAAACTTGAGGATGGTGGTAGTGCATATTCTATGGATAACTATCGACATCATTATGGAGACTGATTTTCTAGTCAGAACCTTGTGTTTTAGAAGGGTACTGCAAACCTTAAATTTTCAGATAAAACTTCAGAGGTATATTCTATGCGTAACTCTCACCATCATAACGGACGCCTACTGCCGCTTCACCCCTGGCAGTTTTTTGAAGGGTGACCACACCCTTAAATATTAAAATCACTACTCCTCCATTACAGATAAAATAGATCTTGATAAAACTTGAGGACTATTCTAGTCATAAGTATCAAAATCATGTGGCACAATTTTTTTTTATTCACCACCTCATGGGTTTTAGAAGGGTGCCCCACCCTTAAATTTATAATCGCTACTCCTCTGTTATTGATGAATGAAACATACTTATCATTAACACAATGAATGTAATTAATGTATACGACGACCGTATGCGTATACATCCTCCACACCAATACCCCCTCTCCATCCCAACCCACACCACCCCACACATTACCAGGTATCGAAATAAGTAGCAGTCAAATATTTACCTCTGGAACTACCTAGCAAACAATGGAATTCATAAAAATAACATTGAACACGCAAATGACTACACAATTGTTGACACAAGAAACGGAAAAAACACCTGTGTTATATTGCTAATTTCCTATAACAAATTTACGGGGGAAGGTGATAGAGACTAATGGTAACTAACCCGTCACAAGCTGAATTCCACAACAATATACTCAGTGAATCAGAATTTATACTATGGAATACATTGTCAGTAGAAAAATGTTGGTGTCCATTTTGGAACCAATGTTGCTGAAAGCTGTTGCTGTCTTAGACAGCAACAGCTTTCAACGACATTGGTTCCAAAATGAACACCAATTAAGGATCGGCATATGAAATAGAATAGAATCTATAAATCCCGAGATTTCGCTGTTCCAGGTGTTAAAGGTCACTACGTTAATTAATCATATAGCGAGGATCGAAAGTAAACCCTTCGGTCAAGAGATATTTGCGATGTAATGAGATAGGTATTAGCAATTAAGAATTATATTCCCTAAATGGTCACTATTAGACATGAACGGTAAATAAGCGAACACAATGACACACCCAGCTTGGACTGCAATGACGAGTCATCGGCTTCACGAATGGCTCGATAAAAATCCCAGTGATTACGTTGAGAAAGATTTTTTATTTTCAGTCAAATTATTTTCAAAAGATCCAGTGTATAATGTTGATCAATAAGGCTCCAAAACAACTATCTGAAGGTTTTTGAAATATAATTTCAGAAGTAAAGTTAAATGGAAACAGTTTGATATATAGACGCTGAATATAGGAAGTTATTTCTAGCTATGCCCCGCCCATTTCTAGCTAAGCTCCAGCCACTTTTTATGCATGACAGAATTTAATTGTAACTTTGAAACCTCAACTCCCAAAATCAAGATTTCAAGGTAACTCGTATACACCTAAGCTGTTTTATATTTTGAAACTAATTTGACTGGGGATTCTAATGCTGCAACATCCCACACTCAAATTAGTCCCAAAATATTCAAAAGAATGCTTATTAAATTGTAATTTCATCAAATATACAATAGTGAAGGACTATATTCGAATTTCATGATAGTGTTATGTTATTTCCATACTGACACCGCCTAACTACTGACATAATTTATTATGATGTCAGATACATGAGTGACGGATCAGATCCATCCATTCTCGTGTTATGTTCGTGTGTACTTACTCATCTGCTAAGTAATTCATACGCTTGATCTTCTCTTCCACAGGCACCAACTCACGCTCCAAATTCTGAAAGTCAAGGTACAACACACAGGTAATATTATAAATGACCACGTTTAGGAGCGCCATAACATATGCGTTTTAAGACAACTCTTGAGATCATTTAGTACAGGTCAATTTAAACAAATCACTTCAACCCTAAATGGTTAAGATTTGTCAAGAAAATTTAAATCTTTACTTAACCTTTTTCAACGATAAATCCTTGAAAAAATACATTCATTATGATATAAAACAAATTCTGTTGTATATTTTGAAATTAATTTGACTGGAAGACATTGCTGCCTCAGGCAGCAATGGCTTCCAGTAAAATTAATTTCAAAATATTCAACAGTTTTCTCGTACGATTGATTTGAAATTGAGATATGTCAAATTCATCGGTGAAAGGATTAAATGTTCATTCCCAGACTAAAAGATTGTTTTTAAATTTTACCACTTGAATCAATTGGCTTGGTTATTGAGGCAGTCATTCCAGTTGTAGAATTTAAAACAAGACAAATCGGATATCGTAGACCCTCGCCCTCGTTTTTGTCACACTAAATTTTGGATTTTCCACATTTCTCTGGATCACATCCAAAGATGTGAAATCCTAGTGCTTGGTCACAACTTTCCTGTCGTTAAATTTGAGCTAAGTCGTACTAATAGTTTCTTAGATATTCACAGATCCAGGATTTAATCCAGGTTCTCTTATCCGGATCACGACTAAAGTCTGGCAATTTTCTTGCACCACGAGTTTAACGGTTGAACCAAATTGGATGAGTATTTTTTGAGATACAAGTCTAAACAGACAGACAGACAGACAGACAGGCACGCAGGCAGACAGACATGGATCGCTCCATTTTACGGTGAATCCTGTCAAATGTGTGTCAATATTTTCAACATTTTTGAAATTCCTATTTAGTGTTTTCTTCATTATTAACCTTTTAACAACCAAATTTGTCGAAGAAAATTTCAATTTTTTCATAGAAAATGTCCATTTGTAGTAATTATTTAGACTATTTATGAAAATCTACCTCGGAAATCACTGGCTTGGTTATCGAGCCAGTCATTCCAGTGAAAAATTTTCCAAAATAATCTCTTCATCTGCAAATAGACAGTTCTCAAGACCACTGCAGAGGCCGTTTTTGGCTGATATAAGTGTGAAAGGGTTAACCGGCCCGCACATAAATAGAAGCAATCGTCACACTTTATTATTGATTCACTAAATTAATTTGTGAAACAGAATTCCATATCAATTCATTTTCTAATTAAGTCGTGGACTTGCTCTCAGAATGGACAAATGTATGGACATTTAGATATTAACACTAACATGTAAATTCCTTCAAATTTGTTTTTTAATTCTCTCAGAGAAAATGCCCATAATTTGTCGAACAAGAGACTTTAAAATTTACAACGAATGACTGGCTCAGTTATCGAGCCAGTTATTCCAGTTGTAAATTTTCAAAAATAGTTTTCGCTTGTTCTGCAAATGAACATTTTCCAACTGGAGAAGTCGGTTTTTGTCTAGCTTGGGCATTAAAGAAATAATTAACCCTTTCACCGATGAATTCTTCATATTTCATTTTCCACACTACCATATAGGAAAACTGTTGATTATTTTGAAATTAATTTGACTGGAAGCTGTTGCTGCCTCAGGCAGCAACAGCTTCCAGTCAAATTAATTTTATAATGTTCATCAGAATAAGTTTCTATATACATTTTCAAGGATTTGTCGGTGAAAGGGTTAAAAAGATATTTTCATTGACAGCGTGGAAGAAATCTGAAATTACTACGGGTAATTATTTACATATGGCATATTCTATTACCTGTTTGAGTAGCTAGTATACAGAGAAACCATTTCATTACTTCACAATGGCTAAAGGGCCATAAAGCTCACCTGGACTAGATGAATATTCATATAATACTATCATATACTGAATTGATTTTCAAAACTTTTAAACAAATTGTTTAAAGTTACTGAGAGCTATTGTAGAAACCAATTTTCAAAATGACAAATATATTTGCGACTTCGCACTACATAACTAGGCCTAACAAAGCTTGATGTGGATCCTTCCCGCGCACCACCCAGATGGATTTACGAAGTCTTAAGTCAACCAGTCTAATTGACTACGTGATTTCATGGAGAATGATTTTCAAAAAGGACCTCTGGTGGCCGTAATTACTGATTATCACATTTGTACCAATTTTAATAGGAATTCTCATCACACTATCAGGGATAACGGATTTTCAGAGTTCTCAATGGATAGACCTGATCTGTCACTCAAGTCACGTCTTAATTAATTATGTTAAATGTTGCCTGACATCACAATCGAATTGCGCAATGAATGACATATTAAGATCCGTCATGAACATTGAATGGTCTGTTAGGTGTACGAATTGTATGTATTTACTATTTAATAAACATTCTGTTGAATATTTTCAAACTAATAGTAATTTGACTGGGCGCTGTTGCTGCCATAGGCAGGTTACACGTTTCCAATTCAAATTACCAATTCCCTGAATTCTGCTCATTTTCCAATATTGTGGCAAACTACTGTCCCGAGGTCCTTCTATTGTGTCTATTGCAGGAATGGATGATTCCAGTTTATCCATAAATCATATGACATCATAATCAACTACGTGAGTGCAGGATAGGTCACAATCAATTACGTCATGAATGACATAGCTAAGTTCATCACAAATGCTTAATTCATGACGAACTAAGCCTTTTTGTACGAATTGTATGTCTTTACTATTTAATATGGACAGAAACAGCACTCAGTCAAATTATTTTCAAAATATTCAACAGCTTACCTGTATAGTTTTCTGGAAATTGAGATACAGAGTGCAGGGATCAATCGATCCCAACATGGGCAAAGCATGGGTGGAGCTTAGCTAGAGATGGCCAGGGAATAGTTAAAACTGAATTCCTCCCCTGGGGATGTGGCGACTATTATCCCCTTAACCATTGAAATTATTCAAGAAAATTTAAATTTTCCCATATAAAATGTACATTTGCACACCAAGAGAAGACTTTTAGAAAATTTACCACTGGAATGACCGGCTCGGTTACCGAGCCAGTCATTCCAGTGGTAAATTTTCAAAAGTAGACTTCTCTTGGGCTGCAAATGGACATTTCTCAAGACCACTGCAGAAACCATTTTTGGTTGATATAAGTGTTAAAGGGTCAATAGCATGCGGGAAAGTTTACTTCAGGTATATCATACGTACAGCATGCTTTCTTTGAAGCTTCTCGTTAGCCTCGAGGTCCTTGCCCACGTCACTATCCATCATGCCGTCCTTCTTCTCCTTCATCCAGTCCTGTAGCTCATCACACGTTGACTGAAACAGCTCGATGCTGGAAGGTAATGCATAGATTTGATAAGCAATTTGGCAGGAATTTCATTGGGATTTTTATTGCTTACAATATATACTTCGTTCATTCAATAATAGGGATTAAAATTTCATTGAGTAATTATACAATGGTCAGTTTAGTCATGAAAATTTAAGTAGTCATTTAGTGAATGTCCATTTACAGGGCAAGAGAAGACTATTTTTTTTTAATTTACCACTGGAATGACTGGCTCGCTATATTCTCAAAGTAGTTTAACATGTTAAATGCTCAAATTTGGTTTTTAAAATCTAAATTTTCTCGAGTGAAATTACTGGCTCAATCCTGTATCGGGCCAGTCAATTCAGAGCAAAATTTTCAAAAAGTCTTCTGGTCTTTAATGGTCACGCCGACCAAAAAAGCTTCTGTTATAGTCTTAAGTAATGTCCATTTGCAGGAAAAGACCTGTTTGAAAATGTACCCCTAGAATGATCGGCTCATTTTAAATCCAGTCATTCCAGTGGTAAATTTTAAAAAATAGTCTTCACCAGCAAATGGGCATTCATAGAGAAAGGTTTCAACAATTTTGATAATTGAAACGTTACCTTGATGGGTTGTACATAAACTGAATATATTTACCTTGATGCGCCTTGCAACGATCGCTCCCGTTCTTTCTTTAATCTGTTCAAATTCGCCCATCTGGAAATAAGTGTATAAAATTCATGAAGGTAAATCACTACCTACCTGTGAGGTGTGCGCCACCCATCCCTAGTTAAGCTCTACCCACACCTATGGCAGCAACAGCACCCAGTCAAATTAGGTCCAAAATTTTCAACAGAATGTTTATTAAATATAGTAAAGATATACCATTCGTACAACAAAGCTAAGTCTGTCTTCAATTATGCAGCCATAGGTCCATTGGAAGGTTGGATTGGTGAATGACTTGAGGTTATGAGTTCTTCCATCTACCGTTCTGTCGATCAGACATCCTCACTAAGCCTGGTTTCAATATGGTTCACAGAGGGTACTCAGTGGTAGCAGGCTGGTCTAAGGCACAGAAAGGTTAGCAGGCGGACAGCAATCGCAACCACCAGGAGACAGAGTCCCCTTCTAAATCTCATGAGCAACCATACAACAGTTATCAAAAGGGCAGCCACAGTGATCCAGTCCAGAGATGACTACATGACAGAGGCAATATCAGACAACTGGCAGACACCAAGTTCTACCTCAAGAAAGACAAAGATCTCAATGCCAGGCATGCGCACACTGATCTGGACAGAAAATGACTAGACCAACTAGTCAGGGACGAAGAGATAGGCCCTAGAGATAGGATAGAGATCTCCAGACATCTAGTGCGAGACCCACCTACATGTACCACTTCCAGATTCTACCTACCACTAAAATCAATAAGGCCAAACAATACAGCCCTACCACTGCCAGACTAATCAAGTGCCAATTTAGCTGCCCCAGAGAAGTAATCAGGAGTGAAAACACTATTTGTTGCCAGTCTACATACAAATTATTATCAGAATTTTACCACATCTGACAATAGACTGACATTATTACCCGTTTATTGCTATTGTATGCTCCCAATGGGAGTTGAGATTGTGTTGGGCCCATGACTTCCATGACAGTGTGACTGTAAATTGCACAAAGGATTTGAGATTGTGCAGGAATGAAAAAGGCCCAATGACCAGGGATAAAGTTGTAAAGTTGGCTAAGCACGCACGTGGAAGCAGACTATGAAAATGAACTATACCTAATATACCTATTATTGGCAATAGATAATAATGATATACTGTAGTCTACGGCTGCAGTAGTTTGAAAATGTCCTGCAGATATAATCAGTCCTCCATTTGTCACTGTTTCTTGTCCTCGGTCAAAGTCCTTAGCTCCTTCAAGTCCCTCTTGGTCATCAGTGCACCCAGTCTGGTTTCTTTTAAATCTGGTAATGTAGTGCAGTTCGCAAGGTTGTGTAGTGTCGTCCTCTACAATTTCAAGCGCAACCACACAAATCGTTATTTCAGTGGCGTCCCCTACAAGCCTTGTCAATGTTGGCGCACAGTACAACAATTCACCTTTCCAGCCTATCCATCTATTATCTGACGCACGTCATAATCAGCTAAGCGGCGTGTAGAATTACATCATAATAATTATGTCATAAATGATTCTATATGGCCTGTCTTTAACTCTTAAAGCTGTATGATTTGTATGTCTACTATTTAATAAACATGCTGTTGAAGTATTCTAGAAATTGTTAGTCAGGGACTTCAGAGATCGATCGATCCCAACATGAGCGAGGTGTGGGTGGTGCTTAAAAAAGATGGGCGGGGCATAGCTAAAAATGGAAAGGTCACTTTCCAAGGTTATCTATGCAGGGGTGTCTTGTGGCATTCACAGAACATGGCCACACATAGACCATCGTTGTTGGGCCATCTTCAATGACAGTGGGACTGTAATGCACATAGTGTATAACGCGTCATTGGAGATTATACTCTGGTCAGCTATGTTGGCTTATAGTATAACGGTGTTTGCGGTGACAGGCATCAAGTTTATCTAGAACTGGAAAAGTCCATTGTTCAAAGATAACACTACTCTATATAAATGGAAATTCTTTGGAAGGTTTGCTAAATCTTGCTGATCTGGAACATCCACATAAGTAAAAGTTCCGCAATAAACTAGAGTGTAAATTGTGTAATGCAGGGTTCGATCTTCAGTTATGTCCGCTAGTCCAAGACTACCCGATTCCCACACGGACTACTCATAGTCTATTAGTCACATGTCCGGTGGACTAGTGCAAAATTCTTGTCAAAATTATCCATTAGACTCGCCAAAATGAAATATTCCATGACGTTGATAAACATAATACTTAAAATTGTGGGAAACATGCACCACTGTTCACAACATAAGCCAATTATCCAATTTCTGTATATAATATGACATAGTTTTAAAATGGCTAATATAGTGTTATCTAAAGCTGTCACTTCCTATTATTCTAAACACCTAAACTGAACGGTTGAGATAATAAGAGGTTCATTTTTTAGATACTTCACAATAGAAATTTTACGTATCTTATGTTGCGCGGTCATTGTTCAGAATATTATTTGAAAAGAACGTTCGAGATCAGAAGTTTGTTTTTACAAGACTTCAAAGTATAAATTTGGCACATCTTATCTGCCGTGGTGGTCAGGTATCATATTATTCTAGTTTGTTTTTCAGACACTGAATCTCCACGAAGGCATATCTGATATGGCATTTTGTAATTAAGGATAACATGAGTGGAGATGGAAGATTTTTCAATTGCGAATATTTCGTTAGATATGGCAAAATATACAGAACTATTTCTAAAAACTTGTTTTTTCACACTTATTTTAGTTGGAGAGGTAATTATAGCAATAATGTTTAATACAAAATTTACAACAATTTCGATAGGCCACGGCATTACTTTGCTCAATAACAACTGCAATTTCTCTTCACTTGATTTAGTTTACCGACACATATTAAAAGATCTGCGCTCTTATTACAGTAAACAACATATTAGCGCTTCTAACCTGGGATTATATAGGTAAAACACTGGCCAAGATTAAATGAACAATATTCTAATTGCAATAACCTATCTTGTCAGCACTTCTATACCGTAGTCCCATCTTAATAAAACAGGAAGCAAAAACTGGAATTCCACTTCTAATTAAAGAACTACTCAGTGAAAATGTGGTGTGTTAACACTTTTCCTTCTGTGTTATATAATATGTAAATGACACATGAATGTTATAGTTGAAGCTCTGCTAATTATTTTGAAAACAATGTGACTAACTTGTAAGTGATTAATTGCTGTCTGCAATTTCTTTCAGTCAAACTAGCTTCTAAATTTGGCTCCTTTAAAACAAATCTCAGAATTCAGAATGACAAATATTATTATACCAATAATATGTATTCATTTTCTAATATGCCACATCTTTAGAATGCTAGTGTATCTCTATGGGCTAATTGTGTATGTGCCATAACACATCTAGATATAAAATAAACACATTTTTGATATAAAAATATATTTTCATTCAGAATTAAAATTTGGTTGGCATGACTGACTAGTTAGTTGATTAATAGCAATGAGTCCCAAACACCATACCCCAACCATGACATGTAACTGTAATGGCTAAATTTGACAGTTTGCTGGCCTTAGGAAATAACATGAAGGGGGTGGGGGTGGGGGTGGATGGAATAAAATGTTAAGATCTACCTCTGGTAAAAGCATTGGGGGGGGGGGGGGGGAGGGGGGCGTGACTACTTTAACCCTTTAACACTAAAGCCGGCCAAAACGGCTTCTGTAGTTGTCTTGAGAAATGTCCATTTGCAGAGCAAGAGAAGATAATTTTTGAAAATTTGCCATTGGAATGACTGGCTCGAAAACCGAGCCAGCCATTCTAGTTGTAAATTAAAACAATAGCAGTCTCTTGGCCTATAAATGGACATTCAATAAGCACCTACTTGTTTTTGTGTTTTTTCTGAGGGAGGGCGCCCGGACCCCACTCTTTTGCAGAACTGGTATGCCTATCTGCGAACTAGTGTATTTTATAAATCACTAGTCCGACAGGCTAGTGGAATAAAAATTTAAGATCTACCCCTGTAATGACACATCAACGGGTGTTGAAAAACTCGACAATATTTGGTTTTAACGAATTTATCTCCGCTAACTGCGTTGGAGAAACTGCAATAGTCAAATCCTTCCAGTGCTGGTACTATTATGAGCGCACTGTCACAACGCAATTGTCTATTTCAATAATTTGAATCAGAAAATTTAACCACACATTTACCCGCATCGCTAGACACAAGGATAAAAATGGTAAACGTGAGCATGGAGTGATTCGTCTTGTTGTTGAGTCTCCTGGACAGATCTTCCCCAAACTTGGATAAAAGCTTTCCACTGGTGTCCAAACAGCAACAGCTTTCAGCAACATTGTTTTCAGAATGGCCAATTTTGACACGTTTTCCAAATTGTTATTTAGAATAAGAGAATAATAACAACATATTGGGTGTGTCTGCCCGTGGTGGGCGTGTTGGTCCAGGGAAAGGGCGTCCCTTATTCTGCTCGATTTGTGCCTATAGGCTTCATCGGGTGGAGCTGGTGTATCCAATGACATTCTTTTTGTGTTCTCCATGAGGTGGAGTTTTGATCGTCCAGGTCTGATGAGACCAAGCATCAGGCTTAACAACCTTTGCCGAGTAGCTCATATAACTGACTACGTTGTTATCATCTGTCAAATTGTTATTTAATTGTCTGCCTACTGCATTTCTTCAAAATATTCAACAGATCCAGAGTTATTGACCATTAAAATACCAGCATGGTGGCTTGCAGCAGTCAAACAGTTAAAGCCACGAGGTTGTAGATATAGAACTCAGGTGTCATTATCCTAATATTATTCAGCCATTTTCTACGGAAGACCTTGATGCCACAGCAGAATAATTATCTGCTAATTAATATTAATTATCAATAATCTATAACTACCTGTCATTAATTTCCTTCTGCCTCTTGCGCACATGGTCCCGCTTAGAGCTGCCAGATTTCACGATGTCATCCGCTAATTGGTTGATGGTGTCGAGACGGCCTTTGTTCGCGGCCATGCTCGTCAACAGTTTCTGTAATTATTAAGTCACAGTTGTGGCAGGCGTAATTATTATTTAATTATGATAACAGGATCTGTGTGGATGCTAAAGTAAACAAGTTAGAGGCAATATGAGATTGAAAAGCTTTGTCATCCCGCTTGTTGTCGCATTGTAAAGATATTCCATATTTTTAGTATTATCCAGATTTTTTCAGAGATTACTCAAAGTTTAGAATCCTACTGTATGGGCACATCCTTTCTTGTTTTTAAAGATTTGAGTCAAATCGGGCTAGTTGTTTCTGAATTATCCATAGATCCCGAATTTGACTGGATCAGGATCTGTATTTTTTTATTTGGAAGAAAGCCAGTCTGAAAATCTTCTTTCACGCTAAAATCCTTTGTATTATTAAAATTTGAGCCAAATTGGATCGGTATGTTTTTAGATACAACTTCATTAATTCTAAATTAATTATGACATTTGAATAGTAAATGTCATATACATAGAAACATATAGATAATAACAAACCATGAATTCTTGTATAAGCGTTATTTCAAACGATGATATAGCTCAACCATTGCAACATTTTCATAGTCTTATATATCCAGAAAAACTGACAATTTTTCAGACTCCGCCCTTCCATAGACCAAATCCCAAGTTATATCTACACCCAATAAATGTATCCCCACCAACCCACCCCATCCTATCCCCACACACAAAGCACCACCACAAGATGCGCGCATGCCTACCAACAGTACATTAGGAGTCGGCGACAATGCATTACTTACCCCCCGCAACATGATTAAATTTTGATTATTTCAGTTTTGACATTGATTTTCGTAACACTTCGGGGGAGCTACACAACCCTTCGGGGAAGCACCTCTAAGATCGGGTCATGACTCAAATACATCTAGGTGTAAGCAGCCAATAAAAACCAACTGAACGATCAAACGAACGAACAAATATCTTATACCTTCATGACTATTACCGTTGCTCATGACAATGCTTACAATGTTGTAGTCGCTTCTCAGCATTTTGGCTAAGATCAAAGTGCAAATGTTGTAGGCTCTTAGCAGTCTGGCTTTGTCACAAAAATGGTGCTGGATTGCTGACTAATGCTTGGCATGCTATTTCAACCCTTGTGATTTAAAGGGTGTTCATGAACACCTTTCTTGAAAATGTAGTTTTAGAACTGCTCTTGAATAGTTCTAAAACATTGCTATAGAACATTTCAAGAACCTATATCTAGAACAGTTCTAGAACTCCCAAGTTATTCAATAATTCTACATGTAGAACATTTCCAGAACTCATAGTTCTAGAACTGTTCTAGAATATAAGTTCTTGAACTGTTCTAGAATATAAGTTCTTGAACTGTTCTAGAATATAAGTTCTTGAATAGTTCTATAAGTTCTTGAATAGTTCTATAATATTCTTGCACTAGTGTTCCAGAAAGGTTCTAGAACTGAGTTCTAGACCGCTTCAAGAATATAAGTTGTTGAATAGTTCTATAACATTTTAAGAAATTATATTCTAGAACTGTTTGAGAATATATTCTTGAATAGTTCTGGAACTGTTCTCGAGCAGTTCAAGTACAGTCGGTGAACGTTATAAGAGACGTTTTTCTAAAACAGTTGTTCTAGAACTATTCAAGTTATATTCTCGAAAAGTTCTCAAACTCCAAGTTCTAGAATATAACTTGAATAGGTCTAGAATATTCTAGAACTAGTGTTCTAGAATAGTTCTAGAACTAGGAATTCTAGACCAGGACTAAAATATAAGTTCTTGAATAGTTCTATAACATTTTAAGAACTTATATACTTGTGTTCTAGAACAGGGTCTTGAACTTAGCTCTAGAGCATGAACGATTTTATGACCATATCGAAAATCGCGATTATTTTTTAAATTGTGAATTTATATGATTAAAAAGTAAAGGTGCATAGTTACATGCAGAATGGCTGAAAATAAAATTATTAAAATTATATACTTTTACAGGCTTAAATTGTGTGTCTAGATACAATGAAACGAAATAAATCTTAACATATGATTTCATTATGTGTAAATTAATAAAAAAAAATTTTAAGTTGTCAAATTGAATTAGAGGCACGAGTCCCTAATTCAAATTCACAAACTAAAAATATGAAATGTATTTATACAAAATGAAATCCTCATATGTTAAGATTTATTTCATTTCCTTCAATCGAGAAAAACAGCTCATGCCTCCAAAAAGCTTATAATTTTAAGAATTTTATTTTTAAACATTTTCAAAATAATCGAATAATCATGAGTAATTTCTACTGCATATAATATTTCAATTCCCACCTTTTAATTACTTACGAGATCGCTCACGAAAATTGGCATTTTGCTCAGTGAATGTATATGTCCATTTGCATGACAAGAGAAGACTATTTTTTTAAATGCCTCACTGGAATGACTGGCTCATACATTTTCAAAAATAGTCTTCTCTTGGCCTGCAAATGAACTTTTCTAAACACCACTGCAACTTTCGTCACATATGCTTTTGTTGTTATGCTTTGGTAATTTGTACCCAAGCTGATTATTCAAGTAATCACGATTCTTATTAAATAATCGATCGTGATTACTCAAATCAATAATCGCAGACTACTAGACCTGTTCTTGACTATATGTTCTTGAAACGGTTCTAGAAAGTCTCATTTAATGTTCACAGACTCTTCTAGAACTGTGGTGAGAACAGATGAAACACAGTTCGAGAAGAGTTCTTGAACTTGAACATTCATTCCAGAATAGTTCAAGAATAATTCCTGAACAGTTCCAGAATGTTTCGCAGGCCATAGGAGTTGCAGTGACAAGTTTTACAGGACGTACACACATGTACTTACCATGTTATTCTAACCACCCACAGACACATCCACCCCCTCCCCCCCCCCCCACAAAATCAGTCATGCAGGGCTTTAAACATTAGGCACATCGTTGGGTCCTGTAAAATCATCCGGTCAAATTTCAAAGAATTCTCTCTAAAATTGTAGGAGTTGCAACGACAAGATTTCTGGGACATATGTACAGACGGGACAAAAATATAATCCCCTGCTATGTGTAGCAGGTGGTATAATCTTCTCTTGTCCAGCAAATTGATATGTTCCAAGACCACCACACAAGGCAACTTGACCCATGTTTACTACAGGTAATACGGTATTAATATGATAAATGTAGCATATCATTCCAAACTATATAATCACCGTCTCTTTCCACGTACCTGGAATTTCTTCCGGACTGCCTCCATATTGTCAGCAAGACTCTCACGCCGTTGTAATACTTGCTCCTGTCAATACAAGGATAGAAACATTAATAACAAAAATTCAGCAAAAATATTTTCAAATAAACGTTTTATCTAAAATACTTTCTCAACATTTTTAAAACTCTTAAGAGTCCAAAACAAATATACAGGATTGAGCTGTTTAATATTTTTAAACTACTTTTACTGAAAGCTGTTGCTGGCATGGGCAACAACAGCTCTCAGTCAAATTAGTTTCAAATTATTCAACATCTTAGTCGTTTCTCGTCTGTAAGAGTCAAAGGGTTGAAATGCTGCATGGAATTGGGATTTATTAGTAACAATTTAGATTCCGAAAAAAAAAGAATAATTTGCTATTTTTTGGTTGATAATGATGGTGGTGGTGGTGGTGGCAAACAAACAAATAAACAACAAACAAACAATCAAACATTCAACGAACAGACAGACAGACAGACCAACATACGGCACTAGCAACAATACTCGCACTGACCTTTGGCAGCAGATCGGGTAACAAGATCAATCCGAGATTGCAAACCAACGCATTAACGTTTTTGTTTTTGGATTTTCCTGATTTTTTGGATTTTCAGTATTTTTTTAATGAATTTTCAGTATTTCCTGGATCACACCAAAGGTTGTGGAATCATAGTGCAGTATAGTCACACCTTTTGCTGGGTAAAAATTTGAGCCAAAACGGAAAAGTAGTTCCTGAGATATCTGGATCCTGAATTTGATCCAATTCAGATCCAGATACACTTTAACCCAGATCACAGTCGTGTTAGGAAATCGTCCTGCATGGCAAGTTCCTTCATTGCGTTAAAATTTTTGCTAAAATCGGATCAGTAGATTTTGCGATACAGCTTCAGACACTCAGACAGACAGAGACAGAGACGGACAGAGACAGAGAGAGACAAACAGACAGGACATACTAATTATCTCAGTCAGTTCTTACTTAATCAAGAGTGCTTGAACTTGCCTTAAGACAATTAATTCCCCATTGTATCATAAATTCTCGAGGCAACCATAATATATTCTTTCAGGTGTTAGGGACTGTACTGTTGAATATTGTGTAACTAATTTGACCAAGCGCAGTGGCTTCAGCTCCCAGTCTAATTAGTTTCAAAACATTTTACAGCTTTCCTGTATAGCTGTCTTGAAACTGGCGCAGCAGAATTTCAGGGGTATCTGGGTTAATAAGATGGGATGATAATGTCCTGCTGTGAGTATACTAGCTGCTCCTTAACTTATAATCTGACTGCTGCAAGCCACCAATCAATAATTTCAATGGACACTATAAATCCGGTTCTGCTGAATATTTTGATACCATTTTGGGTGTTAGTTGTTGTTGGCCTAGCCACCAACAACTTTCAGTCAAAGTGTTTTCAAACTATTCAGCATATCCATAGCTTACGCCATGGAAAATGTAGTCTGCAGACATTTAATAGCAGACAGTCAAGTAGCAATCATTATAATTACATATGATGACAATATTTGCAAGCAATTGCTGTCCATGGGGTGAATTGGTTCATCTTCGTAAATTGATACCTCATCTGTCCATTTACAGACCTACATTGTATGAGCATACCTAAGCCACTCCTTAACCATCTGACTGCTTAGTTTTTGCAGACGACATATTCTAAAGGTTATATCTCTGGACTTGCTAAATATTTTGAAAACACTTTGACTGAAAGTTGTTGGTGACCCACAAATCATCCAACCTCTGGGATCCCAAGGGTACCATCCCACCCAAATATGGTCAGCATATTCACCCATCATAGTGGTGAATATTATTTAAATTATAAATAATTTATATTTAAATAAAAAAGTTTATCTTTATTTAAGCAGCTATATAAAGATGACAGAAGGAACTTGAGCCATAGATTATTTATCAAGCTGACCAGTTCTTGATAATGTTGACACGTTGTGGCTAACAAGCGGTCAATCGGGTCAGTACATGGTCAAGCTGACCCTGTGCAAGAGAAACAGAAACCATTTCCATCATGAATTACTAAATGGAACTAATTAAGAAATTTGGTGAATATTTTTAAAACAATTTGACTGAAAGTTATTGGCACCGCACCAACAACTGTCAGTCATATCGTTTAAAAAATTCATTTGATTTTTAATTAATTATTTAACACATATAGTATGCAAGAATTGTTACGCGTTAGGCAAACAAGGAGTAACAATCAGTCCGGCTGTCACTCATATGACCTGAAGGCGGGATTATAAAGACAAGATTCTATACAACTTATCATCGGATCACCGTGCACACACACATATTTGTTTACCTGACAAGATATATATCCAATCAATGTTCGATATTATTCAGCTCTAGATATGATACTGACGGAGTGGCCGCTCTTGGCTTCAAGGAACACTGGTCAATGTTTGGCTAAGGGTATTTAACAGCAGAATACCGCTGATAATTTGGAGAAAGGAAGTAAAATATGCACAGGTGTGATGAAGAATAGCTATTTCCCAGAGCAGAGATTTTGCAAAGATATGATCATCCGGAAATTGGAGAAAATAATTCTTCGCAAGATACCTGTTAAGTGCTCGGCTACAACCTGTGAACAACCCTGGTAAGTATTATCATATAATAATATTACCATATAAATTTGAAAATTTTTGACACTGTAATGGCTGGCTTGCTAACCGAGCAGGTACTCTTTTCTTTGGCCTGCAAATGGATATTCTATCTACACAAATTTTTTACTTTCTTGACCAATCTTGAGCATTAAAGGGTTAAAGCGGTCAATGATCAATTCCAGACAACTCATTTCCAAGGCAACCATACAGGGACTCACAGTTGAATATTTTGAACTTAATTTGACTGGAAGCTGTTGCTGCCTAAAGCAGCAACAGCTTCCCGTCAAATTAATTTCAAAATATTCAACAGCATAAGTTTTATGTACCGTTTCTGGGATTTTACAGTGAAATGGTTAAATAAAAAGACAATTATTGTAGGGCCGGTTTCCTGAGGGCTTGTTGAAAGTTGAAGGTGCGGTTCGGAAATGTGTAACTAATGTGACCCGTAACTTGTATAAGTCTGCCTGCCTGCCTGTCTGTCTGTCCGTCTGCATGTCTGTTAATTTTGCATCATTTCTGATAAAGATGTCTACGGTGAAACTCCCATACATAGTGTGCTGAATGTGTATATGTAATGACCCAATGACCAATTTGACCCATTTGTAAGTAAGTGGGCAAGGACCATTTGTAAACAACACCGAGCCACATGTCAATTAGTCATCGGCTTATCCATTTGTAAATGGTGCATGGCGCATATAACAATCTGATATCAGCCTGCCCATTTGTCAATGGTGCAGAGCCAAATGCCAATGGCCTTTTACAAACAGGATCAATTGGCATATTGGGTCTCGGTGGCGTTTACAGATGGGCCAAATGGATTATTGGCATGTTACATATATATACATGCATGTACAAAAAAAAAACCTCAGTGCATTACAATGACCTTTGAATGTGTAGTAAATTTGCTAAGTATATTCAGAGACCTTATCATAACATTATGGTCAGTGCCAAATTTGAAGACAATCTGATTTAACTTTTGATAAAAACATCTAGGACTGGTCAAGAAAATCTAAATAGCGAATGTCCATACTTGCAGGCCAAGAGACTAATGTTTGAAAAATTTATCAATAGAATGACTGGCTTGATTATTGAGTTACCGGTAGTCATTTCAGTGGTGAAATTTAAAAAATAGCCTTCTCTTGACCTGAAAATGGACATTTGTCATAACAACTGCACAGGGCAGTTTTGAATCATTGTGGGCCTGACAGTCTTTAACAGGGTGAAAGATTAAAAAACAAGTTTGAAGCCAATATGATTGTAATCGCTGGAAAGATTTTTGTCAGCTAGCTAGCTCCGACACAGATTACTCAGAGTACAACGAAAACAAAAGACAAAATCTGTATTTTAGACAAGTCTATATACAACATACAAGTATATAGGCTTCTGTTAGTGTTCTTGCAAAATGTTCAATTGCGGTGAAACAAGAAATAATTTCTTTGCCAGTCATACAAAAGGTAAATTCTCAAATATAGCCTTCAGTTGGCTGGCAAAAGGACAGTCATCATCAGGACAGTGAATATCTTGATTTTCTTGACTATTATCTTGTCCACTATGACCAGAATCTTGACCATAAAAGGGTTACCTAATCCAGCCCTCAGGTTAAAGAATGTGTTATTTATTTAAAACATTATGAATCAAGTATAACTCACATATATATGGAAATAGAACACTAATATACAAATAAGTGAAAGTTGTCACCTTTTCTGCTGGTACAGTACATGTAGTAGTGCTTTTTATCTCACTGGATCACTAGTGTAAATAAAAGTGAATTTCTACCCATCTTGAGATCTTCTTGACCAAAAACATCGCTTAACCCCTTAACACTCATATCAGCCAAAAACGGCTTCTTCATTGATCTTGAGAAATGTCCATTTGCAGACCAAGAGAAGACTATTTTTGAAAATTCACCACTGGAATGACTGGCTCGATAACCCGATAACCGAGCCAGTCATTCCAGTCATAAATTTTCAAAATAGTCTTCTCTTGGTCAGCAGATGGACATTTTCTATGAGATAAGGTTAGAATTAAAAAACAATTTTCCAAAATTCCAGTGGTAAATTTACAAAAACAGTTTTCTCTTGGCCAGCAAATGGACATTCACTGAGATAAAGTTTCGATTTTCTTGAGAAACCTTGACAAATTAAAGAGTTAATTGATAAACACAGCATTTTGAGGGCTTAGAGGGACTAAAGGGTTGACTAACAAAATCAAAGGTCAAGCAATATAGAACATATAATGTATAACGGTAAGCTTCCGAGACAAGACTCACATAAATTAAAGGCCATTGACCGAGGATCATATATTTCACTGATAGTCCTTGGACTATAAATATGGGTAAATATAACGACACATATGATCTATTCGTCAAATGAGTTATTTATAACAACGGATCCTAAATTACCTTGCACTGGTACACCAAGTTTATACGTCAAGTTTGGATTTGGATTTAACAACATGGTTTTGGAGGTTTCCATGACAATTCTTTACAATGTTCTATTGGAGTGATTGGTTTGGTTATCGAGCCAGCCATTTCAAAAGTGAAATTTTCAATATTCAAATATTTCAAAACGGATATTTGCTAATCAAAAATGTATAATTTTCTTGACCAGTTTATTTCAAAATTTCTTCATATATAACCTTTTAATGGTCAAGCCAGCCAAAACCAGCCTTTGCAGTGGTCTTGAGGAATGTCCATTTGCAGGCCAAGAGGACTATTTTTGAAAATTTACCACTAGAATGCCTGGCTCGATAACTGAGCCAGTCATTTCACTGGTAAATTTTCAAAAAAAGTCCTCTTTTGGCAAGCAAATGAGCATTTAATAACCAAATATTAGGATTTTTTTACCATTATAGGGTTAAATGTTTAACCTGGCCTGAATCAGGTGAGCCGCTTCTCAGGTATGGATATTTGTATTGGTATTGTGACTGTTCATGTATCTCAAAACTGGACCTTAGTTAAGCTACAATGTAGATGCATAGCCATGGCAGGGTGGTGGATGGCTTACTTTATCATATAAACAAGCCGTCTAGCCCATTCCATATTTTTCAATATAAGCACACGTGCCATATTCAACGGAGTTTTTTCATTGGCTGTAGGGTGCGCAACCCATTTAAATCGACCAATTAAAACATTGATTGATGTGCGCGTGACGCGTAGGGATTACTACGTGGTACTGTTTTACTACAATTTGTCATTCATGAAACGTTATCGCAAAATGTCATCGTTTGATGGTTTGACAGTTTATCAGTCAGCAGCGAAGTAACGATTGATGGCCGTGGCTCTGCGATAGTCTTAGAAGAAGTGTAGTTTACGGCTGACATCGCCAGATTTTGTGTTTGTCACTATATTTTGCTGCGCATTCAGTATCTGTTATCAAGTAGTGGTGCGTCACAGTGGCGGTATCGATTTCACGAAAATCAACAATGAGAAATCAGATAAAAGTCACATCAGCAACTATTGGCAAATGTTTCAAAATTACAGTTTATATGACAAATAAAATCTCAAACTCGGTCACTTTTCACATCACTATTATGAACCTCGTTGAAAATGATCAATTTTGCACTCACTAAAGCTCGCGCAAATTGATAATTTTCAACTCGGTCCATAATAGTGATATGAAAAGTGACCTCGTTCCAGATTCTATATTTATCATCCATATGACTTCTTTTAGTCATTCATTGCCCAATCAAACCACTCACCAACCCATCTACCCACCAACCCAACCCACCCCTACCTAGCCACATAATATACCCACCACCCAGACCCATCTAGCATCACACCTGCATCAATCAATTAACGATTCAATCAATCAATTAATTAGCCACTCAATTAATTAATCAATCAAGCCAAACCATCCATCAATATGTCCTTTATCCCCCAATTCAATATCAATTTTACTTAAGTTTATTTATTTGGCTGATACATAAAGCAATGCAACTATCAGATATATGGCTCGAGTATAATGCCAACCGTTATTTGGAAAATTATGATGATGTACTATAATTTCGCCATTTTATCAACGAGATGATCGAACAAAAAAGCATGCCATTAGTCGACATAACCATGGATGGATGCTAGAGAATATGATTCTCCAGTCAGCCATCAGGCGGTTAACCCATTACCCACTTGAAATTCCACTGTCTCAAGTTATCACAATTAAATGCTACAGGAAAGCTGAAGGCAGTAAATACAGCTTCCAGTAAAATTAATTTTAAAATATTGAATATAATAGTTATTATTAGTCTGATTTGTCATTTTTCGTCTGTGAGTGTGAAAGGGCTAATGCGTATTGTGGGTAAAATCAGTTTTTATGGACTAATGGAATACTGACAGATTTAATTAGAAAATATTCCAGGGAAGTCAAACATTTCTAAATGAGATATAAAATGCTATAATGTTATAATGCAATGACTTAACACGTACTCAAGCTGAACGAAAACTTGCTTTTGCAGGTGTTGATAAATGTCCATTTACAGACTAAGCGAAGATTATCTTTGAAATCTTATCACTGCAATGACTGGCTCGGTAACCGTCTGCAAATAATGTACAATTTCTATGAGAAAATTTAAATTTTATTAACAATTTTGAGGGTTAATGGTTGATAATAATTAGTTTTGCTTTTTACAGATAATAATTAGAACCGACACATTGGAGATAAAACATACATTTATGCATATTTTGTGAGTAGTGTCAAAAAGTTGAAAACTAGAAAGGGAGCGGCATGTATATGCAATGTCCTTTTATTTATCTGTTCTTGACACACATCAAACCCAACTGATTACACATCACATATCACACCATCGTCCGCTGAGACATGTAGGGATCGACGATGCATTACACTTGCTGAGAGATCCTCACAAGATACCTTGCTGAGGGAATATATGTACTCCTAGAATGCAACTGGGGGACCCCAAAAGTAGTAGCAATGGGTCCAACGGGACCCCTGCAAATCTTGTATGATTCTTAAACACTAATTAGTTTTTGCACAAAATTACAATGACCTACAATATCTGACCTTGATAATTCAGTTGTGAGTCCAGTATACCCTTTCGCCCTCAAATTCATGAATCCAAGAAAATTTCAACTTTCTCATATAAAATGTCCATTTGCAGCTAGAGAATTATTTTTGAAAATTTATTTGTACCACACAAATCTCGAGTCAGTCATACCAGAGGTAAGTTTTCTAAAAGTCTTCTTGTGGTCTTCACAAGGTCATCTTTTAAGACCACTGCAGAAGCTGTTTTTAGCCCACTTGAAGATTAAAGTGTAAACTTTAGCATAGATGAGAACAAGGTCGATAAAATCTTCGAGCTGATAGCTGCGGTTTCCGAATTTATCCAGATTTTCAGTATTTTATTTGGACCACACGCAAAGTTGTGGATCCAGGTGTATGCTCACACCCTTTTCTGTGTTAAAACTTCAGCTCAATCGGCAAGAATTTTCAGAGATACCCACAGACCCAGAATCTGATCTGATTCGGATCCGGGTTCATCAAGTGAATGAGGGCCAAACTCTAGAAATCCTGTTGCATGTTAAGTTCCACCGTTGTGTCAAAATTTGATCCAAATCGGCTCACCAGTTTTTTAGATATGACTTGGAATAAGCATTTGTGACCGACTAAATGGCTGACTGACTTCAGGGACTGACTGAACTCAGGGACTGACTGACTGACTTCAGGGACTGACTGACCGACTTCAGGGAATGACTGAATGACTGACTTCAGGGACTGGCTGATGGACTGTCTTCAGGGACTGACTGACTGACTGACTTCAGGGACTGACTGATTTCAGGGACTGACTGATTGACTGATTTCAGGGACTGACTGACTGACTGACTGACTAACTGACTGACTTCAGGGACTCAGCCAACTGACTGTCTTCAGGGACTGACAGACCTCCGAGACTGACTAACTGACTGACTTCATGTACGTCACTGACTGACTGACAGACTGACTGACTGATTTCAGGGACGCCACTGACTGACTGACATTTGGGACTGACTGACATTTGGGGCTAACTGACTGACTGAGGGATATTGTGGTTTATTGACCTGCTACCCGCAGCTAAAAACTGCATGGGAACCCCATATTTCAGTCTAGGACCCACATATTCCAACTTGGGTACCGCTAATATCGAGATGCCATGGGAAACACTGCTTGTTATCACGAAAGTGAAATGAGCAGATATTCAGCAGTAGAAGGGATAATTTTTAATGTTACAAGGCAATGAACCCTTCAAACATCAGAGGTCATTGATTTTCAGCTTCTGATGGAATCATTACGCTCATGCTCTAGGCATAGTGTCTATAGTACACTATAATCTGGTATTCGTCTTGGAATAATGGAAACATAAAACCTGTAGCGTTTAACACTTTCATTAGCAAGATTGAGAATCAATGTCTATTTGCAAGTCAAGAAGACTATTTTTTGAAAATTTACCACTAGAATCACTGCTCTATAATCTATAGTCATTCCAGTGGTAAATTTTCAAAAATGAGAACACTTAATTTTTGATAACAAATTTTAGTGTTAAAATGTTAACCCTTATTACACTGATGTCACACGGGTCATTGTTAATTAATCATCGGTGCAGACAGTTCATCGTGAATATTTATGAAACAACGTTCCTAAAAGCTTAATTTTGCTGTAAAACCTGACACATCGTTGTGTAGTATTAAAAGTCTGACTGCTGTTTTTGCAGACGATATATTCCAAGCGCTATATCGCTAGATCTAAATATTTTGAAAAAAATTTGACTCAAAGTTGTTGGTGGCTAAACCACCAACAACTTTCAGTCAAATTGTTTTCAAAATATTCAGCACATTAACAGTTTTTCCTCATTGAAATTAGTGTCTGGTGGCTTGCAGCAGCAAGAGTTAAATTACCAACAAAAAACATTAAACAAAAAAGAAGTGGAAAGTTTGAAACTGTGAAAAATTCTTTTATGGTAAAGCTGATCAAAATTGGCCTCCACAGATATGGGCTTCAAGAATGGCCATTTGTATGCAAAGAACTAGACGACTATTTTTTAGAATTTACCACTGAAATGCATGTATGATTACTGTAATCTCCTGTAGCATAAACATCCTACAGCTGCAATCAGTCCTTCGCTTTTGACCACTCTCTTGTCCTCAGCCAAAATCCTTAGTTTCCTTAAGTCCATTCTTGATTTGCGTGTACCGAGTCTTGCTTTCCTCATGGGGTCACTTTGCAGCAGAATAAGTAACAGATTTATGCAATGATGTACTCTCCTGGTTTTATATTTACTGCCTCCCAGTTGGGAGAATTCTGAGACTCTCTGTGTGGGTGTTTTCCGGCGTCCTTAGCACATGGCCAAACACGGACGATCTTTGCTGGGTGACTTTTTGGATAGTGGCGATGTACTACACATCGTGCATAGTGCATTGTTGGAAATTATGCTGCCTAGCTAACAGTGCCCAGTGATGATATGAAGGTGTTTGCGGTGATGATGCAGGCATCAAGTTTGTCTAGAGATGCCTTTGGAGCTGTCCAGCTGTTACAGTTAACCAGCATTAAGGATACGCAGGTTGCATTGTACAAACGTAGTTTAATTTTTGCCATTGGCATCTTTGATCTACAAATCCAAGGCTTCCAGGACTAGAAAGCTATGTTTCCCATGACGCAGCACGCAGCAATGTCAGCAGTACTGCAGTCAGCCCTGGAGTTTGCTTTTTCTCCACAGTTCGCCATCACGAAGTGGATCATGACTTTCTTTAGCTTCATGCTTTGCAGAGTTATTGAAATAACTGAGCCTGGGTCTTCGAGATCTTAGGTACAGAGTAAATTCAATAGTGCCTTAACCATGCTTAAATGATAAAATCAATGTTCGTCCAAAATCCACAAAAAAACCTGCTGTTACAATGTGTACATATTACTTTCCAAAATATTTCAACTATTATACCAATATACCTAATAACCTTCAATGGTGACATCAACTTCAAAACCAACTTGCCATATCCTGGATATTAAAAAAGCGTATTTTACATCTTAGCAAAAATACAGATACCACATGCATAAAACCGATATTAATTCAGATGGTCAATTGCGCCAAACTATAAAACCATATATTTTTTCCAGAAAGCCCACCGTTAATGACATCTTGAAAGGATAAAATGAACACATAAAATGTCAATTCTATTTAGTTGTGGTATAAGCGGAAATACAAATATCAATAGGAATGTGGCCAGGAATTGAAAGGCGAGAAAATTTAATAGACCAATGAATTTAACACTTTACATCATGAATATTAAGATGAATTCGGTTGTATTGGATTTGTAAAACGGTATGTATGTACCTTTAGATTCATAATAGTTGAAAATAATTTGTCTGAAAGCTGTCGCTACCTAACATTACTATCCCATCATGCTGACCCCTAAATTTGACCTGTAGTTTGTAGAATCTATACTATCCAACGGAAAGAAGGAAACGTGTTAAATCGGGCAATAAATTCTTATTGGCGATCTGGATCTCCTGGTCATTTGATTTATTTACCATGTGCTTTATTACACACCATAATTATAGGACTTGCGGAGTCACGTTCAAAACGTAGCCACGGGTTTAAATATGTGCTAAAATACTCTATAATGTGATGTAAACATTGGTAGAGACTACGTTATCCGCATCAATAGAGGTTAAAGAGTAGTAATAGGTGGTCACTGATGGCAACCAAGTTTCTGTAAAGGTGGCAAGATAAACCTTACAAGAGTAAACAGGTGAATACATTTTAACTGGGCGGGATATTTTATATGACAATAGAAAGTGATAGTAGTTTAATGTTTGATCTTTTTGAAACGAGAAACAATTGTGACATTAAAATATAGCTAAAAAATAAACTTACATGTTTACAAACGAAAACCAGAAATGTGTTAGTTAGTATAATTTTGAACGTGATGCAAGACATGTTCTGTTGAATATTGTGAACATAATAGGATTAGAAAATAGAAAACATTTCTGTCTAAGGCAGTAATGCATTCCAATACTGGACTGTTGTACTTGCGACATTAAGTTGCTTCCTAACAGACCAGTCAGCGACAAGCTGACTTATATGTAAGTTTCTAGCCAGAAATAAAAACAACTTTTACGATCTTAGTAAACTGATGTAAGTTTGTAACCGTGGATACCTGGGATCGGGAATATCTAGAAGAAATGTTAAATACTGCAAGTTAGTTGTGGTGTGTTATGTATTAACAAGTGTGACATACCCTACACCGTCATGTTCTTAACTGACTTTAGACTTGCGTGATTACTTTGAGTGATCGTGACCGATTATTTAAGAATAATCGTGATTACTTGATTAATCGGCCTAATTACAAATTACACAGATATAACAACAAAGGTATAATAATGACGAAAGCCGCCATGGTGTTTAGAAATGTCCATTTGCATTCCAATGATACATTTTCAAAAAGTCTTCTCTTGACCTGGAAATGGGCATAAAATGTAAATAAAAAGGTAGATTTTGAAATATTTTATGCAGTGGAATTATTCATGATTATTCGATTATTTCATTTTTAATCATATAAATGCAGGATTTAAAAAATAATCACGATTCTCGATTTAATCACATAATCTCGCAAGCCTAACTGACTTATCTTAATTTTACCGACAGATGAACAGGCACACAGAGAAACGTATTATAATTATAATATTAGTCATAATTACAATTAACTGCTATTACTATTTATTATCCATTATGAAGACACCAAGTATTTATATATTATGTATTGTGTTGATGACTGCATACACATGGTAATTGTGCTTCCATGTACCAATTACTACATCATTAACCGATAATTAGCCAGGCGGCTATAAAAAAAAACCCACACAGGCCCCTAAAAACAGTCGCCGTGGTCTTGGAATGCTGACGTCATAATCATGACGTCGTGAATGATTCGAAATAGCCCGTCTTTAACGCTTAATAGTCTAACACGTATGAATTGTATGTTTAATAAACATGCTGTTGAACATTTTGAAACTAATTTGACTGAGCGCTGTTCCTACCACAGGCAGCAACAGCACCCCGTCGAATTAGTTTCAAAATATTCAACAGCTTACCTGAATATAGTTTTCTGGAAATTGTTAGTTAGGGAGTTCAGAGATCGATCATTCCCATACGAGCATGGTGGGGGTGGAGCTTAGATAGAGATGGGTAGGGCGTAGCTAAAACTGGAAAGGTCCATTATCAATAACCGAGCCAGTCATTCCAGTGGTAAATTTTCAAAAATAGTCTTCTCTTGGTCTGCAAATGGACATTTCTCAAGACGACTGCAGAAGTCGTTTTTAGCTGACATGAATGTTCAAGGATTAATGTGTTAAAAGCTTGATTACTATCCATATTATGTCATATGTTGGTTACAGTACAGCTGAGAAATAACCTAAAATGTTTCCAAAATATAAGTAAAAAGCCAATTTTCACCCAAAATCGTGGACCTATATGGGTGAATCCTTCAAGGGTACATCTACCCAACAGAAAGAAGCCATCTGCAGTTTCATTAAATTATTTTAAGTGATTCAGTATGATATGGTGGTTACGAAAAAATTTACAACAAAATTGCATTAAAAATCCCATTTTCACACAAAATCTTGGACCTATAAAGGTGAATTCTTCAAAAACAGATCTGTGTATTATAACTGAGGAATATACCCCTTTCATTCACATAGCTGAAGCAGTTCTGTAGGATATGCTGTTTACAAGATATTGTAGATGGACAGACAGATGAATGGATGCAGTGATTACTATATGGGTTAGGGCCCTAATAAACATGCTGTTGAATATTTTGAACATAATTGAATTGGAACACATTGCTGCCTAATTAAGTTAACAATGTGTTCCAATCCAATTATGTTCAAAATATTCAACATAACTTTTCCTGTTAGCATGTTTCTGGGGTTTTTTTTGGGAGACATTTTTGCTCATATCCGCGCTGCACAGTATAATCGCTGTTGATATCTGATGATGTCACGGGGCCTCTGGGAAGAGAAATTCACCAGGAGTGCACTAACAAAGAAATTCAGGCAGAATCAATTTATCACCAGTTGATCCGCCGTAACAGGTAAATTCAATCTAACACTCTTCAAAACCAGTGCAGTAAAACGTTTTGCGACGACGTTATTGATTGGAAAACTTACTCAGCCAGAAACGATCAGCGGTAACTGAGTAATTAACGCATAGTGGTCTAACTATACTGAGATGGTGTACCACCATCCCACACTCGATTGAAGGAGTAAAATGAGTGTCCTGAAGCGACATTTTACACGTCCCGTAAGACGCGATTCCGCGAAAACTGTGACGAAGTTGTACGTGATAACGCACACATTGAGGAAATGATTATAGGAAGAAAGATATCTTTAGAATTACGGAAATAAACTAAAACTACGGAAATAAACGCTGTGTGTATATATATATATATATATATATATATATATATATATATATATATATATATATATATACACTAGTCTCTCAATATAATATTAGAAAGTGTTGCTTAAGCATTTCAGGACGAAGCCAGCCAAAAACGGCCTCTGTAGTGGTCTTGAACTATTTCCATTTGCAGGCCAAGAGAAGACTAATTTTGAAAATTTACCACTGGAATGACTGGCTTGATAACCGAGCCAGTCATTTCAGCGGTAAATTTTCAAAAATAGTCTCCTTTTTGGCCTGCAAATGGACATTCAATAAGTAAATATTTAAATTTTTTAAATAAATTTACTTGTAAACGGTTAACCTATTCATGGTCAAGCCAGCCAAGAGTGGTCTCTGAAATTATCCTGATGAATGCACATTTTGAAGGTCACAAAGACTATTTTTGACAATTTACCGCTGGAATAACTGGATCATTGTGATAAATTTTCCCCTTATAGTCTTCTCCTGGCTTGCTAATTGACATTAAATTTACCCCTTTCCGTGACAAATCCGTGAAAAAATTAATTTACGCTATACCATATTTCTGTTGAAAATTTTGAAATTACTTTGACTGGAAGCAGTTGCAGGCAGCAATGGTTTCTAGTCAAATTAATTTCAAAATATTCAATAGTTATTTTCTTGATCAATTTGGATCATTAACCCTCAAATTTCTTCAAAAATATTTAAATTTTCTCATACAAGACAAGATGCCCATTTGCAGATCAAAAAGAGAACAATTTTAAAATATTTACTGCTGAAATGACAGGCTCGATTAAATTGAGCCAGTCAATTCAGCGATAAATGTTCAAGAATAGTCTTCTCTTCTTCTGCAAATTGACATATTTCGCAAGACAACAAAATGATCAGAAGCCATTTTGGCTTGAGTGTTGAATAAAATAGTCATAGAAATTTCAGTTGAGATTTTCATCTCGGCTATCAAATTGTTGACACTTTGGACAAAGGGCCCTACAGGCCACCACTAAATGTCTGTATATGCACCTGCTATGCCACAATGTAACCCTTTAACTCTCATATCAGCCAAAACAGGCTTCTGTAATTGTCTTGAGAAATGTCCATTTGCAGACCAAGACTATTTTAAAAAAATTTACCACTGGAATAACTGGCTCGGTAACCGAGCCAGTTATTCCAGTGGTAAATTTTCAAAAATAGTCTTCTTTGGGTTTCAACATTTTAACGCTCCTATCAGCGAAAAACGGCTTCTGCAACAGTCTTGAGAAATATTCATTTGCAGACCAAGACGACAATTTCTGAAAACCGGAATGACTGGATTGATAACGAGCCAGTCAGTCCAGTGGTACATTAAAAAAAATAGTCTTCTCTTGGTCTGCAAATTGACATTTTTTTATGAGAAAACTAATTTTTATGAACAAATTTGAGGATTAACCCTTGTCACAGACTAGAAATGAAAACTTATTTCTGATGTAAGGAATATTTGATTAAAAATCTTGACACTAATTTGCCGGGAACCTGTAGCAGCAACTCAGAGGCTGCAGTAGAATTAGTTTCAAAATATTCACCATATTTCCTGTATATTAAAAATGTCTTAAAATTGAGAGGAAGGAATTTCACGGGTTACAGGGTTAATATTCAAACGTGCCAGTCATTCCAGTGCTTAGTTTTTAAAAATATCCTTTTCGTCTGCAAATGTAGGACATGTTCTTGAAGTAAATTGGCAAGTAACTTCTTGATAAATTCAGACCAATTACTGCGGTTAGACGGTGAAATATATACCTAGAATTTATTCAGATTTTAATTAAACGTCGATCGATGCCTTATTTTCGTGATAAATCATGCAGTTCTGGTTATCAGGTTATTTCCAAGAGTTACGTGTTGCAAAAGCATAAAACAAGAAAAGAAATCGTCATTAGAATATTTTACGAATAACATTTCCTTCTTAGCGTAGATGACATAATTTGCAAAATTAATTGCCGATAAAATATCTCTAAATAAATCAGCTAAGGAGATATTCGTGTGGTCTGTCTCCAGGATACTACTAATGGATAATTTGTGAAAATTGCATAATTACATGTAACGCCAAAACCAGCATCTGCAGTAGTCCCGAGAAATGTCCATTTGCCGTGAGGTTATTTTTGAAGATTTATCACTGGAGTGACTGGCTCGTTTGGTCACTAAATGGACATTTTCTATGAGAAAATTGAAATTTTCTTGAACAAATTTGAGGGTTAAAGATTTAATCATTACCGACTAAAATCATGAAATTTTTATTTTTTAACAATATTTTGAAACTAATTTGACTGGGAGCTGTTGCTCCCAATCAAATTAGTTTTAAACTATTCAACAGATTTCCTCTTATAATCGAGACACTAGAATTTCAGGGATTGAATCATGGTTAACAAGCAAACACGGACGCATCATCGCAGTAATTTCTATTTCATGTGAATATCGTATATTCCATATCTTAGTTATTACATCAACATCTAGTGTATTAACGACTTGATAAAATCTGGAATCTGATCAATTTGGTGGGTGGAGTCTGTATGGGTGGTGGGTGGCGTGACCTGATTAATCATAAATGAATATTGTATAATTTACGATTTTTTTTCTAAGAGCACTCTGACTACATGGATATAATTGGACACAGATCTCCTGAGGTTATTGTATTTTCTTGAGGTTTTTTTTATAGATGCATCGCTTCAGAATTACATCAAAACTACCTGTAAATAGATATTATGTCGTGTTGTTTTGGCGGTCAGATTGTTCAGAAAATTATTAAGCAAACATATTGCATTATCTATAGGTCTTTTCAAACATGGTACAGTCGAATCTGCTCAAACAAATGCCTATTCGTTGGGACCGAATCGTAACCCGTAAGCGCTCACATCAGCCAAAAACGGCTTCTGCAGTGGTCTTGCGAAATGTCCAATTGCAGACTAGTAGAAGACTATTTTTGAAAATTTACCACTGTAATGACTGGCTCAATAACCGAGCCAGTCATTCCAGTGGTAAATTTTCAAAAATGGCCTTCTCTTAGTCTGCAAATGGACATTTTCTATGAAAAAATTGAAACTTAAAACAAATTGAAGCATTAAAGGGTTAATGCGTTCCTTAACCCTTTAACACTAAAATTTCTTCAAGAAATTTTTATTTTTCTCATAGAAAATCTCTATTTGCAAACCAAGAGAAGACAATTTTTGAAAATGTAACACTATAATCGAGCCAGTCAGTCCAGTGATAAATCTTCAAAAATAGTCTTCTTTTGGTCTGCATATGGACATTTCTTAAGAACACCGTTGAAGCTGTTTTTGGCTGACTTGAGTGTGAGAGGATTTAAGATGGACAGTTGTAAGATCAACCAACTGACTAAGCAAGATAAGCACACTGTCTTCTACTAACCGACCAGGAGTCACGGGTAAAAATCTCTCAGAGGCTGTATAAGATAAATTTTTTACGTTATAAAACTTATTTTGTTGAATATTTTGAAATTAATTTGACTGGAAGCCGTTGCTGTCTAAGGTAGCAACGGCTTCCAGTCGAAGTAATTTCAAAATATTGAAGTTTTCGTGTATGGTACTAGTATTGAAAATGAGATATGGGGAATGCATTCGTGAAATGGTTAATGTCCAAGTCGGCTAAAAAATTACCTTTTCTGTAGTAGAACTAAGAATTGTCCATGTGCACGTCGAGTGAATAGTATTTTTGAAAATTTAAAACTGGAATTACTGTTAGTCATTCAAATAAATTTTCGAAAATAATCATCTCTTGGTCTGCAAATGGGCATTTAATTCCTATGCTAAAATTGGAATTTTGTTGAACAAATTTGAAGATTAAAGGGTTAAAAATTATGATTATCTTGGCTAACCTTAAACATCAAAGGGTTAACAAAAGTTAATGTCCACTAACTCAAGACACAAGACCATACGTGGTCACAGACACCAAGAGTTTTAGAATCGATAGATGCCCAGTTGCAATGCAAAACGTCAAACATATTTTCTCACGATACTTCACTGGCTCTTAAGCGCACCTCAGACAATCCCTAAATAATTCCCATTTTGGAACAACAAAATTATTTCAAAATAGGTTAGGTTTAACCCTTAGCACTCTGATGCTGATAATCGATCTTTTCTTGTGTTAATATCAACAAAACTGGTGAACATTTTTCTACAAATTTGGTGGAAGATGGTGCTGTCATAGACAGCAACATGTCGTCTACTAAAATTTTAGAAAAATGTACACCAGTTTTGTTGCTATTGACACAAGAAAAGATCACTTATTGACATCAGAGTCCTAAGGGATAAGGACGAAAACAATTACTTTTAATCTCCTATCAATAATTTTTATGTCAAATGAAAAACGATCCTGTTATCCTAGAAGGAAAATTATATTGAATTTCATATCTAAATTCATGTTTTTTATGAGGTAGTTTAGGATTACCTAAAACAAATAATAGTTTAATGACGGCCATGTTAAAAATAAATATTAGTAACATAGCTTCGCGGGTTAACGTTTTGACCCACAAACTCACCAAAAATGGATTTTGCGGTGGTCTTGGGAACCTTAAATGTTCATTTACATAAGACTATTTTTTTAAATTTACCACTGGCATTGGCAGTGCTAAATTAAAAAAACACCAAAAAAACCCCAACCCAGCCTTCTCTTGGTCTACAAATGGACATTTTCTGAGAAAATTGAAATTTTCTTGAACAAACTTGAGCGCTAAAGTTAATTAATTAATTAATTATTTATTATATGCTTTCGGAATATGCATTATTTGAACTAGAATTCTAGTTTAACCCTTACCACTCTGATGTCAATATTCTATTTTTAACTGTCAGTAGCAAAGAAACTGGTGTACATTTTTCAACAATTTTGGTGGACGATATTGGTGTCTACGACAGCAACATCTTCCACCAAATTTGTCTCAAAATTAACACCAGTTCATCTTTTAATTTAATTTGAAAATTTAAAATTTTTAAACCAGAGTGGTTAAGTCTTAAGGTCTGAAATATTATCTTTCGATCAAACAGATTTAACCCTTTGAACACGAAACACAGACACCTCAAAATCAGTTACGTTTTAATAAATATTCGGTTGAGTATTTTGAAACTAATTTGACTTGGAGCTACGGTAACAACAGGTTCCTGTCCAATTAATTTCAAAATATTTAATAGCTTTAACTGTCTATGCCTTAAATTTGTTCAAGAAAATTTAAATTTAAATTTTCTCATAGAAAATGTCCATTTGCAGACCAATTTTTTTTCTTCTTTTGGACATTGCTCAAGACGACTACAGAAGCCATTTTGGGCCAGTTTGAGTGTTAAAGGGTTAAATTATCTGTATAGTTATTTTGAAATTGAGATTCTGTGGCATCAGTGTTGAGAGGGTTAACATTCGGTTATATAATTACTCCTCTTGAAATCAGGCTTTCAAGGAATTTGTGCGATGGTGCAGTCGGGTTCTAATTAAGAGTCTGAGATGCATGTAATATATTGTCATCGATTCTTTTTGTCATGAGGAATTGTCAGCCGGAATATGCATGTAAACCGAGAAATTACAAAGTACATGCACATAAACAATCTTCTATTATTCCTTGCATGGAATCATACGGAGATCAGTAATCAAATAATCGGTAAGTTTCATTCTATACACACATCTATGATATATTTAAAATCCTCTAACACTCAAAATTTGTTTTAAAAATTTGAATTTTCTCATAGAAAATGTCCATTTGCCTGCCGCCCAAGAGGGTATTTTTGAAAATTTATCAGTGGAATCGCTGGCGGGGTTATTGAGCCAGTCATTCCAGAGGAGAATTTTCAAGTCTTCTATTGGGCTGCAAATGGGCATCTCTCAAGACCACTGCGGAGGGTGGATTTTGCCAGCCTGAGTGATAAAGGATTAATTTATATTATAAAATCATATCAACAATAACTTTCAGTTAAATCATTTTCAAAATATTCAACAGGCTTCATTTTTCACTTCATCGAATCACTCCTACGAACATAATCAGATCGAAATTAGATTTTATAGGTTTTATGCTGTTGCGTCTAGATCTTGCAATGGCTGTATTCGACTGGGCGAAAAGTTAGAGTATATTGGCTCCATAGAGTATATTTTTTATTCGACTGGTATTTTCCGGAAAATAGAGGACGAAACAAGCTGGAGCCAAAACGTGTGGAATGTTTTGTGAAGTATGTCACGTGATGCAAAATTTTAAAATGCGGGACTTAGGAGCTGAATTCTACTATTATTCAGCATTCACTATGTCTGAAAACACCGCTGAAAGGTGTATTTTATTTTCAAGATAGCAAAATTTTGACGATTTAGTCGGTTTCTGCACCTACGATACTGCTAGGGCTTTTGTATTTGACTGGTACGTTTGCGTAGAGAACATTTTTGGCAACTGCACGAGTAAATTTACTTTACGGAAAAGTTACAGTCGAATACAGCCATTGAAAGAACTTTCTATATGTGTCTTTTGTGTATGTATGTGTGTGAGGCCCAGAAGGCGCCATCAGTAATATTATAAAATGTTCGCCCCAAAGTGGAGATCAGTTCAGTTTGTCTGCCTTTCGGCCTGCTTGCCTGCCTTCCCACCTGCATGTATGTGGCAGTTTCTCCAGAGACATTGACTTGAAGTCTCAAAATCTTTACTTAGTAACGAAACGGAAAATTCCCGTAAAGTACGATTTACCACATTTGGATTAGATCTTAATGCTCTCCTCACCCCCTAAAAGACGTAATGGCTGACTGGGCCAGTAACCTCTGCTTTCACAGGTTTGACTTTGAACTTCTACACGTACAATATAGGTGTGAAACTGATCTATGTAAACGTGTTAAATATTCTGAAAACAACTACAGTCAATTTGATTTTGACCCTCAAAGTGTCATGTAATCCGCGCAAATATGTCAGGATTACGACTGTTTGTCATAAGCCAATAATGTAGTGTGGTAGATAGGCACAGGATAATGCGGCTCTACATTATTTGATTGATATATAGTTGCCAGGTGTAGAAGACGCCAAGTGCCTTTTATACAAGGTACTTACTATCAGCCCTGATTTGAGAGATATGCAATTCTAGTGGAATGTTTAACATAAAGATCAATTAAATTAGCCATGGACAAATATTTCACAACTGTAGAAGCATTGTTCATTTCTACACTAAAAGGCGAATATCAGACAACACGTTTTAAAGTACGCTAAATAAGAATATTGTTGATTATTTTGAGAAATATTTGACTGAAAGTTGTTGCTTCCATAGGCAGCAACAACTTTCAGTCAAATATTTCTCAAAATACCGATCCATGCAATAATTAATGAATGATTTAGGTTTTAAAATATCCATGACATAAGATTAAAAGCGTTCTAGTGGAGTGTATACACACACAATAATGTCTGGTTTTATATTTACACCAATCGGACAACGTAAAGACTGATTTTAATCGCGATGGTTCCAGTGAAATTATTTATAGCGCTACCACTAGTAGATCAGTAAACATAATTTCCAAAGGCACAGTTATTGATAGATCAAGTTAGTGAACGAAAGAGACATGAACTCGGTGTAAATAGGTTACATAATAACGGAATATACATTTATGTACGCATGTCACGCAAATGCCAGTAAGATCATAGGCAGGTAAAAATACATAAATTAATGTACAAACATAAGGTATGGCAGTGCAGATCAGAAATAATTTAACATGTTTCCAAAATAACGTAAAGTGCTGTTGAATATTTTAAATATATTTGGATATGATTGTCTTCCAATCGAAGTATAATATTCAAAATCTTCAACAGAACATTTCTCATTGGCAGTTTCACCGATAAATTTCCCCATATCATTTTCAAAGTAACCATGCTAGAAAACTGTTGAATATTTTGAAATTAATTTGACTGGAAGCAATTGCTGCCTTAACTCTTTAATGGTTAAATTTGGTCAAGAAAATCTAAATATATTTACTTACTGAATGGCCATTTGCATGCCAAGAGAACACTATTTTTGAAAATTTACTACTGGAATGACTGACTTGGTCATCAAGCCAGGTATTCCAGTAGTAAATTTTCAAAATTAGTATTCTCTTTGCCTGCAAATGGACATTCCTCAGGCCCATGGAAGAGGCCAGTTTTGGCCGGCTTGACCACTAAAGGGTTACGCAGCAACGGCTTCCAGTCAAATTAATTTCAAAATATTCAACAGAATAACTTTTATAATGTAAAGAATTTACTTTTCTAGGGATTTGTCTGTGAACTGGTTAACTACCATGTTTATGTTTTTGTTTTGAAAGCATGTTAAATTATTTCTGACCTAACATTACGCGCGCGCATGCACGCACACACGCACACACACACACACACCACACGCACGCACACACACGCACACACACACCACACACACACACACACATGCACACACACACACACACACACACACGCACACACACATGCACGCGCACGCACGCACGCACGCACGCACCACACGCACGCGCGCGCGCACGCGCACGCACACGCACACGGTATTTTGCCCTTTCACTGACAAATCCCGGAAAAAACATCTTCTTTACAATATAAAACTTATTCTGTTGAATATTTTGAAAGTAATTTTACAGGAAGCTGATGCTACTTAACCCTTTAAACCTCGAATTAATTTTTTTTAATTGCAATTTTCTCTTAGAAAATATCCATTTGCTGAGCCAGTTATTCCAATGGTAAATTTTCAAAAATAGTCTTCTCTTAGTCTGCAAATGGACATTTCTCAAGACCACTGCAAAAGCCGCTTTTGGCTGATATGAGTGTCAAAGGGTTAAACGGTTGACAATCAAATTAATTTCAATATATTTAACACTCCCTGGTTGGTTGCCATGAAAATAAGAAATGGGGAATTTGTCGGTGAAAGGGTTATGGTTGTATTTGAAATCATAAAACCAAGGAATGGACGTATATCTAATTAGTGCCAATTCATAGGGTTTTTTATGGTACCATATAGGACTACAGATATATAATTTTATTGCCATTGCACAACTTCCTCAGGAATCTCAGTGTAAATTTAGCTAGACATGTCCGTAATTATGTATAAATGAAGATTAACCCTTTGACCTTTGCAGTGGTCTTGAGGAATGCCCATTTGCAGGACAAAGAAGACTATTTTTGAAATTTTTACCACTGGAATGACTGGCTCGATGGCTGAACCAGTTATTTCAGTGGTAAATTTTCAAAAATAGTCTTCTCTTGGTCAGCAAATGGACAACCAGTTTTTCTTCATAAAATTTGACCATTAAAATGGTTAAACTCTAAGTCATCAAATTTCTTCAAAATAATTTCAATTTTCTCATAGAAAATGTCCATTTTCAGACAAAGAGAGGATTATGTTTGAAAACGTATCACTAGAATGACTGGCTCGGTTGTCGAGCCAGTTATTCCAGTGGCAAATTTTCTAAATTTAAGTCTTCTCTTGGTCTGCAACTGAACATTTTAGAGCACTCACAGAGGCCATTTTTGGCCAATATGAGTGTGAAAGGGTTAAAATAATATTTCAAAACATAATCAGTAGTTTCTGCGATATCCAGAACTTGATCCGATTCAGATCCGGGTAAAAGAACCCAAATCATGGCCAAGGTAAAGAAATCCCCGTGTATTAAAATTGGACCCAACTTTGTCCAGTAGTTTTAGAGATACAGCGCCGAACACACAGACAGACAAACATGCTTGCACACAGACAGAGCGACAGACAGACAGACGCACACACAAACCAGATCGCAATGTCCTCTCAAAGGCATGGGTAAGACTGATGTGAGGTGTGCATGTGGGTTACCAATTCCTCCAGGAGTGAATGTGTACATAAGTTAACAGCCTCACGTGGCACACTTCCTGTAACAAACACAGTCTATTACACCTGACCTGGGTAATCACATATATTGAGATCAAACGCTATAAATACGCTAGTGAGGGAAAACTTCTCTGAACCATGTGCCATGCATGAATAGTGCAATTACCTACAGACCTGGGCAATGTCTGGAAACGATTACAAGCCAACATCCTCACAAGAAATAGCATCAGAAAACAATATTATTCGGATAGCTTATAGATATGTGCAGAACATTTGATATATCGAAATTAAGCTAACTGATAATTGCGTTGCTGTCTAAGAGTTAATTTATTCCTAAAATATTCAACATTTTTTCTATATACGACTTCATGAATTTAAAATATTAACCCATTCACTGATGAATTTCCCATATCTCATTTTCAAGGCAACCATACAACAAAACTGTTGAATAGTTTTAAAATTAAATTGACTGAAAGCTGTTGCTTCCAACGCCTTCCAGTCAAAGTACTTTCAAAATATCCAAACGTATAAATTTTAAATCGGAACCGGGATTTGTCGGTGAAAGGTTTAATATTAACACAAGGAAAGCGTTAATCAGTATTATCATTTCGTGGTCAGAATTTGTAAATAAAATAAAGATTTTTGCTTAATGAATGTCAATTTGATGTCCAAGAAAATATTTATGAAAATTTACCTCTGGAATGACTGGCTCGGTTATTGAGTCCGGAGTCATTCCAGTGGTAAACTTTCATAAAATTGTCTTTTCTTGGCCAGCAAATGGGAATTTCTCAAGGCCACTGTAGAAGCCACTTTTGTATGCTTTGACCATTAACGTAGTTAAGTCTAGCATCTTTCGTTCCCAAACCAGAGTCAAGGCGGGGGAGAAAGTAGGGGGTGGGGGGTGGGGGGGGGGGAGAGAATGTTGGAATCCTGGATGCTTAAGAAAACATGTTGTGTCAATAAGATGCTTAATAATCACATAACATCCCCGAATAGAGGAATCCAGTTTTAGCTATTCCCCGCCCATCTCTAGGTTAGGTCTGCCCACACTTCGTCCGTGTTGGGATCGATTGATCCCCGAGTTCCCCGACCATCAATTTTCAGAAACAGGTAAGCTGTTGAATATTTTGAAACTAATTTGACTGGGGATAGGCAGCAACAGCGCCCAGTCAAATTAGTTTCAAAATATTCAACAAAATGTTTATTAAATAATATAGATATACAATTCGTACAACAAATCTTACTCCATCGTCAATCTAGTACTCGTGACGAACTTACATGTATCTACATAATTCATGATGTAATTGATTATGACATCATCCTACACTTCACGTAGTAATTATGATGTCATATGATGATGGGTAAAATGGAACGCTCCATTATCACCTTTTCCTTAACCTCAACTCAGCATGACAACAGCTAAATCATGATGATTTATACAGATGTTTTTGTAATGTCCAGATCAAGCACAAGTGGTGTTAGCTATCAACACCATGATCAACATCAGATTATTTCACACCTGTATAATTCACACGTGCACGAATTAACACCTGCATTTTGGCTCCAAAAAGAGGTGGTTCTTTAAGACAGGTGGTCATAAGATCAGCTCTCGTAAAGAACCACCATCTTTTGTTGCCATAAGTCATATCTTAAGCAAGCGACTTGTCATAAGAACCCACCTGTTTATAACATTGGTTTATTATTATTATTTTTGGTGCAATTTTAAAGCAGTCATCTAAAACAAGTTATACTATTTTGTCTAAATCCCTCCCAGACCTCACAAGAGAATCAATTGATACACTCTTGCTAATGGGATCCTTACTAAAGCATTTCCTGTGATATGGGAGAGTGGGTGGGGCTAGGGGAGATTCTGATCAGATACACTGTAGGTGTGTATGAGCAAAGAATTTTACAGTTTCCAGTGAATTTAGTTTCAGAATATCAACAGAATTTGACTGGGATTGACCAGCACAGGTCAAAGTGCTCGATACAGTGTGATTTATAAAGAATCTTTGATGTTTTTATGAGATAGTGGAAGAAATGGACTTGTGTTCTTTAGTGAAAATGGAGTTAGTTAAAAAACTGCTTTGTGCGTTTGTGTGTTCTGTAGGGAAAATGTACCAAAATGTCCTCAACATTCCGTCTGATTTATATATACCTGTACTGCATGACCCTCTTTATTGAATCAACGTATGTTAGAACAACCAAATATCATGTAATTAGCTTCTAAAACATACAGGACACGCATTTATTGAGTACATGTTGATGTTAGGAACTGTTGCTTCTCAAATAGCAACGGCTTCTAAATACAGGATTTGGTCAAGAAAATTTAAATCTTCTCAGAGAAAATCATCATTTGCAGTGCACAAGAAGACTAATTTTGAAAATTTACCTCCAGCCAGTCATTCTAGAGATAAAATTCCAAAAAGCGTCTTCTTGCCCTGCAAATGGACATTCCAGTGATTGCTGAGGTCAGTTTTGGCCGACTTGACCTTCATAGGGTTCAGTCCTGCTGAATAACCCATTAACCCTTACAGACACGAAATGAGAAAATCTTTATTATGTACATTCTGGTGATAATTTTGAAACTAATTTAACTGGGAGATGTTGCTGCCTATGTCCAATTAGTTTCAAAATGTTCAGCAGCTTTCATGCGAAGTTGTCTTGAATTTGAGACACTGGAATTTCAAGGGTTAACGGTTTAACTCTAACACTCAAATCGGCCGAAGACAGTTTCTGCAGTAGTCTTGGAAAATGTACACTTTTGGAGACCAAGAAGACTATTTTTGAACATTTATCCCTGGAATGACTGGCTCGATAAACGAGCCAATCATTCCAGTGAAAAATTTTCAAAAAATAGTCTTGTTCTGGTCTGAAAACAGACTTTCTCTATGAAAAAAATTTAAATTTTCTTGAACAGATTTGTGGTAAATTGGAACATAATTTACCAGCAAGTTATTGTGCTATTATCTATGGAGGGCCAATGTTGTAACCACAGCATACATCTGGCTTCTTAACCTGGCATCCTGGGTTCGTGACTTAATTGGTACGGGTACATGATCATCTCCACCCAGGAATATAAATACGTACTGTTGTAAAAGTAAACCTGGGTTCATTCAGAGCGGGTGAGGTGGGGTTATGGGCAGTAGCGATACACAATCATTACGTTCATACAACTTTAGTTTCTGTGCCATGGGAGATGAAAAAGAACTCGTACTGATGTAACATTGTATTCTGATATGATCTTGATCACACATCTGTCATCATTACAGATCCCAAGTCACTATCTAGACTGTAAATATGTTACTATTTATTATAGAAATACCCAGTTCAATTGGTGTCTGTGGTCATCTTAGCACTAAGGTGGGCCCGACATAATTAGTATAATCTCTTAGTCTTGTCGAGTTATTACTTTGAGCAATCACGATCAATTATTTAAGAATAATCATGATTTATTTAAGAACAAGAGGCCCAAGGGCCTGTATCGCTCACCTGCATCATAGGCATTTCAACCAGAAAGGCCATCAACAATCAGTAGAAACTTACAGATTTGAGCAGAATTATAACAAGAAACCAGAAGCCATGTTTCTATATGTATCAACTACTTTTGAACAAAACTTAACGGCCCTTAGTCCCTTATCATATCTCCCAAATTTCGGCCCAATCCGTTCAGCAATTCTGGATACGAAGTTGTTTTCATGAAAACGGTCATCCAAAATGACTGCTAAAGCATTAGGCAATCAAGTTCCATTGAACAAACTGGATTCAGCTGTTTCCGTAAATAACCTGTCATGAGTTTTGAATCAATTCCTCCAGCGGTTTCGGAGATTTTTTAAAGTGGTTCTAAAAATCAGCCATTTTGGCCGGTGACCATCTTGGATTTTGACCGATCCGCTTCGTTTAAACAAAATTAGATCTCTATGGCCTATGGATGTTTCCTGCCAAATATAATGGAAATCGGCCGAGTCGTTCTTGAGAAGAAGTCATTTAAAGAATTCCCCATTGCTTTACTATGGGCCCATTCCTTTACTATGGGGGCCTATAGGGGGAAACAAACCAAGATGGTAGCCAAACCATTTATCCGACAGTCTCGAAAGTGGTATATTTGAACTTGCCACCCTGATAAGTACATATAGAGCAATTTTTGCCATTAAAATACATCAAATACAGAAAAAAAATATGACTAACAAATGCTAAATTTTGATTGGTTGATGCCAGCCATGTTTTTAACGTATGAAATTCCTTTGAACAAATTTAAATGGCCCTTGGTCCCTAAGCCTATTTAATAAATTTCAGCTCTATCCCTTCAGCGGTTCGGGAGAAGTAGTTGATTTCAGGAAAACTACGTCATCCAAGATGGCCACCAAGCAAATAGGCCAATAAGGTTGGCTTGAACAAACTTGGGTCTAACGTTGCCATAGATGATGTGTTATGAGTATTGAATCAATTCCTCTTGCGGTTTCGGAGATTTTTTAAACCATTTCTAAAAATCGGCCATTTTGGCTGGCGGCCATCTTGGATTTTGACCGATCCGCTTCGTTTGAACAAACTTAGATCTCTATGCCCTATCCCAAATATAATTGAACTCGGCCCAGTGGTTCTTGAGAAGAAGTCGTTTAAAGAATTCCCCATTGCTTTACTATGGGCCCTTTGCTTTACTATGGGAGACTATGGCGGGAAAAACAAACCAAGATGGCAGGAAAACCGTTTATCCGACAGTCTCGAAAGTGGCACATTTTGAGCTGGCCACACTGATAAGCATATACAAAGCAATTTTCGCCATCAAAATACATCAAATACAAAAAAGCCAATATGACCAAGAAACGCTGAATTTTGATTGGTTGATGGTGGCCATGTTTTTTAACGAACAAACTTCCCTTGAACAAACTTGAAAGACCCTTGGTCCCTAAGCCTATTTAATAAATTTCAGCTCTATCCCTCCAGCGGTTCGGGAGAGGAAGTTGTTTTCGGGAAAACTACGTCATCCAAGATGGCCACCAAGCAAATAGGCCAATAAGGCTGGCTTGAACAAACTTGGGTCTAACGTTGCCACAGATGATGTGTTATCAGTTTTGAATCAATTCCACCAGCGGTCTCGGAGATTTTTTAAAGTGTTTCTAAAAATCAGCCATTTTAGCCGGCGGCCATCTTGGATTTTGACCATTCCGCTTCGTTTGAACAAATTTAGATCTCTATGCCCTATGAATGCTTCCTCCAAAATATAATTGAAATTGGGCCAGTGGTTCTTGAGAAGAAGTCGTTTAAAGAATTCCCCATTGCTTTACTATGGGTCCATTGCTTTACTATGAGAGTCTATGGCGGGAAAACAAACCAAGATGGCAGTCAAACCGCTTATCCGACAGTCTCGAAAGTGGCATATTTGAACTCGACACACTGATAAGCATACATAAAACAATTTTCGGCATCAAAAGACAATTACTTAAGCATCATTAAACCAATTGCCTAGTGAAACAGTAGAAGATTATTTAACAGAACTGCAAAGATTAGGAGCCATGTTAGATAGATCAAATGACCTAATCCTGGAGTGTTTTATCAGAGGACTAAAGCCGCAGATACGTAATTATGTTATGCTGAAAAATCCACAGAACTTAACAAATGCCACAGACTTAGTACAGACTCGCAGAACGACATCGCCATCACCCACTTTCAGACTAAGGGTTAATTTTGACCTGAGAGAAAATGGACAAAATCAATAGCAGGGCTAGCATTACATCCAGACACTCAATAACATGCACGCAGATACGGAGGGCAAGACAGATTTCTTGTCATCGCTGTGGAGGAGGCTATAATGGTGCACATGTGTCCTGCTCGGAGATCAAAATGTAATTATTGTCAACTTATCGGGCATTTTGCACACGTTTGCAGGCGGAGGATAGGAAGCAGTCCAACTCTATAGGGGCATGGTCTTCACTTGATTAAACAGAAAATGAATATCCAAATTTTGAAAATATGTTTCCATTTGAAAATTCGAATGATGACACAAAACAAATTTCTGAAATTCTGGTCTATGTAGGTTCTCTTTTTTTTCCCCATAATCATGTTAAAATTTGTGTGAATGGACATAGTATGAATGCTTTGGTTAATACAAGTGCTATTATCTCTTGCATCAATTATGATATATATCACAAACTAAAATTTAAAAAAATATTTCCTTTGGGAATATGTCTTCTTTGCTCACACACCAAACCTGGGTTGCCTAGAAAATTGACATATAAGTACATAGGTCCATATTATATATGCACACATTAGGGCAACATTATATTTAGGATACATAAATGTAGTGATAGCTCTGGTAGCATCATATGTACATGCTAATTGCCTCCGACCATATGTTGATCCAAAACTAAGACCTACAAATCCGCCATTGGAGTACATACAATCTGAAGAGGAACTTAATCCTGAATTAATTTCATCTCCTCCAGAAGAGGATGAATCAGTGATGGAAGACAAACTTGACACTCCTGCTCCACCGGTAGACATTCAGGTGCAAGATACTGACTTGCCTGAATTGGACAACTCAACACAGGAGATGCATCCATCTGAACATAACACACCTGTAACTCATGAAGTTGACGGGATCATGACGCGTAGAAATGTACATGGATTGAAGTACTATAAAATCAATTGGCAGTTGGCAGATACATTGCCTGGCCAGCTAATTAGCGAATTTCATGCATCACACACACATACTTGTCGCGTGAGATGTAGACGATAGAATATGCTCATTGTAATGATAAACACCATACAGGGAATGTTAACATTTAGCTGTATATGATATATCTATATGGCTATTTCATGTATCTTTCACATGTCTTCTCTTCCTACTACTATGAATTTGATTATAATTTATACTTGGCTTATCTCCATCTTTTCTATATAATTTTATTTCATTTCTATTAGAGACCTGTGGATCATGCTATCTCACATATCCCTTGTGTTGGTGTCCATTGCATTGCTCATAGGCAGACACACAGAGAAATTAATTTCGGTGTCATATTTCATAAACATGAATTGATGGATATTTCTGAGTAAAGATGGTTAATCTCTTTTGAAGTGAAATTACCTGATGCTACAATACACACAATTATACACGAGTATTCGTGTGAGATGTTACTACTGGTACAAAGACGAAATGTAAGTAATAATAATTACTGTGTTCGTGCTGGCATTGTTTGTAACTACATTTCTACATTACGTGCATCTATACTTACTGATGTTAGTCAATCTATGGAAAGATGGAAGACAACCTTGCCTCAGGACATAACTTGTTCTACTGACTCAACACGTTAATATGCATGCAAATAAAATTATACAGCATATGAGATCCAGCAATAAGAATTTTCAGACACATGAATTATATATGTCGTATTTCATGGCTGCTACAAATGATAGATTTCGAAATCATATGAAAGCTATAAATGACAATCATCGTAGCTTACAATATGTGCAGAAGACAATAACAAACATTTCTGAAGCTTTGCAGACGCAATGGTTAACGATGTCTCGCTTTATGGTCGATGTTTTGCACAATGCTATCCATATCAAGAGTGTACTTCAAGAATTCTTACTGGCGGTTAATGAGCTTGCACATCATCGTTTGTCACCTACACTGGTCCCTCCAATGCTTTTGCAAGAGACATTAAGAAACATACAAAAAGAATTGGACAAGCACCCTAAACTTCGTCTTGCACACCTTGATACTAGATATTATTATATCAATCAATATGTCGACACCTATCTACATGGAGATTCAGTTATTTTACAATTACACATACTGGTTACACATGTCAACCTTTTTACTGTTTACCAAGTAAATATACATCCCGTACCTTTAAGTGATGCTATTTCTCATACCACTGAGTTGGTAGGTCTTCCTGATTATTTTGCCATAAACAATGACAGTTATTTTCATTTGACATCTTCTGAGTAGACTTTGTGTACTGGTAAGCTATTTCTTACATGTCCAAATGTTGCAGCTACTATGCCTTTAAATATAAACCATCATGCTTGTCGGCTATATATCTAGGTCAAGCACATAAGCTGTGCGAGTTCAAACTAAAACCGAACAATACACGACCAAATGTTGTTCAAATTGCACCTGCTACTATTCTAATGTCAAATATTAGTACTGCTGTACTGTCATGTGACAAGCAGGTAAATGACATATGAGGGTGTGCATTTTGTGTTATACAGTTGCCTTGTTCATGCAGTTTGTTAGCCAATGGCTATTACATTCCATCTAGTCTCACAAACTGCCATGATCTAGATGGTACTGTTACAAAATCATATGGGGTGAACCTGGGTCTTCTATTACATTTCTTTTCACCTAGTAATCGTTCACACCTTCTGGGTGATACACTTCATAAAATGCTGGTCCCATTTGAAAGTCCATCCTTTCGTATTCCTACTCACGATTTTTCACGTTTGGTTGCATTAGATGATTCATTTGATTTGTCTTTATCCAAGGCAGTGGCTTTGATTAAAGATGATAAACCTGTATATCAGACATTGACTGATTCACTACTAATGGGTGATTTATCATTACCACCCACTTACATGATGGTTAATCCGGAAATCGTTGGGTACATTGCATTGATCATTGCCACTATATCATTAGTGGCAGGTATATATGCTATCCGGCGCATGCGTATCCTTGCAATGACTCTGACTATAGTGCAGATGGCAAAAGCTGCTAATGCACTTGAACAGACCCCACCACTGCCAAAATTGGTATGGCAGACACCCAGTACATCTCCTCCTACCGCATTGAGTAATGATATTATATTGCGTTTAACACCAGCTTCAATCACTTTGTTTATGATCGGCATTATTTTATTGGGTGTAGTGTTAGTTCTTTTGAGATCTTATGTTTTTACACCACCTGAACATACTTACCTTCTGCTACAACTCACTGACACCCAGGAAACTGTTTTTTTGCCTGTTTGGCATGCTCCAGTTTCTCCAATGCTACTATACAGTAGACGGGATGAATGTCCGATTGATTTTACTCTTACCCAACATCTATTTCGCTCTACTCTTTGTGCTCAATGGCGTAACTTTGACTTACATAATGCAATTTCAGGTGAGAATGTGAAACCTCCAAATGAAATTCCGGTTCCCATGTTTCAGACCACTGTTTTGAAACGCATATTGTCCAAAACATTCTGTGTCTATATGATCTTGATGCACTCGGGATACGTATATTATCTTAGACCTAATGAACTGCGTCCATCAGTGGATCCAGAACCAATTGAATCTACTCAGCCTGTAATTGCTGCAACTGCTCCGCTTTACCCAGCCATTCCATATAATGCCACACAGGCGGATTGGTAATTACAAAAGGAATTACATGTGGACGGTTGTAGATACCTCAACAGCTTTTGTTTTGTTTCACACAACACTTGCCACATACATATTTCTTATGTTCCTTTTGTTTGATGCATGTAACTACATACATACATACATACATACATACTTACATACACACATACATACATAAATGAGCTCGTTATATGTTGATATATATATATTACATCGCAATGATAGCCGCGGAGTGTGAACTTGATATGTTGTTCGCTGACTCGATTTAACTGCTACATTTGATTTCTCGGAATCATCACAGTATTAGAAAGCATCGTATAAATATGGATTACGAGTTCATTTCGATAGCTACTTCTGTGACTATTGTCATACAGTTTATAGTATATACATTTCATATGACACAATACAGTGAGGTGTTATAAGTTGGGTAACCCATATGAAAGGCAGAGTACATGGTCTTTCTAGCCGACAACCACAGGTAAAGCCAAAGGTGTGTGAGGATAGCATGCAAGGAATTCCTTGGCAGTGGACGTGTTACAGCATACTAGGTAATATTAACCTTTATATCGTGGAAAATATGCACTGCAAATGACAAGTGCTTAACACTAGAAAGGATACAGAATGAATTGCTTATCATTTGGTAACAATGATTCCTACATGATACAGGAATGATGGTGTAATGTGAATGATTATTGGATTGTTTCTGTATCCTGTCGGGTTACTAATATGATAGACAAGATATTATTGAATATATATTGTTTTGTTATACTTTACTTCACTCGTCATGGATGAAAATATAATATGAATCTTGATGATGCAAGTGGTTTGTAAGTGAAGTTGAATGTAATTTATTCTATGTCATCTCGGATGAGGATATGATTGCATGTACAATATGCCATTGTTTAAATATATATCTTTTCCATATGTTTCATTTATGTCGAAGGGCAATGTTAATGTTAATGATATTGATGTACATTTTTTTTGGAGGTTGATGATGGTTAACCAAAGTTATGCATAGGTAATTAATATATAACATACATGTTATTAATGCATCAGTGCGCCGCATATATCATATACTGGGCCTTCAATAGTTCATTCAAGGCAAATTGCTTTGTTCTAATAAATAATGAAATTAAGAATCTGAATGAAGGAATAAAGAAAGAAGAGATTATACAGAGCAGACGAATTATACATAGTGCCAGTGCATGTTAACTGTTCTCTATAGTAATTAGTTTGGGTAAAAGACAGGGTCCTAAAAGTGTACTAAATCATACAGTGATCGCATTACACTCTCAGTAATGGGAGAAGTTGGTCCAAACTAATGCGAAAACTGTCAGATTTGGTACTGGAATAGAACTGAAGCTTGATGCATGGATGCTATATGGTTTAAAAGTCCATTACTGGCTTCGATTCTATCAGATTTGCAATTACAAGAATCCATGCATACTATTCAGTTTGACAGTTCCAATTTGTTATCCAGGCTGAGACACTATGATAAACAGGAATAAATTGTGACCTAGGCTGGATCTGATTATGACGTAGGTGGAATTCATTGAACACGTGTCCAGAAGTCAATAATGGTCACGTGAAGATCCAGAAACCTATAAAAAGGGAAAAGCGCGCACTTGGAGCATTCCGTTTTTGATCATTCTTGGAATCACTTGTCATTCTCGTTATAAGTTTTGGACTTAGAAACAATAAGATTCAAAATCATTTGTTTAAAAGAAATATAAGTCTTTCATGAGGTCTCGTGTTGGATAATGAATTGTACTGAAATATAAAGATAATATTGACAATAATTAAGAAAAGGTGTTATAAGACATTTGCTTAGGAAATTAATTAATTAAGAAGGAAAGTTTAAATGTTAGATAATAAATATTTGATAAAAGAGAATAATTCATCTTAAATTATAAACTGTGGAATGAAGATCTCGTACAAGAATGATTAATAAAAATTAGATAAGTGACCCTACATTGTCTCAAAGTTGTGATTTAGCTTAATTCGTTCAGAGAATAAGAACCACTGAATATTGAAACTTAATGGACATCATTGTGTTTTGAGAGATTATCATCCGGCTTGAGGGTGGATCGACCCCCAGATCCACAAACTGACCAGTGATACTTTTGTACTGTGGTTGATGCTAAGTGCGGCTAATTGGTTCACCCTGTTGACTCTCAAAGTTGTTCAAATTTAAATTTTCTCATAAAAATCCCCATGACCAGATCAGAGATTGTTTTTGAAAATTTACCATAGAAATGACTGTCAGTGGCAACATTTAAAACCAAAACCTGGCTCCTCTTGGTCTGTAAATTGACATTTCTCAAGACCGCTGTGGGAGCCATGTTTTGGCAGGCTTGAGGGTTAAAGGGCCAATCCAGAAATCTGGCATCATTGACAGATAGAGAGCGTGGCGGTAAATTCGGAGAATTAATTTGTCAAAAAATACCATTCTTTCAGATATCTAAATATCTTACATATTTCACATAGCGATATATATTTTATAAAAGATTTTCCCGTGTACACATTTATGATTTTTGTAACCATGTACACGTCACCTGAGATATATATCAATGACGAAAGCTGCAATGGTGTTTAAACATGTCCATTTGCAGGCCAAGAGAAAACCCAGTCATTCCAGTGGTACATTTTCAAAACTAGTCTTCTCTAGGCCTTACAAATGGACACACATTTGCTGAGCAAAATATCAATTAATTAGAAAATAGGTTTTGAAATCTTTTATGCAGTAGAAACTATTCACGATTATTCTATTATTTAACTTTTAATCCTAGAAATTCATAATTAAAAAAATAATCCCGATTTTTTAATTTAATCACGTTATCGTGTAAGCCTATAAAATATATATATATAGGCTCGGCTAACAATGGACCTTTCCATTTTTAGCTATGCCCCGCCCATCACTAGCTAAGCTCCACCCACACCTCGCCATGTTGGGATTGATCGATCACCAAATGCCCTAGCCATCAATTTCCTGAAAACTATACAGGGAAGCTGTTGAATATTTTGTAACTAATTTGACTGGGTGCTGTTGCTGCCTATGGCAGCAACAGCGCCCAGTCAAATTAGTTTCAAAATATTCAACAGAATATTTATTAAATAGTAAAAGCAAACAATTTGTACAACAACGCATAGACCGTTATCAAATATGCGTTCGTGACGTACTTATCGACGTCATTCATTATGATGTCATTGCGCACACCACGCAGTTCATTATGACGTCATATGGTGGGTGGGTACTCTGGAAAGGTGAATTGTCATTCAGTGAAATTGTTTCCAAAAAGGGCTTCATCCTGGACACTTTTGAAGCTATAGCTACATATAGTTTTATCAGAATTCAGAACACGTATGACAATTGAAAAATACAGAAATCCATGCACTCATTGATCATATTGGTAGCAATACAATTTCCTGAATTGAGTCACTATGACCTTTGACCTTTTGGGGGAGAAAATCAATAGCGTACTTTGGACAATGAAAAATGAAAATGGGTGATGATCCCTTCAGTAGAACTTCAGTTATCACCTGGAAATACAACACAAATTGGGTCACTATGACCTTGACCTTTTGGCCACAAAATAAATATCGTTGGTCAGACCATAAAGGGTAACCATGAGCACAAATTTGCTGAGGATCCCGTCTGTGAAACATCCGGAACTGCAAAATCCATAATTGAATAAACATGACCTTTGGATCAGAAAATCAATTGCCATCTTCATCCTGCAAGAGAAACCTCTCATCCATGTTCGATGGAGTTTCCAAGAACAGGCAAGGAAATCGCCAACCAGTCGCACAAATGTCAAGCGTGCACGCAAACGAAAAAAGCAAATAATATATACATGGGTGCATAAGAAGGTGGATAAGTAATTTGTGTTGACAAAATCTCTTGTAAAACAATCTTGTTATTCCACAAGAAGTGCGCCGGGTATGTTGACTTGTGCAGGGTTGTATACACCCAGGTTTATACAAATTTAACATATAAATTCCTAGATGGTTAAATTGATTTAATTAGACTGATGTAAACAATGAGATGGGAAAGACTGTTCCTCACCCTCTTACTCACCCCCTCCCCACCCCTCACCCAAACCCCGACCAACCCCTGCCATCCCACCACCAAAAACACCCCCTCCCTTTCAACAACAAATTCCTGAGAATGTAAATTCTTTACAATTTATAGCATATTCTGTTGAATGTTTTGAAAGTAATATGCAGCAATGGCTTCCAGTCATATTAATATCAAAATATTCAACAGCTTTCTTGTTTATTTGCCCTGAGATTTAGATACAGGGAAATTATCAGTGCAATGGTTAATATTAATATTCCCTGTAATAATTCTGATTTTGCGGCGCTTAATGACGGAAGTTTACTGAGCATAATAACACATGCACAGCCACAGTGAGTGGACTATAACTTCCATCTGAAATACGATACATACGTCAACAATACCATTCCTGGAAACGGCGGAATATAATTTACCATTACCATACTCGGAAAAATGAGCTATATTTGTTTGCTTTAATTTGACTGAGACAAGAATAAATTCTCTAGTGACATTATTTTCAAACTGGTGGATATGATACATGTCATGAGGAAATGGGTTTAAGTACAGTACAGCTCAGAAATAACTCCAAAATATTCAACAGAACATTTCTTACTTCGTGTTCAAAATTGTCCAAACTAACATGTTTCTGTTTTTGTTTTAGAAACATGTTAACTTATGATGCATTTTCATTCACTTTAACAATTTAATGCTCATATCTCATAGAAAATGATGATTTGCAGAACAAGAGATGACTATTTTTTAAATTTACAACCGGAATGACTGGCTCATTTATCGCGCCAGTCAATGCTTCTATAATTCCTGAGAAATGTCCGTTTGCAGAACAAGAGATGACTATTTTTTAAATTTAGCACTGGAATGACTGGCTCGATAAATGAGCCAGTCATTCCAGTGCTAAATTCTCAAAAATAGTCGTCTTGTTCTGCAAATGGATATTTCTCAAGCATTGTAGAAGCATTTTTTGAGTGTTTGAGTGCTAAAGTGCTAAAATCTTCTCACACCACTGATTTATTCCATTGATTTTTTTTGTGACGAATTATTCATTATACTGGCAACTGTGTACACATAAAATATTACAAATAACATTAAAATCCTATGACATAGGAAGCGCAAATAATGAACCAACCAATAAAATGAAGGAAAATATAGGATATTATTCGTTGTGCAAGCATATTGCCCATTAAGGTCTGCATGACAGGTGTATAATTAATATTTCCTGTTAAAATCGTGATATGTCACATGCTTTTTTGTACAAAGTGATTATTTAATAGTCTTACAAAATAACTGATAAATACTATACAATACCCTACAATATAGCTAACCCAAACCACCAAGTATTAAACATACTACTTATCCAGTATCCATAACCGTGCAAAGTCAATACATATACCTATCACACCCATACACCATCAAATATACGCACCCCCAACTAGAGCTGGGCGGTCTGACGGTAGTACCGTGAGGACCGCGGTATACCGTGAACCGATACCGTGACCGTTGACATTTCCAAATACCGTGAATACCGTCCATAATGGTTGACCAATATTTGAGAAATATATTCATAAAATCTGACTTGACCATGGGTAAATAAGTGCTAATAGTGCCAAAAATACAGGCATCCCTAACTATTAGCCGAGTTGAGGTGAAAGGGTCGTTGTGAAAACAAACATCAAGACGTCAATTACAAAATAATGACAGGCAGAATTGTATGTCAAACGTACGTCTTGAAAGTCTCACGGTAAAATTGCTTTATTTAAAACATCTAAACTCATTCTCTGGCAATCCGCCGGTAGTAATTACATTATAATATATTCCCTATTCCCGTTTCTATTATTTGTAATTTATTACTCCAAGCATTTTGTCACCGAACAAACACGCTAGAATAACAAAATAACATACAAACTGCGTGCTATTCAAACGCAACAGCGATCCCGCAAAGACGTATCTGATTGGTTGTTCATGAACTAGACCGTGGGAAAATACATTACTATGCTGAATTTATCAATGAAAATTCACTAAAACGTAGTATTTGCTCGCGCCGTTTTGATCACGTGCTAATTTTTTAACAACGAGCAAGCGGTGAAGTTGTTATTTTTTATTTTTCTGGCTTGTTTTAAGAAATTTCTTTAAGGATTAAATCCAGTTTATGTAACGACACCTAAAAATTTTAGTGTTTTAGTTTTTGTAATTCATTTTTCAACTGGCTATACGTCGGAGGTTCGCCGACATCGGAAACACGTTGGAAATAGCTTTTTACACGCATTGTTCACGTGAAGCATGGCGAGTAACGAGTCTGCACTTCGGGTACTCAGTAATTATCAGAAGCTTTGGAATCGGCTATATTCAATGTTGTGTTAGATGTATGTGTATAGGCCTGTTTTCGCGAGTAACAGAATATACGACTCCAACAGAAATAAAAGAGTACAACACTCGCCCCGTTTAAATACTCACAGATTTTGTTAATACTCTGTTTATCAAAGCGCTCGACTGCCAAACTAAAATTTACCGTTTGCGGGTCGCACGCATTAATAGCAAGAACAATTCAGATTGAAAATAGTGCACCCCAATGTCTCAAACAGCGGGTAATAGTTAGCGAGTCGACCACACCCTTTGACCGATATTCCCGTGAATAATATTATGTCAATAAAAATAGTGACCTAATAAAATCGTGAAACTAAACAGTCGCAATAGGCATGTTTTTCTTCTCTAAATCAGGAAGCCGATTTATTTATTTTACCTATATTTACCGTTGTTCTAATTTCGTGGCATGCCTCAAGCTCAGATGACGGTATACCGTGGTACCGCGGTATTTTTTCATGGTACCAATACCGTCATGTAAATATCAATACCGCCCAGCTCTACCCCCACCCGCACACCCATCAAGGTCTATCAATAACCCCACCCCACACACCCATCAAGGTCTATCAATAACCCTACCCCACATACCCATCAACATCACTCAATAACCCAACCCTGCATACCCAACAAGGTCTATCAATAACCCCCATCCCACATTCCCATCAAGGTCTATCAATAACCCCCACCCCACATTCCCATCAAGGTCTATCAATAACCCCCACCCCACATTCCCATCAAGGTCTATCAATAACCCCCATCCCACATTCCCATCAAGGTCTATCAATAACCCCACCCCACATTCCCATCAAGGTCTATCAATAACCCCCACCCCACATTCCCATCAAGGTCTATCAATAACCCCCATCCCACATTCCCATCAAGGTCTATCAATAACCCCCACCCCACATTCCCATCAAGGTCTATCAATAACCCCATCCCGCATAGATTCAATAAATATAAACTAACCACTCACACCCACAAATAAACTCACTAGATACACATACCATAATCCACTACGCATGGCGGTGGATCAATTTAACCTTTGAGGGGAATCAAAATGGGGTGGCTCGTGGAGGGCTTGCCGCATCCCATTCCGGCATGAGGTGCTCCGGGGTCTCTGTCAACCCTCCCCTTGATATGCCAGCCATACCATACACCAATAAAGTGAACAAATATCATATAGCATCGTGTAATGTTACGGCTAATATATTGAAGTGTTGCGACATAGAATATATCGATATATTGTGATTATTATGCTCGATTTATTACGATATTGCCTCGTCGAATATCGTACCACATTAGTACTGTGTAGTTTCATTAACCTTTTAAAGGTCAAACCCGCCAAAACCGGCCTCTGCAGTGGTCTTGAGGCATGTCCATTTTCAGGCCAAGAGAATACAATTTTTGAAAATTTACCACTGGAATGACTGGCTCGGTAGCCGAGCCAGCCATTCCAGTGGTAAATTTTCAAAAATAGTCTTCTATTGGCCTGAAAATGGACATTTTATTTAGTCCTGATACCACCTGGAATGGAGGAATCCAGTTTTAGCTAGATGCCCATATCTAGCTAAGCTCCACCCATACTCTGCCCGTGCTGGGATCGATTGATCTCTGACTATCAAATTCCAGAAAACTATACAGGTAAGCTGTTGAATGTTTTGAAACTAATTTGACTGGGTGCTTTTGCTGCCCATGGCAGCAACAGCGTCTGGTCCAATTAATTTTAAAATATTCAACATGATTATTAAACAGGAAAGACATAATTTGTACAACAACACTTAGTCCATCAACAATTATGCGTCCGTGATGAACTTATCTATGTCATTCATGACACAACTGATTATGACATCATCCTACATGTCACATAGTTGATTATGACATCATATGATGGATGGATAAACTGGAAAAGTACATTGAATCAAACTGTTGTAGCAAGCTGTTGCTAACAAACTCGTCACAGTTTCATGCAACAACCTTCATTAAATAAACACCAGCCTTACAATAGCCCACCTGCCTTTATAATCGACCAAATTTTACAAGATAATTTGCGAGACAGCTGCGTAAACAATGAGTAATAATAAACACATTTCACAATGAATTTTCATAAAATTGAGAAAAATCTCTAGAAAACAATTCAAATTTGGAAGCAACAAATTGGAGCCAAATTCTTTTCAGAATAATTATGAATTTAACCATTTAATGACAAAACATTAAATGTCATCTATAATTTAATAATTATTCTGTTGAATATTTTGAAACTAATTTGACTGGGAGCCATTGCTGCCTGTGGCTACAACAGGCTCCCAGTTAAATTTGTTTCAAAATATTCAACAGATTAGCCATATAGTTAAAATTGAGATCCAGGGAATTCAGGGTTCAAAGGGTTAAATATCTTATTAACCACTGTATTTATGCTAATTCTTCATTTTTATCTAGCAACCTATCAGCAGTGTCTATTTTGAAAATGGCAATTCTGATTTTCATGACCAAGTGACAATTACCTAGGGCTGGGCGGTTTGACCTAAAAGAAAACCGGTGACGGTATCACTAATTAAACCGGTATTAACGAAATACCGGTTTCAGGGGTTAGAATGATGGAAAATAATTTGAAATATGAAAATATGCCGTTTTCATTAGCTACAGTACATGTATTTTGCGATTTGACAACTGTTGTAAATTGCCACAAAATTAGAACAGTAACTACATACGACTGCTCACTTCGACGCTATCTATCTCAAAATAGTAATTAAAATAAATAAAATAAATAAAGTCGGGTTCATGTGATGTCGTGAAAATAACACTAACTACTAAAATGTTGATTTTCAACACTGTTATTAGGTAACTATCTTCGAAAGCGTAGTAAAATCTAATGCGTGTAAGTAGGAACCCGGATATGAGTGAGTTTAGACTCCTAGTAGAGTAGCGCTCATACGGTAAGAGTTCGTATAACCACCTACAGTATGATCTAGTCTAAATTTCATTCATAAAGTTGATAGTGGTGAATATCCCGGTGGAAGAATTTGTTAACAACCAATCACATTATGCCTGCTCGTATTTATTTTACTTGTAACTACTCCACCAACGTAAGAAGCGACTTAATCGTTTTCATTTCTTGGGCATTCACGCAATTTGTCTCCTATGTCTTATTCCGTGATGGATCATTTTATGTTTGTCAAAATCTAAGGGAAATAATGATATGTTTGGATTGGGAGTTCATTGTATAGCGTCGCTGTTTTCGTAGCGCGTTTCTTGATTTTTTTGGTATCATGTCACGTTTGGAATCCTAATTAAACATAGTACAAACTCGAATTGAAAAAAGGACTATTTGTTACAAAAAAGAAATTTAGATTTTCAAATTATTCAATCTTACATTGAATCCACAGACCCTATGTCTTGTAAAATTCATTGCTGGCAAATCAAATCATCTTTGCCGAGTATCGTCCTCGGCCGATTTGTTGGGATTTCACCATCACCTTTGCTTTACCACGGTCAATAGTTATAGATGACTGTATTTTATGTCCCTATTAGCAAATCGTTACACTAGATGATAATATTAAACTGCAAGTCAAGAACAAACTAGTTTAGGACAGTCACCAGATTTCGCGCAATGGCGATCTTACGGACGGATTTTCAGGGTTTTTCTTTTCGTAATGGTTTTTAAATCGTTGCCATAAAAAAATGTGAAACAGTGTGAAACCAGTATACCGCCCAGCCCTACAATTAAGCGAAGCCAGGCAAAACAGGCCTCTGCAGTGGTCTTGAGGAACGTTCATTTGCAGGCCAAGAAAATATTATTTTTGAAAATTTACCGCTGGAATGACTGGCTCGGTTACAGTTCCAGTGATAAATAAGAAATGGAATAAAACATATATATATATATGACCATAATTCTGTATCACTAGGTCAAGAGATAGTTACAGACTATGTCAAATAACGGATAAAACGGAATCGGTTGTCCTAGTGATCACTAGCTCATGCTGGGTAGTAGCCCATCTGGCTAACTGTCTCACTGCTGTGAACCACAACGCAATAATATTAATGGGCAATAACTCTGGCCTGCTGAACATTTTGAAAACAATTTGACTGAGTTGTTGATGGCTTAGCCACCAACAACTTTCAGTCAAATTGTTTTCAAAATATTACTCATATCCAGAGGGAGACATGGTCTGCAGAAATTCATCGCAGAGGCAGTTAATAGCAGGTCTTGAACATAGGCAACCAGTCAAATGCTATATCAATTATATCAGACATAACTACAGGTATAAAAGCATCTTTTCTGGCGGCGTCTTTATCCACCGTCTCATTACATCTTATTATCAGAATTGGCAGCACTTGATTATTAATAATGGACCGAGGCAAAAAGGACACTGCGATATTCGCCAATGGCTATTCTGATTATCAGTGGCTATTTTTATTCATTGTCATCATTGCCACATGATTTGAAAAGACGGCAGGAATGTTGTAAATGAATCCATCCCGCTGTCGGTCGTGCTATCACAGGACACTGAAACCGTTTGTCAGAAATTAAGAAAATTTGTGATGTAAGTTACCATTATGCCCGTGGATTGCGAGATGTCTATATTAGGCTGTCTCTGGTGTGGACAAGAATATGGGGAGGGGCGGGGGGCAGAACATTAAAGTTTACTGATTTCAAACAAATTTGGTATATAAGTTAGCCATATAATTGCAGATTGCGATATTTTAAATTTATATTTTACCTGATGAGCCACCACTGGGTGGGGGTGGGTGGGTGGGTGGGGGAAGAGAGGGGAGAGGGAGGAGTGGCGGACGTCAATGTTGGCAGTTTTCAACCAAATTTGCTATATAAATGTGAGTTACCCATAAGATTGTGGATTGCGAGATTACATTCACATTAGACTTCGTCCAAGTATGTTGAGCGTGTGGTGCACATGTTAAGATTGGTAAAGGTGTGGGGATTTGCGATGGCGCGCCATGACTGCACATGCCAGTTACATTTTCTTAACAGTGTGGTCAGTGGTCATTACCTAGTGACCAAACCAAAATTGACGTCACAAATTCACATTTATCAGAAATCGTTTTATCAGAATTATCCTGAACACCGCGGAAACTTTACTTCAAGAAATCTAAAGATGATCAGTTGAAAATTAAATCAGGATAGTTTTCATGCAATAGAGAAAACAAGATATAGATCGATCTTTAAACTGACTATATTGTTCTTTGATGTGATGATAGAAATCAGAAAATGCCATGCATTGTAAGGGCGTTTGATTTTGCTATCTATCGTGATTCAATAAACCATCACGATTTGGATGGCAAAATGTTGAATATTCTGAAATTACTTTACCCCTTTCACCGACAAATCCCTGAAAAAGTAAATTCTATAGGATATAAAACTTATTCTGTTGACTATTTTGAGGCAGCAATAGCTTCCAGTCAAATTAATTTCAAAATATTCCAGTTTTCCTGTCTGGTTGCCTTGAAAATGAGATATGGGGAATTCATCGGTGAACGGGTTAACTGGAAGTTGTTGGTGCTGGAGCTTCCAGTTAAAGTAATTTAAAAAAATTCAACAGTGTGACTGGTTTTCATTTACACCATTATCAAATTACATATAGTTTCAAAATATTTAATAAAAAGCCAACGGGTAGTTTCATTTGACGCGTGTTCCGCAGACAGGCTATGCGTACGTCTGTCACCATCATGTTTATTGTAACATGTATAAATAACGGGTGCATTAAATACGACGAACAGACAAATAAACTAACAAATAAAATTCCGGTTAACTCTTTAACGGTGGCCAAAAACCTGCCTTTGCAATGACCTTGAGGAATGTCCATTTGCAGGCCAAGAGAGGTGTCTGGCTCGGTTACCGAGGCAGAGATTACAGTGGTAAAATTTCAAAAATATCCCTCTCTTGGCTTGCAATTGGATATTCTGAGTTAATTTTTTTAATTTTTTAACCAATCGTGACCGTTAACGTGTTCAAGCTTACCTTATCTATCATCCACGTTTCAAACTCGTCACATTCACGATAGAATTTAAACAGTCGAATGGCATCCTCGAGTGAGATACGGCGTGTCTGGTAAATAAGTAAATAAAAATGCTGTCAATAATTTATAGAATTTTAAATAAATTTTAATGTGGATGAGACGTGTAATTAGTGCCATAAAGTATGTGTTGAGGTACATGTAACCAGTCTCGCCAGGTATCTTTGGCCAAGGTCATATGCCAAGATTGAACGAAAATAGCCATGCCATTAAATCTATCTTCAGTAAAAATATATGTGTGACTAATGGATCATTTTTTGTGTTTCGCAACTAGATTAAATCTGTATGCATGTTAGTTTGTACCAACTACATTTTTTACCCTCCTATCAATGCTATCTACGTCACACCTACAATATGTACATATTTTCCTTTCGAGGGAAAGTCAGCGGGAGGCTAACATACCCCTCCGGCCCCAACATGAGTGTTTCCCAAAGCTATCCATACAGTAAACGAGAAAGCAAATCAGATATTTTAACATTACGCACATCTTTGAGTGGTGTAAAGTCATTCTGTCAAGTTTCGTCCAATTGTCTCAAACTGTAGGAATTGCAGCGACAAGATTTTTTGTGCCATAGGTACAGATGGTACAAAAACATACCACCACCACCACCACCACCACCAAACAAACAAACAAACAAACAAACAAACAAACAAACAAACAAACAAACAAACAAACAAACAAACAAACAAACAAACAAACAAACAAACAAACAAACAAGCAAGCAAGCAAGCAAGCAAGCAAGCAAGCAAGCAAGCAAGCAAGCAAGCAAGCAAGCAAGCAAGCAAGCAAGCAAGCAAGCAAGCAAGCAAGCAAGCAAGCAAGCAAGCAAGCAAACAAACAAACAAACAAACACACACACACACACACACACACACACACACACACACACACACACCACACACACACACACACACACACCCACCACCACCACCACCACCACCACCACCACCACCACCACCACCACACCCACCACCCACCACCACCACCACCACCACCACCACTGTGTAGCAGGGTATAATTATTCATTTACCTGTAGGTCCAACCAAAAAAATTGATAAATAGGATGACAAAAGAAAACATACATATTCTTATTTTATTGGCTCCTAAGAATTTGAAACTTTAGTAGCATAGCATGTGCTAAGACGACTCACCTTGCCGAGTTTGACGAGTTTTCCGTACGAGAGTCTGACTGTTGTCTGTCGACTTTCCACGTTGTCTTTGTCGTAGTGCAGATTGCTCGGAGATCTCACTGTGAACAGATTAAAACACACAATTTTGTAAAATACACCGACACGGGACACATCAGAAATAATATAAAAAGTTTCCAAAATAAAACACAATGTTTAATATTTTGAGCTTAATTTGACTGGAAGCAATTAGTGCTTATTGCTTCTTCCATTCCAATTAAGTCCAAAATATTCAACAGAACATTTCTTTCAGCGTGTTCAAAATTGTGCCATACCAACATGTTCTGCTTTTGATTTGAAAAACATAGTAACTTATTTCTGAGCTCTACTGTAGACATCCAGAGATTTAGATGAAATAACTTTTAAACCTTTTAAATGGCCAAGATGCTTTACCAAAATTTGTATTCTTTTTCTCAGTGAATTCATATCCGTTTGCAGACTATGAGAAGAATATTTTTGAAAACTTACCACTGGAGTGATTGACCCGTTTATTGAGCCAGTTAGTCGAGCCAGTCATTCATGGTAAATTTAAAAAAAAGTTCTCTTGGCCTGCAAATGGACTTTTCTCAAGACTACTGTAGAGGCAGTACTGAGTGGATCGCTACTCTAGGTTGACATTGCCGCAGTTCCGCATTTAGTGAGGCTATGCAGCAGGGCCAGATGGGCATGCAATCATTCCAGGGGTATAATCTTAACATGCAGTTTTCTTGGATAATCTTGAACCTTAAAGGAAATTAATAAAGTGCACAGACCTCTACCTGCTTCATACATTGGATAAATGGTTTTTTTTATAAACCATCAATGTTTTAAAACCAAACTTGCTTTCATATCTATCACCTATAAGATTTATTCAGAGGCCTAAAAATTGCAATAACCGCAGGAGATGCTATTATGACTAACCTCCTCCACAAGCCCCACCCTTAAGGAACCGCTCCTACCCTCACATATTTTGAGTATGTTTCTTTCTATGATATAATTCTTTGCACCAACCTGATGGGGCTCGTCGAATGTTAGGTGTCCGTTTCTTCTGTACGACCTCTTTTGTCATAATCGTCTTCTTAACTTTAACTTTTTGTGGGACTTTGACGGGGTGCTTGACGACTTTCTGAATGATTACCGGATCAATTTCTTTGACATAATTCGCAGGAATGAACCCCTCGATGCCTTCACTCTGTCGACATTGCCACCATTCATCGTTGCTTTTTTGCATCAACTGAAGAATCTGAAATTAACAGGCACAAATATATTGGTTATTAACCAATTAGCTGTCTGACTGCAGTAGACAATTTCAATGAGCAATAACTCTGGACGTGCTGAATATTTTGAAAACAATTTGACTGAGTTTTTGGTGGCCTAGTCACCAACAACTTTCAGTCAAATTGCTTTCAAAATATTCAGCATATCCAGAGTTAAACGGCATGGAAAATGTAGTCTGCAGAAAGTCAATAGGCAGAGAGTTAATGGTCAAGATTGATCAAAAGATTTTTTAATTTTTTCTAAATGAATGCTCATTTGCAGGAAAAAAGAATGCAATTTTTTGAAAAATTAATACTAGAATGACTGGCTGTTATCGCTACATTTTGATTGGTCCACTGCAGCCATGTTTCTGATGTAGCATAGCGCCTTCCCTTGAAAAAACTTTAATGGCACTCAATGCCTAATTATATCTCCCAAATTTTGGCCCAATCCGCTCAGTGGTTCTGGAGTCATTTTGGCAAAAATTAGGTTATCCAAGATGGCCACCAAACCATTTGGCCAATCAAGTTCCCTTGAAACAAACTTGGTGCAGTTCTTAACCTAGATGATATTTCACACGTTTTGAATTGATCCCCCAAGCGGTTTTGGATCAGATTTTTAAAGACATTTTAAAGCGGCCAGTTTTTTTGATGGATTAACTTCTCTTGAACAAACATTAATGGCCCTTAGTCCTTAATCATATATCACAAATTTCGGCCTGATTGCTTCAGCGGTTCTCTGGAAGAAGTCGTTTTTGCGAAAACTAGGTCATCCAAGATGGCCACTGAACCATTTGGTCAATCAAGTTCTCTTGAACAAACTTGGTTCAGCTCCTACCCTAGATCATATTTCATGAGTTCTGAATCGATCCCTCAAACGGTTTTGGAGAAGATCTTTAAAGACCTTTCTAAAAATGGGCCGATTGGCTTCATTTGAACAAACTTGGATCCCTATACCCTAAGGATGCTTCCTCCCAAATATAATTGAAATCATCCCAGCAGTTCTTGAGAAGTCGTTTCAAAGGAAAAGTTGATGGACGGACGACGGACGGTCGCCACGACTTAAGCTCACTTGGTCTTTCAGGCCAGGTGAGATAATAATTGGACTGGAAGACATGGCTGCATAAGGAATGTCAGGCAGCAAGGTCCCTCAATCAAAATTATGTTGAAAATATTCAACAGAACATTTTTTTATTCTTGAAACGCATTAAGTTATTTATGAGCCGTACTGTATTGATACTTCAGTAACCCTAGGTCACTCAAGACAGCCAAAGGTGGCTGCGGCAGGGGCTTTGAGCAAGGTTCAATTAGTCCATTTACTACTGGCACGACTGGCTCAATAATCGTGTCAGTCACTCCAGTGTTAAACCTTTCAGTCTTCTTCTGACCTGCATCTGGACTTCACAAAGCGAAAATCTTATTTTTCTTCATGAATTTTGAGCAACACCAATCCCGCCTAAAGCTGTAAAAGCGGAATACCTAATTAATCATCTCGCTACTGCAAACCACCGGACAATAATTTCAACGAGCAAGAACTGTTGACTTCCTGAATATTTTGAAAACAATTTGACTGAACTTTGTTGGTGGCTTAGCCACCAACAACTTTCAATCAAATTGTTTTCAAAATATATAGCAGGTCTATAGATATCACCCCTGGAATATGTCGTCTGCAAAAACTTGGCAGTCAGACGATGAACGCTTCTGTGGCTGGAATCCCAGTGTTTCAATGGAGGGGTTTATCTCTAGTTATGCCACGCCCATTTCTAGCTAAGCTCCGCCCACTTTGTACATGTGTTGAATCTATTTATATACTTCGAACCCTCACTTTCCAGAAATCCCCCTTCAAATTAATTTTACAGGTAAGCTGTTGAATGCTTTGAAACTAATTTGGTTGGGTGGCCAGCCAAATTAGCTTCAAAATATTCCACAGAATATTTATTAAAATGTAAATTCACCATTTAAAGACATACAATTCATATATTTTCCTATCAATTGAACACATTTTCCTGATAGACCTTTCGAGTTTCGCAACAGAGCTATATCATTTTGACTGCAACGTTAATTAATTACATTTTTGTATGACTTCAGATACTTGAGTGACAGGTTGGATAGCTCCATTTCAAAGCCTCCACAGAGCATGGCATGAGATTACGGCTCAGCCGCTAGCTCTGCATTAGTTTAAGCATCTATTGTTCAAAATGTGTCTTTACTATTATAGAAGTGTGCCTTTGCTTTAAAGTGTGCCTTCGCAATAGAAGTGTGCCTTCACTATAGAAGTGTGCCTTCACTATAGAAGTGTGCATTCGCTATAGAAGTGTGCCTTCACTCAGGAAGTGTGTCTTTGCTATAGAAGTGTGCCTATACCTTTGCTATAGAAGTGTGCCTTCCTTATTGAAGTGTGCCTCCGCTATAGAAGTGTGCCTCTGCTATATAAGTGTGATTTCGCCGTAGAAGTGTGCTTTCATTCTAGAAGTGTGCTTTCCTTATAGAAGTCTGCCTTTGCTATAGAAGTGTGCATTCCCTATAGAAGTGTGCCTTTGTTATAGAAAAGTGCCTTCACTATATAAGTGTGCCTTCACTATATAAGTGTGCCTTCGCTATAGAAGTGTGCCTTCCCTATAGAAGTGTGCCTTCACTGAGAAGTGTGCCTTTGCTATAGGAGTGAACTTTGCCTTTAACACTTTCATTCCTGAGTTCTCTATCTCAATGTCAAAACATGCATACCGGTACATGAACTGTGTTGAGATTTGTAAACATTTTAGTGAACCCACATTTGCAGAGCGTATAAAATAATAACTTGCAAGCAGTCATAAAGAAAAGCTATTAAATGTTCCCACAGTCTATGATTTATTTCTAAAGTTAATTTCATAAAATTTTTCTCTTCTACTTTTTCAGAGGAGAAAGCAGACATTTGTGTCTCAGAATGTTTTCGGTGAAGTCGCAAAACAGTCAATCGTGAATGGAACCATGTACGATAACACCTCCATTGCTAACAATAGCAGTGACGTTAATGTTTCAGAAATACAGCTTCCAGAACGCTCAAATGTGGAGATTGCGATATGCGCTGTTTTCCTGCTTATCATTATGGTCACCGCATTCATAGGCAACATCTCCGTCATCTTGGCAGTTATACGAACGCCAAAACTTCGAGCGGACCTCTCAAACATGTTTGTTGTAAATCTTAGTGTGACAGATCTCGCTAGTGTTAATTTAGTTATGCTTACTTCATTAATCGCTCTCGTACGCGATGCCTGGCACATCAATCAGGTTTGGTGTGACTTTGTTTGCGGTGCAAACTACTGTCTTATTATTGTTTCAATGCTAACATTGGCTTTCATAAGCATTGATCGTTACCAGGCTGTCATCCACTCTCTTCACTATGCACAGCGCATCACTAGGCCACGCATCACAATTATGATTGCATACTCATGGTGTCAGGGGGTCGCGTTTGCGTGCGCGCCAACAATAGTCAACTGGGTAAAATTTGACTATTGGGAAGTGATTTGTGCAATTCAATGGCACAAAGAGCGTGAACATGCGATGTATTACGTGATAATGGCATTTCTTCTGTGTTTCCTTGTGCCAGGGTTAATTCTCCTCTACTGCTATGTCAACATTGTAAAACAAGTGAAAGTAAGTCGAATAGCTACGTTATCGAGCTCATCAGCAATTACACAACAGCAGAATCGGCAAGCACGAAACATGAACAGGACTGTCCGCAGTCTCATGACTGTTGTGGTTGCGTTCTTCATCTGTATGTCACCATTTTGTATTACCAAACTTATTAAAGTAATAATGGATGCAAATTTCCGTCTACCAGTGTACTTAAACCTCATCTCATCGTGGTTTGAGTACACAGCAAGCGCCATTAACCCACTCATATACGGCATTCTTCGGAAAGACTTCCGGTATGCTTTCTTGGTAATTCTCAAACAAGTGTCGTGTTCAAAGATTCACATCGATATGAGTAGGTTCTCAACAATTGGTAACAGTGACCTACCCATGGCTATGAACAATCGCTCAACTGTACTCAGAAACCACGTAAATGGTACATCTGGACAAACAGCAACGTCACCGCAACCGATAGCACAAAATTCAGGAATTCCAAATAACAATAGCGATAACAATGCCGTGAGGTTAAAAACAATGACAACCAGAATGGACGCAACCCACGAACTCTGTTCCGTCGATATTTAAGTTATATACTTTAATGCTTTAAATGACAACCCGGCAAAAATGCATCTGCACTGGTCTTGAGAAAGAACCATTTGCAGGACGAGAGACTGCTATTTTTAAAAATTTACTACTGGAATAACTTGCAAACTGAGCCAAATTGGTTCGATAACCCAGCAAGTATTTCAATGGTAAATTTTCAAAAATAGTTTTAACTTGACCTGCAAATGGACAATAATCCTTAAACCCTCAAGATGGCGAATACGCCTTCTGCAGTTGTCTTGAGACATGTCCATTTGCACACAAAGAAAAGGATATTTATCAAAATTTATCTCTGGAATGACTGGCTCAATAACCGAGCCAGTCATTCCAGTGATAAATTTTCAAAAATAATACTATGGAAGTATTTTGATTTCTCGATCACGCATCAATGGAGTACTGTATAAACCCATAGAAAGTCTGCACATTTTTTGCTCAATTTACACATTCTAAATACAAGGATGCACACTATATATACAAGGCTATAAATTAGTCACATTTTCTCCTTTGAAATTTGAAGCATTTCTGAACTTCTAAGATATCACAAAAATTGAACACAATTCCCAGTACATATTCTTGCCACCTTGCGACTACGTTTAAAGTATACATCAAAGACTTCATCGCGGAAGTGAAATTATTAAATTGAACTGCCTACATATTGCATACCCTTTATAAAAGATCGTTTATTCCATCAAAATTAATCCTTAAATTGACATAAAATCTTGTCTTGAAAATATATAAATCATGTGATATTAAGCATCCGCTCAGGTTTAAAAAAAATTTTAAGAAGTATCTTGCGCCTCTAATCACAAAAGAGTTTAGAGCGAGTACTCGGATATATAAATATCCTGGACTCGGAAATGTGATTTGGCAATTCGATATACCATTCCCATTAGCGCCTGCCAACGGCTGATTCGCCAACATAAGAAGCGGTTTAACTTATTTTAATTTTTGGGCGTTCTAGCAGGTTTTCTCGCATGTATCATTTCATTTTGGATCATCTTATGCTGGTCACTTACATTACAATATAACCAGTCATATATGATACATTTTCTCGCTAGATTTACAAATCAAACGCAAAATTTCATAAATTTAGCCAGATATTCGTCTACTACTCAGTGCTAACAAGAACAGCATATTTTTGGTGAAAATTTGGGTGAATTGGTTAACAGATTAACACACGACAGAAACTTGATCGTATAACGGGAAAATATTTGAAGCGCAGTGGTTGTTTTGTTACTGGTTTTCGTTCACAAGGCTCACGATCTCAGAGGCTTATATTGGAAACCATGAATTTTTCACGCCAATTTGGGTCAAATTTAGGGGTGCAGCTATACATGCTAGCGGACTATCTTTGGGGGTGTACGGTAACCATTTAACACTTCAAATTCCAATGTCTCAAACTTTTCAAGATGCAGGGAAGCTTTTGAAACTTTTGAAACCAATTTAACTGGAACATATTATTGGCATAAACAACTTTTCAGCAGCAGCTCCCAGTCAAATTAGTATTTTAAAAATATTCAACAGAATATAATATATTCCATAAATCATAAAAACTTGCTGTTTTTTGATTTGTGAGTGTTAAAGGGTAATTAGTGGTTAAATTTAGTCAACAAAATATAAATATTCTAAATAATATCCAATAGAATGGACCATTTCTAGCTAAGCTCCGCCCACCTCTAGCTAAGATCCACCGACTTATTGCGAAGCTCGAGCCACTTCTAGCTAAGGTCCACCCACTTCTAGCAAAGCTCCACCAACTTCTACACATAGCTAAGGTCCACCCACTTCTAGCTAAGGTCCCCCACTTCTAGTGAAGCTCCACCAACTTCTAGCTACGGTCCACCCACTTCTAGCTAAGGCCCACCCACTTTTAGCTAAGCTCCACTGACATCTAGCGAAGCTCCACACACTTCTAGCTAAGGTCCACACACTTCTAGCTAAGGTCCACACACTTCTATCTAAGGTCCACACACTTTATACGCACATTGGAATCGATTAGATACTTTGAAACCTGAATGTCAAGAAACAAAATTTCAAGCTAAATATACAGGTAAGCTGCTGAATCTTTTGAAAGTAATTTGACTGCGGGCTGTTTCTGTCTATGGCAGCGGCTAGTTTCAAAATGTTCAACAGAATGTTGATTAAATTTTAAATTCATCAGAATACAATTCCTATCCTTTAGTGAGAGACTTTGATTTCATGACGAAGCTAGACGTCATTTTGATTGTGACATCGGCTAACTGGTAACATAGCGGACCTTTCCATTTTTAGCTATGCCCCGCCCATTTCTAGCCAACCTCCATCCACACCTCACTCGTGTTGGGATCGATCGATCTCTGAACTCTGACTATCAATCTCTAGAAAACTATACAGGTAAACTATTGAATATTTTGTAACTAATTCTACTGGACACTGTTGCTGCCTATGGCAGCAACAGCGTCCAGTTAAATTAGTTTCAAACTATTCAATAGCATGTTTATTAAATAATAGAGATATACAATTTGCACAACATGTCGGCCTATTAAGAGTTATAGAAGGAACAAATAGACTCATTTATGACGTAATGATTATGACATCGTCCTAAATGCTGTTTAGCTGATTATGACGTCATATGACATCAGATGACAGATGGATAATCTGGAAAGTTGAATTGATTATGACCTCAGATGCGTGAGTGACATCAGATCCGTCAGTAGTCATTCAGCCAAACCACTGCAGAGACGATTTTTGTCAGGGTTGACCACTAAAGCCTCTTCGTTATTTCAACAAAAATTATATTCTCAATACCGGTAAAATCTTGTACTCAAAATTGTGTTATTTATTTTTAGATATTTTGTAAATATTTGTGGAAAAAAACATCTGCTTCATGAACCTCTTATTTTTCTTCTACACCCCTACCTCCCAACTTCCCCCGCACTCCCCTATTAATCCCATCTAGAATGAGTTCAATGTTCATAAAATGGGCGCGCGCGCACACACACACACATATACACACACACACGCACGCACACAAACACACACACACGTACACACAAGGGCAAGCCGTAGTTCTTATTTCCTCCAAGGACATTGTCAGCGGACAATCAACAGAGACGAGGGCTAGTGCATACTGGCAGTCAAAACACGCCACGCAGTTAAATCACCAGTTTCAAGACATATACATGTACTGTATACTGGAAATATACGGTTGAATATTTAGAAACTAATTCAACTGGAAGCTGTTGCTGCCACTACTTTCTAAATATTCAACAGAATATTCCTTACATCAGCCAGACCGGAATTGTGTGCTATTGACTACCAACAGATCTTTCCAGTTTATTCATCCATCATATGATGTCATAATCAAATATGTGACGTGTAGGACCACTAGGATGATGTCGTAATCAATGATGTCATGAATGACGTAAATAATTGCGTCACGAATGCTTAATCCTTTCACCGATGAATTCCCTATATTTTAACTGAAAGGAAATCGTTTGAATATCTTGAAGTTAATTTGACTGGAAGCTATTGCTCCATATGCTGCCTTAGGCAGCAATAGCTTCCAGTCAAATTAATTTCAAAATATTCAACAGAATAAGTTTTATATCGTAAAGAATAAACTTTAACAGGGATTTTTCAGTGAAAGGGTTAATTGGTGATGGACTAAGTGTTGTTGTATGAACTGTATGTCTTTACTATTTAATAAACATGCTATTGAGTATTTTGAAAATAATTTGACCGGGTGCTGTTGCTTCCTAACAACAGCATCCAGTCCAATTAGTTTCCAAATATTCAACAGCTTACCTGTGTAGCTTTCTGGAAATTGATAGTTAGGGTGTTCGGGGATCCATCCCAAAATGGTAAAGAGTGGGTGGAGCTTAACTAGGGATGGGGGGGGTATGGCTAAAACTGGAAAGGTCCATTTAGATGGCTGAAGTGATAGAGCTCCATTTCTATCTATGCCCCGCCCATTTCTAGCCAAGCTCCTCCCACTTTTTTATGTGGGTTGGAATCAATTTAAAACTTTGAAACCTGAATTCCTAAAAAATATAAATAAGAAGGTAACTGCATAGGCAAGGTGCTGAATATTTTGACCAGCAATATCTCCCCGTCAAATTAGTTTTAAAATATTCAACAGAACATTTATTAAATTCTAAATTCACCAAAAACATACAATCGGTACACGTTCGTGACTGACTTATCAATCTTTTGTGCCGGAGATACGTCATTTTGATTGTGATATCAGCTAGCATGTGACCAATGTTCCTCAAGGCATCTAAGGTCTGATAGCCCCAGCGAACCCACACCCTGCAATCTGAGGCTCCCCAGCAGAAAGCTGGTGTTCCCAAGCAGCATTTCTCATCCATGATAGAATTAGAGCGTACCATGGACTTACAACTATGAATCATGGTCGTCTCATGCTAGATTGTGTACAGGTATTTTTGTGGAAAAACTACCTAGTATTAGACAATCATACAAGATTTTCAGGGGTCCCATTGGACCCTCTGCCACTGCTTTTGGGGGTCCAAAGCTGGATTTTGGAGGGGTCTATACCCTCAAAAAGCCACTTATGAGAATCCCTTCATGTGCCGTAACTGAATAAAATGTCAGAGACTTGAGTGACAGATGGGATCCCTCTCTTCACGGTCCCTACTCATGCAACATTGCAAAATTAAATGACTTCGCCATAATAATGATAGCCCAATTTCAGGACAAATATCTATTAACATTGCACTAGCTAGCCAGAATTATGGAGCCCTGTTGAAAATTAACTCAAGATCTAGATTTTATCATGATTTAGCAGAATGTCAACATGTCGGCAGACCTTTATCATATTCCCTCCACTTCTATTTAACACTTCAACCATTCGACCAGAAATGACAAAACTCTGATATAAGAAATATTACGTTGGATATTTTCAAACTAATTTTACTGGAAGGCAGTAGGCAGCAACAACCCCTAGTCAAATTAGTTTCAAAATATTCAACAGCTTTCCTGTATAGTTACATGTACCATATAGTGAAATTTACACATTCAGATTTCATGGGTTAAAAGGTTAATTATTACGCTGTACAAACACATTCCCATACCTGGCCGAAACAGATGGTATCAGGGAATAAAATAGCTTTAATAAACCAAACTGAAATGTATTCGGTAACAAAATCTACAAACAAATATTAGATCCGGCATGGGTTAATGAGTTTAGTTACATATTGTCGCTATAGCAACAAAATGTTTGACGTTTTTTAGCAGAATAAATACTATTAATCGTTTATAATTGCAATTCACGGCTAGTTTAAGTTCGCTTGTCATTTATCAGTGACGTTTTGAACAAAGGCGCAGAGGTCACATCCATAGTACATCATACAATTGTCACCCCTTTAACACTCACATCAGCCAAAAACGGCTTCTGCAGCGGTCTTGAGAAATGTCCATTTGCAGATCAAGACAAGTATTTTCGATAACCGAGCCAGTCATTCCAGTGGTAGATTTTCAAAAATTGTCTTCTCCTGGTCTACAAATGGACATTTTCTATGAGAAAATTTTCATTTTCTTGAACAAATTCGAGCGTGAAAGGGTTAACACAACAACTAGTCAACGCCACCAAAACCAGATTTTGCAGTGGTCTTGAAATGCATCAATTTGCAGGCAGCAGGCAGGGACAAATTTTCGAATTTTGCCAGGGGAATGACTGGCTGAAAAACTGTCTACTGAATGTGTAGTTTATTGTTTACTGAATACATTGTTTAATGCTTACTGAATGCATGGGAGTTTATTGTGTACTGAACGCGAGTTTATTGTTTACTGAATGTTTACTAAATGTGTATGTAGTCTATTGTTTACTGAATATGGTTTACTGAATGCATTGTCTATTGTTTACTGAATGTGAGTCTATTATGTACTGAATGATTACTAAATCTGTAGTATATTGTTTACAGAATTGAGTCCATTGTCTACTGACCGTGTGGTTTATTGTTTACTGAATTCATTGTCTATTGTTTATGTCAGTCTATTGTGTACTGAATGCAAGTCTATTGTCTACTGAATGTGTAGTTTATTGTTTACAGAATGTGAGTCTACTGTTTACTGAATGTGAGTCTACTGTTTACTGAATGTGAGGCTACTGTTTACTGAATGTGAGGCTACTGTTTACTGAATGTGAGGCTACTGTTTACTGAATGTGAGGCTACTGTTTACTGAATGTGAGTCTGTTGTATATGGAATGTGAGTCTATTGTTTACTGAATGTGAGTCTATTGTATATGGAATGTGAGTCTATTGTTTACGGAATGTGAGTCTATTGTTTACTGAATGTGAGTCTATTGTATATGGAATGTGAGTCTATTGTTTACTGAATGTGTGGTTTATTGTTTACTGAATTCATTGTCTATTGTTTACAGAATGTGAATCTATTGTTTACTGACTTCATTGTCTATTGTTTACTGAATGTGAGTCTATTGATTACTGAATGTGAGCCTACTGTTTACTGAATGTGAGTCTACTGTTGACTGAATGTGAGTCTACTGTTTACTGAATGTGAGTCTACTGTTTACTGAATGCAAGTCTATTGTATATGGAATGTGAGTCTATTGTTTACTGAATGTGAGTCTATTGTTTACTGAATGTGAGTCTATTGTTTACTGAATGTGAGTCTATTGTTTACTGAATGTGAGTCTACTGTTTACTGAATGTGAGTCTACTGTTTACTGAATGTGAGTCTACTGTTTACTGAATGCAAGTCTATTGTATATGGAATGTGAGTCTATTGTTTACTGAATGTGAGTCTATTGTTTACTGAATGTGAGTCTATTGTTTACTGAATGTGAGTCTACTGTGTACTGAATGCGAGTCTATTGTATATGGAATGTGAGTCTATTGTTTACTGAATGCGAGTCTATTGTTTACGGAATGTGGGTCTATTGTTTACGGAATTAATTGTCTATTGTTTACAGAATGGGAGTCTATTGTTTACTGAATTCATTGTCTATTGCAGGGCTTCAAAAATGTCCGTATTCTCCGGACATGACCGAGAATTGTCTTTGATGACTGGTAAATGTGATGTCCAGTCGGGCAGCAACATATGTATTTTGTTAAATCATTGAATAAAAAAAATTCTTCCAGCAATTTCCGGCTTATATTCTATGTAATATTTGTAAATCACTCTTAAATGATGAAACAAAAACTCAAACTGATAAGTTTGATACGTGTACATTGTACGTGTATTGTCATAAACCAACATAAAATGACCCAAAACAACGTAAGAAATAAAACGAGGTTAGATCCCTTCTTAAGTTGGACGACCAAATTAAAGCTCTTGTGATTGGAGGCATTCCACTGAACTTTATCTGGACTGGAAGGCGACCTCCAAAATAAAAACAGATTTTGCAACGTCACAAATGCCAATATGGCAAATTAATAATAAATATATACAGAAGACAATGTTTTTAAAACAATTTGAGCAATAAATTCACTATTACCTAATCAGTAAATGTATTCAACAGTATAGTTACTGGCAAGATTTTTGTTCACTTGGGCGATTTTGTCCTGGCCGATTTGGTTACATTACATTCTACCGAGTATTAATCAGCTATAGGATGAGTTTATGCTACTCGTAGCTACTCTAGGGCTTCTCCCCTCCTATTTGAGGATTGCGCAATTCTCTAACCGGGTAATAATAGTAGCGTCTTCGTGCTACTCGGGTAACAACCTAAACTCGTCAACGTGCTTTCTATTTTTTCTCGACGCCATTTTATTTCAAATTTATTTCGTGTTATTTTTTGTATCATTCTTTTTTCAATTTTTCTTGAAATATACCTAATATATTTAGGGCCACCCCCCCCCCCACCCCCCCCCCCCCGACCCATTTTCAGAGGTTTGGATTTAAAGAATTTACAGCCCTTGTCTTATTAGAAGCCGCGGTTACTAATGAGAAGTATACAGTCTGGTACCAATTTTCGTTCGCCAAAAAAATGTTTTGCAGGTATTACATCATGCATTTTCTCTCACACACAACCCCCCCCCCCACCCCCCACCCCTCTGAAGTGGCATGTCCGGCTGGGAAAATTCTGTTTCTGAAGCCCTGGTCTATTGTTTACAGAATTTAAGTCTATTGTTTACTGATTGCGAGTCTTTTGTTTACTGAATTGGTTATCCAGTCATTCCAGTGGTAAATAGACTTGACTTGGCCTGTAAATAGACATTCATTATGATCACTGCTTAGGTCAGTATTGACCAGCTTGACCATTAAAGAGTTAGTGACTGATTGCAAACACTGACCTGATACACAAAGAAACAACGAAAACAATAAATAAACAAACAAATATATAAGAGTTTGTTTAGTCTTCTATGTTTATTTGTTTGTTTGTTTTGTCTTCTGTTTGTTTGTTTAGACGTCTATGTTTGTTTGTTTGTTTGTTTTGTCTTCTATGTTTGTTTGTTTGTTTAGTCTTCTATGTTTGTTTGATTTGTCTTCTATGTTTGTTTGTTTTGTCTTGTGTTTGCTCATTTATTTGTTTGATTTGTCTTCCATGTTTGTTTGTTTGTTTGATTTGTCTTCCATGTTTGTTTGTTTGTTTGATTTGTCTTCCATGTTTGTTTGTTTGTTTGATTTGTCTTCCATGTTTGTTTGTTTGTTTGATTTGTCTTCCTTGTTTGTTTGTTTTGTCTTCTATGTTTGTTTGATTTGTCTTCTATGTTTGTTTGATTTGTCTTCTGTTTGTTTGTTTGTTTGATTTGTCTTCCATGTTTGTTTGTTTGATTTGTCTTCCATGTTTGTTTGTTTGATTTGTCTTCCATGTTTGTTTGTTTGTTTGATTTGTCTTCCATGTTTGTTTGTTTGTTTGTTTTGACTTCCATGTTTGTTTGTTTGTTTAGTCTTCTATGTTTGTTTGTTTTGTCTTCTATGTTTGTTTGTTTAGTCTTCTATGTTTGTTTGTTTGTTTAGTCTTCTATGTTTGTTTGTTTGATTTGTCTTCCATGTTTGTTTGTTTTGTCTTCTATGTTTGTTTGTTTAGTCTTCTATGTTTGTTTGTTTGTTTAGTCTTCTATGTTTGTTTGTTTGATTTGTCTTCCATGTTTGTTTGTTTTGTCTTCTATGTTTGTTTGATTTGTCTTCTATGTTTGTTTGATTTGTCTTCTGTTTGTTTGTTTGTTTGATTTGTCTTCCATGTTTGTTTGTTTGATTTGTCTTCCATGTTTGTTTGTTTGTTTGTTTGATTTGTCTTCCATGTTTGTTTGTTTGTTTGATTTGTCTTCCATGTTTGTTTGTTTGTTTGTTTAGTCTTCTATGTTTGTTTGTTTGATTTGTCTTCCATGTTTGTTTGTTTTGTCTTCTATGTTTGTTTGTTTAGTCTTCTATGTTTGTTTGTTTGTTTAGTCTTCTATGTTTGTTTGTTTGATTTGTCTTCCATGTTTGTTTGTTTTGTCTTCTATGTTTGTTTGATTTGTCTTCTGTTTGTTTGTTTGTTTGATTTGTCTTCCATGTTTGTTTGTTTGATTTGTCTTCCATGTTTGTTTGTTTGTTTGTTTGATTTGTCTTCCATGTTTGTTTGTTTGTTTGATTTGTCTTCCATGTTTGTTTGTTTGTTTGTTTAGTCTTCTGTGTTTGTTTGTTTGTTTAGTCTTCTATGTTTGTTTGTTTAGTCTTCTATGTGTGTTTGTTTAGTCTTCTGTGTTTGTTTGTTTGTTTAGTCTTCTATGTTTGTTTGTTTAGTCTTCTATGTGTGTTTGTTTAGTCTCCTATGTTTGTTTGTTTAGTCTTCTATGTTTGTTTGTTTAGTCTTCTATGTTTGTTTGTTTGTTTAGTCTTCTATGTTTGTTTGTTTAGTCTTCTATGTTTGTTTGTTTAGTCTTCTATGTTTGTTTGTTTAGTCTTCTATGTTTGTTTGTTTAGTCTTCTATGTTTGTTTGTTTAGTCTTCTATGTTTGTTTGTTTAGTCTTCTGTGTTTGTTTGTTTAGTCTTCTGTGTATGTTTGTTTGTTTAGTCTTCTGTTTGTTTGTTTAGTCTTCTGTGTTTGTTTGTTTAGTCTTCTATGTTTGTTTGTTTAGTCTTCTGTGTTTGTTTGTTTAGTCTTCTATGTTTGTTTGTTTTGTCTTCTATGTTTGTTTGTTTAGTCTTCTATGTTTGTTTGTTTAGTCTTCTATGTTTGTTTGTTTAGTCTTCTATGTTTGTTTGTTTAGTCTTCTATGTTTGTTTGTTTAGTCTTCTATGTTTGTTTGTTTAGTCTTCTGTTTGTTTGTTTAGTCTTCTATGTTTGTTTGTTTAGTCTTCTATGTGTGTTTGTTTAGTCTTCTATGTGTGTTTGTTTAGTCTTCTATGTTTGTTTGTTTGTTTAGTCTTCTATGTTTGTTTGTTTAGTCTTCTATGTTTGTTTGTTTAGTCTTCTATGTGTGTTTGTTTGTTTAGTCTTCTATGTGTGTTTGTTTAGTCTTCTATGTTTGTTTGTTTAGTCTTCTATGTTTGTTTGTTTAGTCTTCTATGTTTGTTTGTTTGTTTAGTCTTCTATGTTTGTTTGTTTAGTCTTCTGTGTTTGTTTGTTTGTTTAGTCTTCTATGTTTGTTTGTTTAGTCTTCTGTGTTTGTTTGTTTAGTCTTCTATGTTTGTTTGTTTAGTCTTCTATGTTTGTTTGTTTAGTCTTCTATGTTTGTTTGTTTAGTCTTCTATGTTTGTTTGTTTAGTCTTCTATGTTTGTTTGTTTGTTTAGTCTTCTATGTTTGTTTGTTTAGTCTTCTATGTTTGTTTGTTTAGTCTTCTATGTGTGTTTGTTTAGTCTTCTATGTGTGTTTGTTTAGTCTTCTATGTTTGTTTGTTTGTTTAGTCTTCTATGTTTGTTTGTTTAGTCTTCTATGTTTGTTTGTTTAGTCTTCTATGTGTGTTTGTTTGTTTAGTCTTCTATGTGTGTTTGTTTAGTCTTCTATGTGTGTTTGTTTAGTCTTCTATGTTTGTTTGTTTGTTTAGTCTTCTATGTTTGTTTGTTTAGTCTTCTATGTTTGTTTGTTTGTTTAGTCTTCTATGTTTGTTTGTTTAGTCTTCTGTGTTTGTTTGTTTGTTTAGTCTTCTATGTTTGTTTGTTTAGTCTTCTATGTGTGTTTGTTTAGTCTTCTGTGTTTGTTTGTTTGTTTAGTCTTCTATGTTTGTTTGTTTAGTCTTCTATGTGTGTTTGTTTAGTCTCCTATGTTTGTTTGTTTAGTCTTCTATGTTTGTTTGTTTAGTCTTCTGTGTTTGTTTGTTTAGTCTTCTATGTTTGTTTGTTTAGTCTTCTATGTTTGTTTGTTTAGTCTTCTATGTTTGTTTGTTTAGTCTTCTATGTTTGTTTGTTTAGTCTTCTATGTTTGTTTGTTTAGTCTTCTATGTTTGCTTGTTTAGTCTTCTATGTTTGTTTGTTTAGTCTTCTATGTGTGTTTGTTTAGTCTTCTATGTGTGTTTGTTTAGTCTTCTGTGTTTGTTTGTTTAGTCTTCTATGTTTGTTTGTTTAGTCTTCTGTGTTTGTTTGTTTAGTCTTCTATGTGTGTTTGTTTAGTCTTCTATGTTTGTTTGTTTAGTCTTCTATGTGTGTTTGTTTAGTCTTCTGTGTATGTTTGTTTGTTTAGTCTTCTGTGTATGTTTGTTTGTTTAGTCTTCTATGTTTGTTTGTTTAGTATTCTATGTTTGTTTGTTTAGTCTTCTATGTGTGTTTGTTTAGTCTTCTGTGTGTGTTTGTTTAGTCTTCTGTGTATGTTTGTTTGTTTAGTCTTCTATGTATGTTTGTTTGTTTAGTCTTCTATGTTTGTTTGTTTAGTCTTCTATGTGTGTTTGTTTAGTCTTCTATGTTTGTTTGTTTAGTCTTCTATGTTTGTTTGTTTAGTCTTCTATGTTTGTTTGTTTAGTCTTCTATGTTTGTTTGTTTAGTCTTCTATGTTTGTTTGTTTAGTCTTCTATGTTTGTTTGTTTAGTCTTCTATGTTTGTTTGTTTAGTCTTCTATGTTTGTTTGTTTAGTCTTCTATGTTTGTTCGTTTAGTCTTCTATGTTTGCTCGTTTAGTCTTCTATGTTTGTTCGTTTAGTCTTCTATGTGTGTTTGTTTAGTCTTCTATGTGTGTTTGTTTAGTCTTCTGTGTTTGTTTGTTTAGTCTTCTATGTTTGTTTGTTTAGTCTTCTGTGTTTGTTTGTTTAGTCTTCTATGTGTGTTTGTTTAGTCTTCTATGTTTGTTTGTTTAGTCTTCTATGTGTGTTTGTTTAGTCTTCTGTGTATGTTTGTTTGTTTAGTCTTCTGTGTATGTTTGTTTGTTTAGTCTTCTATGTTTGTTTGTTTAGTATTCTATGTTTGTTTGTTTAGTCTTTTATGTGTGTTTGTTTAGTCTTCTGTGTGTGTTTGTTTAGTCTTCTGTGTATGTTTGTTTGTTTAGTCTTCTATGTATGTTTGTTTGTTTAGTCTTCTATGTGTGTTTGTTTAGTCTTCTATGTGTGTTTGTTTAGTCTTCTATGTTTGTTTGTTTAGTCTTCTATGTTTGTTTGTTTAGTCTTCTATGTTTGTTTGTTTAGTCTTCTATGTTTGTTTGTTTAGTCTTCTATGTTTGTTTGTTTAGTCTTCTATGTTTGTTTGTTTAGTCTTCTATGTTTGTTTGTTTAGTCTTCTATGTTTGTTTGTTTAGTCTTCTGTGTATGTTTGTTTGTTTAGTCTTCTATGTTTGTTTGTTTAGTCTTCTGTGTATGTTTGTTTGTTTAGTCTTATATGTTTGTTTGTTTGTTTAGTCTTCTGTGTATGTTTGTTTGTTTAGTCTTCTATGTTTGTTTGTTTGTTTAGTCTTCTGTGTATGTTTGTTTGTTTAGTCTTCTATGTTTGTTTGTTTGTTAAGTCTTCTGTGTATGTTTGTTTGTTTAGTCTTCTATGTTTGTTTGTTTAGTCTTCTGTGTATGTTTGTTTGTTTAGTCTTCTATGTTTGTTTGTTTGTTTAGTCTTCTATGTTTGTTTGTTTGTTTAGTCTTCTATGTTTGTTTGTTTGTTTAGTCTTCTATGTTTGTTTGTTTGTTTAGTCTTCTATGTTTGTTTGTTTGTTAACTAACAAACATAGAAAGCTAAACAAACAAACATAGACTAAACACACAAAGAAGACTAAACAAGCAAGCAAGAACGCAAACAAACAAACAAACAAACCTATAAGACTAAACAAACAAGAATCAAACAAACAAAGAAACAAACAAACACAGAAGACTAAACAAACTAACAAACGAACATACAAACATACAAACATGGAAGACGAAACAAACAAACAAACAAACATGGAAGATGAAACAAACAAACAAACAAACATGGAAGACGAAACAAACAAACAAACAAACAAACATTGAAGCCGATATAATTAAACAGAGAAGAATAAACAAACAAACAAAACAAACATAGAAGACTAAACAAACAAATAAACGAATGAACGAACAAATGAACGAACACATGCACGCACACATAAAAAACAAACAGAGAAGACTAAACAAACAAACAACTAAAAATAAATAAACAAACATTCCTGATTATGTCCTGATACCGAAGATTCCATTACTGACCTCTCCTTTAGCGATCTTCATTCCGTGACCTTGGTATGCATACAAGGCCTTAATCTGGGGAACTTCTTGTTTCTCGACAAACTCCTTCATCACCTCTCTCTCAATCGTCTCCTCAACCTCAACCTCCTTAGGAACCTGAATAATCTCCTCCTCATACTCAAACTCTCCGTTCACCTGCTCGCCATTCTCCACAGGTAAGAACTTTGTAGGAGATATCTGTGAAGAGGAGATAGCAAGTTCTATGATACTATGGAGATTAATATGGTATCGTTATCTATGCTCCGGTTAAGAAAATTTCCCGGGGATACTAAGAATTCATGGATGTAATGGAGGAATCAAGTTTTGGGGCTATGCCCCGCCCATCTTTAGAGAAGCTCCACCCATGTTGGGATCGATCGATCCATGGACTCTCTGTATCTCAATTTCCAGAAAACCATACAGGTAAGCTGTTGACTATTTTGAACGTAATTTGACTGGGTGCTGTTGCTGCTTATGGCAGCAACAACACGCAGTCATATTACTTTCAAAATATTCAACAGCATGTTTATTAAACAGTAGACATAATTCGTACAATAATGCGTAGTGCGCCATCAATTAAGCGTTTGTGACGAAGTTATCTACGTCATGAATGATGTAATTAATTATGATGTCAGCCTACACATGATGAAGTTGATTATGATGTCATATGATTGACGGATAAACTGGAATCCTCCCTGCATACAGTACAGTTCAGAAACAACTTATCCACCACATCACTATGACAAACACCACCACCATCATCATTATCATCGATCATTATCAGCATCACCATAATCGAGTCATCACCACCACTATCACAACACCACCAACTATTCATCACCAACACCACCACCTCATTAACATCCACACCACAACATCATCACCACCAGCACCATCATCATTGATCATTATCACCATCATCGAGTCATCATCACCACCTCTGTCACCACCATCATCCAGCATCAACACCACCACCACATCATCATAATCACAATCAACACCACAACTCCCACCACCAACCATTCATGAGTAATGACTATTACCATGACCACCCTACATCATCATCACCACCCCATCGTCATCATCATAATCAATCACCTCATTATCACCACCACCATCATCATTATTATTGATCATCATTGATCACCATCAGCACCACAAATATCATCATTGTTAATGATCATCATTGATCACCATCACCACCACAACCACGACCTCATTCCAGCTATCGCCGCTGCCACTGACGATGTCACCACCACTACCATCATAACAAAACACAAAGCTATGGTTTCCTTACATTGTGTTCGTGTGCTGCCTTGGTCATCAGTGCTACGAGTTCATCAAGGCGCTTAATCTCGGAATGAAATGCTTTGATCTCCTCCTCCAGGCGATTATAACGAGACAATAATGCCTTAAAAGAAACAAGAGGAAATTAATAAACCATATAATTATCTCAACTTGGAACTACTCCGATACCCAGTATATTATTGCTAGGAGATATAATGATGATGCTAATTCACGATGCATCGACGCTATTATCTTCACACACTTGTTTATCAATAGAGGGATCCATTTCTCGCCATAACCCGCCCATTTCTAGCAAAGCTCCGCCCACTTTTTATCCGTATTGGAATCAATTTGAAACGTTGAAGTCTGTTTAATATCTTCGTACTAATTTGACTGGGGTCTGTTGCTGTCTATGGAAATATTCAACATGTTTATTAAACAGGAAAGATAAAGATATAATTCGTACAACACTTAGTCCGTCAACAAGTATGCGTTCGTGACAAACTTATCTACGTCATAATTGATTAAGACATCATCCTATGTCACGTTATATTATGATTATGACGTCATATGATGGACGGATAAACTGGAAAGGTCCATTGGATCAAACTGTTGTAGCAAGCTGTTGCTAACAAACTCGTCACAGGTTCACGCAACAACCTTCATTAAGTAAAGACCAGCCTTACAATCGAAAACCTACCTTTACAATCGGCAAGATTTTGCAATATAATTTGGGATACAGCTGTGTAAACAATGAGTAATGTTTATTAACCATTTAACACCCCTATCAGCCAAAAACGGCTTCTGCAGTGGTCTTGAGAAATGTCTATTTGTAGACCAAGAGAAGGCTATTTTTGAAAATTTGCTACTGGAATGACTGGCTCGATAACAGAGCCAGTCATTCCAGTGATAAATTTTCATATATAGTCTATCTTCTCTTGCTCTGCAAGTGGAAATTTTCTTGAACAAATTCGAGCGTTAGAGTTACATCATAACTTCACCAAAGGCATACAATTCATCCACTTTCCTCACAGACTTTTGAGTGTGACGTCAGCGAACGAGTGACATAATTGACATTGACCAGTGACATAATTGTTTATGATGCCAGATACAGAGAAGACCCATCCATTGTTGATCAAATTGTCTGGCTATAGCTTCAATATTTATCTACAGCACAGCTCCGAAATAAATTAACTGTCTCGCCGCTGTGAGCCACCAGACAATTTCAATGGGTGAAAACCCTTGACTGGCTGAATATTTTGAAAAAAGAGAGTTACTATCTCTCTACCCGCCTCCCTCTTACTTTTGTCATCCATCCATCCGCATCACTCGATACCTCACTAGTTTGTTTGGGCGCATAATTACCTGAGCATTAGCTTCGTCACGGCCATAATCATCACTGCATACAAGTGGCATCTTCTCACGAATCCAGGAATCCACTTCATTCGCATCGGCGTAATACTGAAAGCAAAACACAAACCTATCAGTATATTCTCTCAGTCATTCATAGCGGAAATGTTACTTCAATATATTCTCCTGGTCATTCATAGCGGAAATGCTTTATCAAATTGAATATAGTCTCTCTGTCACTCATAGCAGAAATGTTTTATCAATATATTCTCTCGGTCACTCATAGAGGAAACGTTTTTTCAATATCGTCTCTCGGTCACTCATAGCGGAAATGTTTTATCAATATAGTCTCTCGGTCACTCATAGCAGAAATGTTTTATCAATATATTCTCTCGGTCACTCATAGAGGAAATGTTTTATCAATATCGTCTCTCGGTCACTCATAGCGGAAATGTTTTATCAATATAGTCTCTCGGTCACTCATAGCGGAAATGTTTTATCAATATAGTCTCTCAGTCACCCATAGCGGAAATGTTTTATCAATATAGTCTCTCAGTCACTCATAGAGGAAATGTTTTATCAGTATTTTCTCTCGGTCATGACACAGCGGAACTGTTTTATCAATATAGTCTCTCGGACACTCATAGAGGAAATGTTTTATCAATATAGTCTCTCAGTCACACATAGAGGAAATGTTTTATCAATATAGTCTCTCAGTCACTCATAGTGGAAATGTTTTATCAATATAGTCTCTCGGTCACTCATAGCGGAAATGCTTTATCAATAAAGTATATTGGTAACTCATAGCGGAAATGTTTTATCAATAAAGTATCTTGGTCACTCATAGCGGAAATGTTTTATCAATATAGTCTCTCAGTCACTCATAGCGGAAATGTTTTATCAAATTGAATATAGTCTCTCGGTCACTCATAGCGGAAATGTTTTATGACAAAGATTAGTCAAGAAAATCTGAATTTTTGCAAACTGAATGTCAACAAGAGACCCAATGGGCCTGTATCGCTCACCTGGAACATTGGCATTTCAACCAATCTTACTTAAGTTTTACATCCATCGGTGTCACTTCCAATGACTTTCAGTCAACTGGTTTAGTTTTTGAGATACTGACAACAATCTCTGGACTGTTTTTTTGCATTAGTGATTTTGAACAATGTTTAGGCGAAAATAGATGATATCAGTGTTAACAACGGCTAGTTTCTTAACTGTCGCACTGCTGGGTTACTACAGGTTTAAATACAATTGAAGAAAATTCTCTCTAGGCAAGTAGGTAGTCTTTATAGCAGGTTATTCCCCACCACCACACAATCCATTTAACACATGCGTATCTGGCTGAATCCCCAAGTTAGCAACAGGGGTAGGGTGAGCTGGAGTTGATTTAGAAAATAATTTGACTGAAAGTCATTGCTGCCTTAGGCAGCAACAACTTTCATTGCTGCCTAAGGCAGCAACAACTTTCAATCAAATACATTTCAAAATATTTTTAAGAGCATAGATGTTAGAGCACATAATACATATCTTAAATAGTTAGGCAGTATTGGAAAGGTTAATCTGTTAATTGGAGTTTAATCTACTTTGGCAATAAAATCTGACATGGTGATAAATCAGTGGACAGTTGGAACAAACCTGTATTTCCCCCATGAAAGTGAGACTGCAACTATTTAAGGGGTGATAACTCTGGCATTTGATGTCCTATCAGTTTCATTTTCACAACACAGATATTAGATGCTGACATTAACATTGTGACCCAGTTTGGTGTCAATCCGTCAAGAAATAACGAAATGAGACACCATTGTTGGTGACGGACAGACAAATGAATGGACGGACATACAGAAGACGAATGGGGTCATCGCTATACGCCCGCTGACTGACAAGTAAGCTGAGTTAATAAAACCAATTTCGGCTTCAAAATCCATCAAATAAAAAAATTGAATATGGCAGCCAAACATGCTAAAATTTGATTGGTCCACGGCGGCCATGATATTTAACTATCAACTTCCCATGAACAAACGTTAATGGCCCTTAATCCATAATTATATCCCCAGTTTCAGCCTGATCCGTTCAGCGGTTCTGCAGATAATCATTTTCATGAAAACTAGGTCATCCAAGTTGGCCACCGAACCATTTGGCCAATCAAGTTCCTTCGAACAAACTTGGTTCAGCTCTTGCCCTATATATTTTGAATCGATCCACCAAGCGGTTTCGGAAAATCTTTTTAGACATTTCCTAAAATTGGCTGAAATCCAAGATGGCCGCTGGCCAAATTGGCCGATCGCCTTTGTTTGAAGAATCTTGGATCCCAATGCCCTAAGGATAGTTCCTGCCAAATATAATTGAAATCGGCCCAGTGGTTCTTGAGAAGTAATCGTTTAAAGAAAAAAGTTGACTGACAGACGGATGGATGGCTGGACAGACGCCGGACAGTCGCCATGGCATAAGCTCACTTGGCCATTCTAGCCAGGTGAGCTAACAATTTACCACTGAAATAACTGGTTCAGTTGTCGAGACAGTAGTTCCAGTGATAAATTTTCAGCAATTATCTCCTCTTGGCATACAAATGGACAGTTGTCAAGCACATAACAGAGGCTGTCAAAATTGTGCTAAACTGTGTTAGTCTGGCAAACATAACAAACATGATTCTAAACTGATACATTTTAACTCTTTAATGGTCAAGCCAGCCAAAACCAGTCTATGTGGTGATCTTGAGAAATGTCCATTTGCAAACCTGTGTAGATAGATAGATAGATAGATACAGAAAGACAGACAGACACACAGATAGATGGCAGGCAGGCAGGCGGGCAGACATGCAGGCAGGCATGCAGACTGGCAGACAGACACAGACAGACAGACAGACAAAGCTAGTACATTTATATTGGGCTAAACACCACATGATTGCATGCTCTAAGGCTTATACATCTCATTCCTTGTCCATTTGACAGTCCAAGCCAACCAGCCACATATGGCTATTCTATTTAGAATCGGATGTGTATAAGAAACATGAAAATGTAAGGCGGCAAACTTATTTGCCCTCTAAAGGGTTAACTAACCCTTTAATGACCTTGCCCTTAATCCTTTAACCCTTAAATTTTCTCAAAGAAAATGTCCATTTGCGGACCAAGAGAAGACTATTTTTGAAAATTTACCACTGGAATGACGGGCTCGGCTATCGAGCCAGTCATTCCAGTGGTAAAATTTTCAAAAATAGTCTTCTCTTGGTCTGCAAATGGACATTTCTCAAGACAGAGTGCTGCAGAAACCATCTTTGGCTGATATGAGTGTTAAAGGGTTAATACATGTACATCTATATTGACATGAGTATCTCAGGACGGCATGCTCTGATTGTTATGACATAAGCACGAGACAGATCTGGCTTTTCCAATGTTGCAGCCAATAGATTAGCCAAATACCATTTTTTTAGCCAAATACTAAAATTAAATATTTTAGCCACATCTTTACATCTATGACACTTATGAATATGTTTATGGTCAGTCATCATCAGTTAATACTATAAATTTTACAGTCCAGATACAACATGGTCTTAATATAAGAAATGTGTTGAATATTTTGAAACTAATATGACTGAAAGCAACAGCTTTCAGTCATATTAGTTTCAAAATATTCAACAACGTGAACAGGAATTTTTGCTTTACAATTGTAATGTTGGACTTAGTCAGGATTCAGCCAATCAAGAAAATTAAATTAATTTTAATAATTAGCCAATGAGTTAGCCAATTCTGCTTTTCATTAGCCAGTTTTACTACCATTTGGCTAACTGGCTAGTGGAGATCGTTCCCTCTAAGTATATAAACTAAGTTTTTTTCATGGCCATTCGACCAAAATGTATTCTGAGGTCCTCTGATGCCATGGTCATGCCCTAAAGTCCAGGTCCATATGTCAGCAATACATAACCAGTACGAGGTGATCAAAATGTTTACTAGGATGCTCAATCGATGGAGACATGTTCCGACGAAGCATTACACAGTCAAGGCCATATCCCACGGTCAAGGCCCATACTGACCTTGACATTATATCATGTCCTTGACCCTGGATGGTCTTGGACATGTCTCCATTAATTGGTTAAATATTATCAACAATCTGATTTATACATACCGTACACACTGATAATGGACCTTTCCAAGTTTATCCATCCATCTTATGATGTCATGATCAATTATGTGGTGTGTAGGATGACGTCATGAATGATTCATAAATAGTCCATCTTTAGCGCTTAATAGTCCAACACATTGTGCGAATTGCATGTCTTTACCATTTAATAAACATTCTGCTGAATATTTTGAAACTAATTTTTGAGTCAGGGAGTTCAGGGATCAATTGATCCTGACATGAGCGAGGAGTGGATGGAGCTTAGCTAGTGATGCGTGGGGAATAGTCAGGGAGTTCAGGGATCCATCGATCCTAGCTCGAGCGAGGTGTGAATGGAGGTTAGCTAGTGATGGGTGGGGCATAGCTAAAACTGGAAAGGTTAGGATGCGCCACAGATTGATGTTCTACGTAAACGTGTATGCATCGAGAGGAGACCACCAGGATAAATTGAATAAAACATTTATAAGGCATTATAAAAATTCTCCTCACCTGCTGAGCTTCGACAGCGTCGTCCAGGAGAGTTCTACGGATTTTAGCGAGGTCGCGTAACAGTTGCCATTTGCCTTTCAGATTGTCAATGCGATGCTTGATCTGTTTTTTGTCATCATGATTGTGTTTGATTAGGTTCTGTCCGACGTTACACACCTGGTCACATATCGGTGCATGAGACTGGATCTCGTCCTCCAGAGCCTGCAGAAACAGCAAAACACATAAACAGTGCTCACAATAACCCAATAATGGGCCAGGCAATGGGTAAATAAACTAACTCTATCCTTATTGAGCCAGACATTCCAATGACACCAACAGTTAAATTAGCTTCAAAATATTCAGTAGCTTACCTGTATAGGTCGCTTGAAATTGACATTCTGAGAATTCAGGGGTCAAAGTGGATGGACCTTAGCTAGAAATGGGCGGGAAATAGCTAGAAATGGATCCATAAATGGAGGAATCCAGTTTCCCAGTCAATCATATAACGTTATAAACAATGTCACATGTAGGCTGATGTTATAATGAACTACGTCATGAATGACTCGATTTAGTTTGACTTAAACACTTAATAGTCTATCAGGTTGTACGAATTGTATGACATTACATAAACATTCTTTTGAATATTTTGAAACTAATTTGACTGGGCCACCCAGTCAAATTAGTTTCAAAATATTCAACAGCTTACCTGTAGTTTTCTGGAAATTGATAGTCAGGGAGTTCAGAGATCGATCAACAGGGGTGAAGTATGGGTGGAGCTTAGCTAACGATGGGCGGGGCATGGCTAAAACTGGATCCCTTAATTGGCACATTGTAATTTCAGGGTTTACATGGTTAACAAGAGGCCTGAAGGTTGCTCACCTAGAAAATTAGCTAGTGAGATTGTTGTATATAAATCTCTTAGATAATTGCCGGAAATGTTTGGAAAATCCAAGATGGCCAGTGTTAAAATTGATGAATCAAAATACTGTGTACAAGTTCTGCGGCCTACCACTATAGGGTTCTGTATACAATATCTAAAGTGCATTAGGATAGTCCTTCCTGCCAAGTTTGGCTGAAATGGCATAAGCAGTTAATGAGGAATGGTCCTTTAGTTGATTTCCTGAAAATCTTTGGAAATTTACAGGTGACCGCTAGAAGAATTGCCTAATCATAATTCGGGGTGTAAGTTTTGAAGCCTACCCATATAGGGTGCTTCCAGTCAAATTCGGTTAAAATCTGCCAGATGGTTAATGAAGAGAACGCATTAAAGCAAAACTGACGCATGGATGACAAACGGATGAAGGATGGACAGACAATGGGCAATCACTGCGCCAAAAGCTCACTTACCTTTTCAGACCAGGTGAGCTAATAACAAGTTAGCGAAAAGCTTTTGAAAAATTTACAAGTGGAATGCATGGCTCCATAACTGAGCCAGTCACTCTAACGTAAAATTTTCAAAAATACTCTTCTCTTTCATAAGTTTTAATTTTCTTGACCATTAATGGATTAAAGATTTATTCTTGCAATAACATTTTTAAAACAGCTTACTGCGTTTCAGATACTCACATCGTGTTTCTTGAGAAGCTTCAGCGCGGCCGTCAGATCTTTGCCGGAATTCGTAGATTTAACGTTGCTCAGTTTCTCGTTCAACCATCTCTCCTCTTCCTCAGAATCCCGCAGGAACTCGTAATACAAACGCGCCTCCTCTAAGTTGGCTTTACGCTTTTTATTCTTATCTTCGACCCTGTAATTACAGAAAATAACATATACATAGAGTACAGCTCAGAAATAACTTAACACATTTCCAAAACAAAATAAAACATACTGTTGAATATTTTGAACATAAGTGGATTGAAAGCTTCCAATCCAATTATGTTCAAAATATTCAACAGAACACTTCTTACGTTATGTTCAAAATTATACTCCTAACATGTTCCTGTTTTTGTTTTGGAAACGTGTTAACCTATTTATGAACTGAACTATACAAAGTGTGATGATGATGATGATGATGATGAAATTAGTATACTATAAATCTAGGCAAGACTAGAAACTTTTGTAACAATTTGTTAAACGTAGAAGACTGACCGTAGCGATGGTTTTTCAGCAAAGTCAGTGACCTTGACCTTTGACCTCGTAATCTCAATACAATGGCGTTGCTTCACAAAGGTACAGACAAACATGTATCCAAGATTAGGGTCAACCAGCGCAGTTGTCCTCAGAATAGTGATACCTCTATAGCTAACTAGCTTTTAAGGGGAGGTAACTAGAATATGAATGGATTCTGCTGTCATGAAATCTGAAGTGGGTTATTGTCCCTTAACAAATCTGAAGTGTGGGCTTTCTAGCTATAATCTGAAAGCAAGGTTTTTGACCAGTTTTATGAGGTCTTGTTCCAAGGTACATGTATCTAGCTCCCAAATTTAATTATTATTTTGTTTAGGAGATTCCATAAGGAAATGTACAGGTCCAAGACAAATATGATTGTCTACAATTGATTCAAAACTTGGCAGGGATTAGATAGTCATGATTACTAAAGTTGTGCTCATAAAACCAAACCGGACGGGCGGGCGGATGGGCGGGTGGGACACAGACAGACAGACACGTAAGCAGGCAGGCAGGCAGGCAGACCAGACAGAGAGAGAGACAGACAGGCAGGACAAGACAAAGGCCTATTCTTATGACCACCATTGATGAAGTTGCAGGACAATTAGAACGCTGCTATAAAGCATTCAAATGCTTTGTATTACTTTGTGATTTCAATGTCTTGGGCAATGAGTGATGGTATCAAGCTGAGATAAATAGACCCCTAAGGGCATGTGATTCTCACCATGGATACCAGTACTTTGTACATCTAGAGTGGACTCTTAACACTTTGATGCTCATATCAGAATAAAAACAGCATCTGTAGTGGTCTTGAGAAATGTCCATTTGCAGACCAAGAGAAGACTATTTTTGAAAATTTACCACTTGAATGAATGGCTCGATAACCGAGTCAGTCATTCCAGTGGTAAATTTTCAAAAATAGTCTTCTCTTGGTCTGCAAATGGACATTTTTTATGAGAAAATATTTTTTTTTTGGAAGAAATTTGATGGTTAAAGGGTCAAGTGTCTTCCTACTAAGTTTTTGCAGACAACATATTCCAAGGGTTATATCTCTGGACAGTCTAAATATTTTGAAAATAATTAACCCACCAACAAACAACATTCAGCCAAATTGTTTCAAAATATCCAGCAAGTCAGGCGCTTTTGCTCATTGTAATTATTGTCTAGTGGCTTGCAGCAGCGAGACAGTTAAAATGTACCTATATCAGAAGGTGTACCATGCAAGTGTTCTTCCAGCAATATTTGCTTAAGCCTTTGACTGGTAAAATTCAAAAATCTCAAATTCAAGACAAATACAGAGCAAGGCTATTGAATATTTTGAAACTCATTTGAGTGGAAGCTGTTGCTGCCATAGGCAGCAGCAGCTTCCAGTCAAATTAGGTTCAAAATATCATAAAGCATTCACTGTTTCTGCTATGCAAGGGTTAAAATTGCTCAACCCATTCGGGTGAAGTGATAGATAATATTTCTAACTATCCATCGTTGAGTGCATACCGTTTAAGATCAGTATTTAGATCCTGTAAACTCTTGTCTAGAAACGCGCCTTCTTTACTCCCCACAGCAAACTGCTGTACAGAACGTCGGTTGAGATTACGTGCCCGTTTTGTGAGCGCCTCAAGCTGTGTATCCACCAGGCTATGTTTCTGGATGTAGTCCTCCGTGGCCTGAAGGTGCTTGCCACAATCCTCCACTTTCAATTTACTCTGGTATAAGAGTCAAATAAAGCATGAATTAAAATGCTGTTGATAATCACGCACATAGGTGAGAATGGGAGCAGGGTGCGTGAAAGGGCAGTCAAGACTAATCCACGGTATGAAGAGTGACAGGTCAGTTTAAGATGAACACAGGGTAGAGGCAAGTGAATAGGCAGCATGTTAAGGAAAATATATTCAAAATAGTCAGTCGGTTAAACATTAACCCCTAAACACGGCTTCTGCAGTGGTCTTGAGAAATGGCCATCTGCAGACTAAGAGAAGAGTATTTTTGAAAACTTACCACTGGAATGTCTGATTCGATATTTGATCCAGTCATTTTAATGATAAATTATTTTTAAATAATTTTTTCCTGTCTGCAAATGGATATTTTAAATTAAACTTTTTAATTTTCTTGAGTTAAAGAGTTAATCTGGAATCACTTTACTTGGAGTGTGAATGAATAGTTATAAGGAATATTCTGAAGCAGGAGCACAGAACGTGTATTGGTTGGTGTTGCTGTTAGCTGTTGCTTTACCAGGAGCACAGAACGTGTATTGGTTGGTGTTGCTGTTAGCTGTTGCTTTACCAGGAGCACAGAACGTGTATTGGTTAGTGTTGCTGTTAGCTGTTGCTTTACCAGGAGCACAGAACGTGTATTGGTTAGTGTTGCTGTTAGCTGTTGCTTTACCAGGAGCACAGAACGTGTATTGGTTGGTGTTGCTGTTAGCTGTTGCTTTACCAGGAGCACAGAACGTGTATTGGTTGGTGTTGCTGTTAGCTGTTGCTTTACCAGGAGCACAGAACGTGTATTGGTTAGTGTTGCTGTTAGCTGTTGCTTTACCAGGAGCACAGAACGTGTATTGGTTAGTGTTGCTGTTAGCTGTTGCTTTACCAGGAGCACAGAACGTGTATTGCTTGGTGTTGCTGTTAGCTGTTGCTTTACCAGGAGCACAGAACGTGTATTGGTTGGTGTTGCTGTTAGCTGTTGCTTTACCAGGAGCACAGAACGTGTATTGGTTAGTGTTGCTGTTAGCTGTTGCTTTACCAGGAGCACAAAACATGTATTGGTTGGTGTTGCTGTTAGCTGTTGCTTTACCAGGAGCACAGAACGTGTATTGGTTGGTGTTGCTGTTAGCTGTTGCTTTACCAGGAGCACAGAACGTGTATTGCTTGGTGTTGCTGTTAGCTGTTGCTTTACCAGGACCACAGAACATGTATTGGTTGGTGTTGCTGTTAGCTGTTGCTTTACCAGGAGCACAGAACATGTATTGGTTAGTGTTGCTGTTAGCTGTTGCTTTACCAGGAGCACAGAACGTGTATTGGTTGGTGTTGCTGTTAGCTGTTGCTTTACCAGGAGCACAGAACGTGTATTGGTTGGTTAGCTGTTGCTTTACCAGGAGCACAGAACGTGTATTGGTTAGTGTTGCTGTTAGCTGTTGCTTTACCAGGAGCACAGAACATGTATTGGTTAGTGTTGCTGTTAGCTGTTGCTTTACCAGGAGCACAGAACATGTATTGGTAAGTGTTGCTGTTAGCTGTTGCTTTACCAGGAGCACAGAACATGTATTGGATCGTGTTGCTGTTAGCTGTTGCTATTTACCTCCACTTCCTTGAGTTCCTCTTGTATACTGTCTATCTCACGGAACATGCTGGTCAGGGATTTAAAGCCAGATAGCAGCACCTTTCTATTCTCAAGGTCAACCAGAAGTTCCTTCCACTTCCGTAGTATTTCCTCATCCCTGTGGACAAAGAAGAAAATCATTCATTTATGTTTAAATTTAACCATTTCTTGACGAAGCTAGCCAAAACTGGCCTCTGTATAGTGGTCTTGAGGAATGTCCATTAACGGGTCAAGAAGACCATTTTTGAAAATTGACTACTGGAATGACTGGCTCGGTAAGCGAGCCAGTCATTCCAGTGGTAAATTTTCAAAAATAGTCTTCTCTTGGACATTCAATAAGGAAATATTTTAGTATTCTGAAATATATTTAGGCATTAAAGAGCTAAATTATTTTTACTATTAATATCAATATTAAAATAGTTTATTACCCTAGCTCTGTATGGGAAAAGGGTATTGCATTTGGGACTGTCTATCCATTTGTCTGTCTGTATGCGAGGCCTATCTCCAAATACTGAACCGATTTGACTCTATTTTTAACATTTCAGATAGTAATGGCTTTTCAAATTCATGCTATCTAGGACATGATCAAAAGAAACAAATCCTGGACTAAAGAGGAGCTAGGGGAGGAGAAGGAGGAGGATGTGAATGCAAAGGGGCAATACTCCAGTTGATCAATTTTTTTTGCAGAGATTTAAAGGTTAAAATAGGTTTATATGATTAGAGTGGCATACCTGTAGGGTTAACCCCACCTCTTTAATAGTTAAATTTACATATTTGCTTATCAAATGCCAATTTTCAGGACAAGAGAAGACTATTTTTGAAACTTGACCACTGGAATGACTAGCTGGATAACATCGAGCAAGTCATTCAAGTGGTAAATTTTCAAAAACAGTCTTCTCTTGGCCTGAAAATAGATATTCTTCAAGAACAAAGCATAGGTCAGTTTTAAAGGATTAAGAAACTCACCTTTTATCAATGTCACCTTTTGAATGGTAGTTTCCCTGTACCAATTCCTTAGCGAGCTGACTCAAGGCCTTAAAACGATCTTTCTGAAATACCAAAAGACTCGGAATAACAATAGTGTCCAAATGCTATAACATTTATATATAATAGTTGGCAATGACTTTTAGACAGCAGAGTTATGACTCCCCACTTAACCCTCTACACCCTCATATCAGCCAAAAACGGCTTCTGCAGCGGTTTTGAGAAATGTCCATTTGCAGACCAATAGAAGACTATTTTTGATAATTTATCACTGGAATGACTGGCTCGATAACCGAGCCAGTCATTCCAGTGGTAAACTTTCAAATATTAGTCTTCTCTTGGTCTGCAAATGGACATTTTGTATGAGAAAATAGAAATCTTCTTGAACAAATTCAAGGGTTAAATCTGATAATTCACTGATCTTATTTGGTTGTGTGACATTCATCACATGTACAATCGAAGCACGATATTTGTCAGAGACATATTTGCAGAACTTTTTTTATGCAAAGAGCAGGAGCACGCTAAGCTTTCACGTTCAAATAAATTTCATACTCCATAAATGGAGACATGATGACAATGATGATGATGACGGTGGTGGTTTGAGGATGCCGATAGTTGTGTGGCGGTGGTGAAGATATGGTGGTGGTTATGGTGAACGTAGATGATGGCAGCGACGACGACGCTTTTCTGGTTGAGAAGACGTCACCGTCAATAATTCACACATACATACCCGTGCAAGTATCTCAGCACTGATTGCCTCATGTTTCTTTATAGCGGCATCTGTCTGAGCCGCATTGTTGCACATCAGATTCTCAGCCAAAATCAGAGACATATCTGTGAGCCAAGATTCACGGATAGCCGCCTGAAAATACAATAAGGCATTCATTTCACAGCCAAAATTCAAGTATAATGATTAGGGTTTTCCACCCAACACGTGCAAACTCCCATCACAGTTTGGTGAATAATCGCACATAGAACTTTAATTATCATCTGCAAACATGACAGAGTTTCATTAACCCTTACACGCTCAAGCTAGTTACAAAAAGCGTCTGCAGTGGTGTCGAGAAATGTCCATTTGCAGAACAAGACAAGACCATTAAAACAGATCTATCACTGTGTTGACTGACTCGATAACCGAGCCAGTCATTAGTGTGTTAAATTTTTTTTAGTAATATTCTTTTGCTCTGCAAATGGACATTTTCTATGAGAAGATTAAATTTATCTTTAACTGTCTCACTGCTACAAGCCACCAGACAATAATTTCAATTAGCAAAAACTTTTGACCCAGCCACCAAAAACTTTCAGTCAAATTGTTTTCAAAATATCCAGCAGGTTCAGAGATATAACCCTTAGAATTTGAGTTCTGCAAAAGCTCAGCAGTCAGACATTTAACAAATTTGAGGGTTAAAGGGTCATCATGACATTGTCGCAAAATTAATAGGGTTCTTGAGATCCGTAAGTAGAACCTTGTAACCAAGGCTCGTGAGATCTGTAACCCTCTAACCAAGGCTCGTGAGGCATGCAACCTTCTATCCAAGGCTCGTGAGATCTGCAACCTTCTATCCAAGGCTCGTGAGATCTGCTACCTTCTATCCAAGGCTCGTGAGATCAGCAACCTTCTATCCAAGGTTCGTGAGATCTGCAACCTGCTACCAAAGGCTTGTGAGATCTGAACCATTCTATCCAAGGCTCATGAGATCTGCAACCTTCTAACCCAGGCTGGTGAGATCTGCAACCTTCTATCCAAGGATTGTGAGATCTGCAACCTTCTATCCAAGGCTCATGAGATCTGCAAGCTTCTATCCAAGGCTCGTGAGATCTGTAACCTTCTATCCAGGGCTGGTGAGATCTGCAACCTTCTAACCCAGGCTGGTGAGATCTGCAACCTTCTATCCGAGGCTCGTGAGATCTGCAACCTTCTAACCAAGGCTCATGAGATCTGCAATCTTCTATCCAAGGCTTATGAGATCTGCAACCTTTATCCCAGGGTCGTGAGATCTGCAACCTTCTATCCCAGGCTCGTGAGATCTGCAACCTTCTATCCAAGGCTGGTGAGATCTGCACCCATCTATTCAAGGCTGTTGAGATCTGAAACCTTATATCCAAGGCTCGTGAGATCTGCAACCTTCTAACCAAGGCTGGTGAGATCTGCAACCTTCTAACCAAGGCTCATGAGATCTGCAACCCTCTATCCAAGGCTCGTGAGATCTGCAACCTTTTATCCCAGGATTGTGAGATCTGCAACCTTCTATCCCCGCCTCATGAGATCTGCAACCTTCTATCCCAGGCTCATATGAGATCTGCAACCGTCTATCCAAGGCTGGTGAGATCTGCAACCTTCTATCCAAGGCTGTTGAGATCTGAAACCTTCTATCCAAGGCTCATGAGATCTGCAAGCTTCTAACCAAGGCTGGTGAGATCTGCAACCTTCTATCCCAGGCTCGTGAGATCTGCAACATTCTATCCAAGGCTCGTGAGATCTGCAACATTCTATCCAAGGCTTGTGAGATCTGCAACCTTCTATCCAAGGCTGGCGAGATCTGCAACCTTCTATCCAAGGCTGGTGAGGTCTGCAACTTTCTAACCCCAGCTGGTGAGATCTTCACGTAGAACTATAGCAATCGTTAGCAAATTCACAAAATTCTGTTAATTGGTCACCATGAACTTGACCTTATAGCGTCCACAAATGTAACACAATTTCTGTAATGCCCTTAATTCTGTTACTATGACTACGAACTTTGATGCCCGAAGTTAATCAAGGGTATACTCTCGCCAGGCTGTAGTGAGGATCCATTTCTAGCTATGAATATTCAACAAAATGTTTATTAAGTAGTAAATCCATCAAAGAGATACAATTCATACACTTGCTGTACTATTCCAGCTTCACCTCAGAGTATTCACTGTCACTTATGATTGAGGTCAGCCTACATGTGACATAATTGATTATGACATCATATACTTGAGTGACAGATCAGATCCATTCAAGATTCACACAAAATGCATGAATGAATACAAACATACCTTTCTGTGAAACCTCTGTGCAAGTTGTTCCAGTCTTTCTTGCCTAAAAAGTAGAAGATCGGATCAATTAGACAAACATAATACACCAAACTGTAAATAAATACAATGTTTCCATACACCATTATCATATTATATAAGTTTTGAGGTCAGAAACAAGAAATTCCATCCTCTGCCCATTTCAGTTCTTTCTCTCAAGTGTTTTTCTATAATGTATTACGTCAACGTCCTAATTTCTCTGTATGTATCACTTCTTGTGTTATAGCTTAAGCTCAATTAGAATAAGACTTTCTGAGAGAGAGAGAGAGAGAGAGAGAGAGAGAGAGAGAGAGAGAGAGAGAGAGAGAGCGCGAGAGAGCGCGAGAGGAGAGAGAGCGAGAGAGAGAGAGAGAGAGCGAGAGGAGAGAGAGAGGTAGGGAGCGAGAGAGAGAGAGCACGAGAGAGAGAGTGAAAGGAGAGAGCTAGAGTACCACTCCGCAGATAGCCCAAGATGTCGTAGCATCTTTTCCTATTGGGTGAGAATCACAAGCTCAGAAAGTATTAGCAAATTTCCGAGCGGGGAATATTTCTAAATATGCTTCTCACAAAAATAATGCAGCGAAAAGTGAAATCATGTATAATCCTTCACAAATGAGCAAATAGAACAGGGTAAGTCAAATGAAAACGGCGTGACTTGGGCTATTCTAAAACAAACAATTTAATAAACATTCATCGAGTATTTTGAAACTAATTTGACTGGGAACTGGTGCTGCCTATGGCAGCAACAGTTTCCAGTCAAATTAGGTTCAAATTATTGAACAGATTACCCGTGCGATTGTTTAAACAGTAAACTTTCCATGATGTTTCCATGACATATGAGAGAATATGCTAATTTCCTAGGCCTTAATTCTAATTTCTCAGATTTCATAGCAACAAGGACTCTGTTAACCATCTCGCAGCTGAGCAGACGACATTTTTCAGAGGTTATCTCTCCAAACCGGCTAAATAATACGAAAACAATTTGACTGAATGTTGTTGGTGGCTAAGCCACCAATAACTTTCAGACAAATTATTTTCAAAATATTCAGCAAGTCAAGCGTTTTTACTCAATGAAATTATTGTCTGGTGGCTTGCACTCTACACTTTGAAATGCTGATTCAACCATTATCAGCGTGATCTGTTGTGCCACTTGAGGTCAAATATATAAAAATTTAAAACTATCAGGTAGATATATGGTACCTGATAAGTTCCTCCCTGAGAGCGACCTCTCGTCCGTGTTCCGCCTTCTCGAGTCCTGACCACGCCTTCTCGATATCGTGCACCAGTTTGCCTTCAGGTGGGATGTACTGGCGTTGTCCATTAGCCTTCAGTTTAGCCTGAATGTTGAAATATTGCACTTCTATTGAGCCTTTCTCGGTGTATCTGTAAAATAAGAGATTTATCACGTAAGAAAGCTTTTATACTGTTGAATAACATTAATGACCAGTCTGCCTCTTGAATTTCTGCAGGCTGCATTTTCCATGTGGTTCAACTCTGGATATGCTGAATATTTAGAAAACAATTTGACTGAAAGTTGTTGGTGGCTATGCCTAGCCACCAACAACTTTCAGTCAAATTGTTTTCTAAATATTTAGGAGGCCCAGAGTTGCTACCGGTTGCAAAAAGATTGATCACATAAGAAAGCGTATACACTGAATATTTTGAAAACAATTTGACTGAAAGTTGTTGGTGGCTAAGTCAACAGCAGGTCCAGAGTTATTACTTAAACCATGACATACAATCTTATCTCATACCGGCACATGGAACAAGTCACAAGCAAACTTTTGGCTGAAAAAGTCTATAGGGACTAATTGGCCATGCTCCATAAGGTGGTCACAAAATACAGGTTTTTAACCGACAAATCTCGGAAAGTTTATTTCTTACGAAATAAAACTTATTCAGTTGAATATTTTGAAATTAATTTGACTGGAAGCCATTACTGCCTAATACGGCAATGACTTCCAATGAAATTAATTTCAAAATATTCGACAGTTTTCCTGTATTGCTGCCTTACAAATGAGATATGGCAGGGTCTGATCCAGACTGATTTTGAACGCGTTATAAAGGATTTGGGCGACATCAGTTTGAGCACCCAAATTATGAAAAATGGAATAAAAAGCTCCCCTATATGGTATCTTCTGATACATTTTTTTCACACATTTGTGTGAAATATGACCTCAGAGGCTCCTCTTTTTCACCATCTACACAGCTAAGGGTGCCCAAACTAAAACCTTGGATCAGGCCCTGCATGGGGTTAATATAATGAAAGCCACAAAATTCGAAATGTTTCCAGCGAGCATGCTTACTTTGGTGGTTTTTCCACTGTTCTGTACTGTTTGAAGCGAATCAGCTCCTTCTGAATTCCTTCCAGAGAGTTAGGGAAGTTACGGTCATTCAACTGGTCAACCTTGCTCTCGATCCATGCCAGAAGCTCACTGGTCATTGTCTCATAATTGTCCATCTGTCGTTCAATGTCCATCATCTGACCCATCACCTAATAAACAAGCATTGTAAAATAATTGATTGATTAGAAAGAGACTATGAGATTGTTAAAATTGTATACTTTTAGAAGCTTAAATTGTCGGCATAGATTTAATGAAATAAAATAAATCTTAGCATATGATTTCATTACCTATAAATAAATAAAAATTTTAAGTTGTGGAATTGAATTAGAGACACGAGTTCCTAATTAAATTTTTGGCAATTTAAAAAATTATAATAATTTGTACACAATGAAATCATCATATACTAAGATTTATTTCCTTCAATACATTGAGATAAACAAACTAAGTACACCATTTAAACTATTTTATTTTCACACATTCTGCGTTGAATATTTACCGTTAAACAAAGAAACATACATGCGTGAAAATACAAACTAGGACATTCCATCGCAAAACCACACGCTTTCATCAACTTTGTCATTCTGGACCCCACTCAGCACCCTAACGGGCAAAGCCTACTGTAAACATTGTCCCCCTATCCGCAATCACATGGTTGTTAACTCAGAGAACAAATTTGGTTGAATTCCACCAAATGGTTTCAGAGGAGATAGCAGGATGGATGGATGGATGGAGGTAATTACAATAGACCTGTCATTTCTTTCTTTTGGATTTTCCTATTTGCATTGTTAATTTGTTATAAGCTAAAAATCTGAAATCATTATGTCAATTGCAAACTTATACAGAAACACCTGACAGTATTTAATGAAGATCCAATACATCCATCACTCGCTTGACATCACATATCAAGATTTTCATGTGAATAAAAAACATTTTCATTTTTCTATGTTATAGAAATTACTAAGTTCAATAATGTGATATCAGCACACGGGAAAGCCTCATTCAGCCATGCCTAGCTTTCGGAAAACATGAATCTTTAACCTTTTTATGGTCAAGTCGCCCAAAAGCGGCCTCTGCAGTGGTCTTGTGGTGAAAATAAGAATTTTTTTTTGATAATTTACCACAGGAATGACTGGCTCGATAATCCAGTCATTCAAGTGGGGAATTTTCAAAGATTGTCCTATCTTGGCCTGCAAATGGAAATCCAAACAGCAAAATTTTAAATTTTCTTGAAAAATCTTGCCCATTAAAAGGTTAATGGCTAAATTTGAACGAGAATATCAAAACTTTTGCTCATTGACAGCCCAAGTGTGTATGATTACAGTATTCTGCTGCTGTAGGAGTGCAAACATCCTACAGCTACAATCAGTTCTTGTTCGCTTTTGCCCAGTGTCTTGTCCTCAGCCAAAATCCTTAGCTTCCTCAGGTACATTCTTGATTTAACTGTACCGAGTCCTGCTTTCTTGAGGTCACCGTGTAGCGCGCTTAGCAGATTTATGCAATGACGTCCTTTCCTGGCGTTGTAATGCCCATGTGCAGGCCAAGCGATGACTATTTTGGAAAATTTACAATTCGAATGACTGGCTCAGTTATTGAATACCAGGGCTAAATTTTTACATCTTCTCTTGGCCTGCAAATAGACATTTCTCAGGACCAGGTTGTCTTATACGCATCCTTTTGATAGTATATACCAACCAAAATTCAACTTGGGAGTTCCAATAGGTGCGGGTGTGGCTCCTATGGACCAATGAAAATCCTGCATGACCTTTAAATACTAAATTATTCTAAATAGTTTCATACGTTTTTGCACAAACATAACAACAAAATCTAGCATTTGACCGCCATAATTCATAGTTGTGAGCACATGATACGCTTTAATTTTAGCATGGATAAGAAAAACACTGCAAGGGGATCCTAAGTTTCAGCCTGGGAGCACCCCCCACCCTCCACCCCAACCCCCCCAATTACAGGTTGTGACTTCAACATTTCTAGACCTCCAAAATTTAGATGTCATGAGGATCACTGCTCATGACCACGACACAGGTAGAAACACTGTAGAGCCGGCGTGACCAGTTAAATGGTAAGAGGTATATACTGCAGAACAGCTCAGAAAGAACGTAACATGTTTAGAAAATAAAATAAAATGTACAGGCTATCAATGAAACTAAGTCCCAAATATTCAACAGACCATTTCTTACATCGTTTTCAAAATTGTACTAATTAAACATGTGTGTTGTTGTTTTTAAAACATCTTAACCCTCTGCTACACAAGCTGTCCAAAAACCGCTTCTGCAGTAGTCTTGAGACATGGCCATTTGCAGACCAAGAGACAAAATTTACCACTGAAATGACCGGCTCGATTATCGAGCCAGTCATTACAGTGGTAAATTTTCAAAAATAGTCTTCTCTTGGTCTGCAAATGGGCATTTTCCGTGAGATTTTATTTTTCTTGAACAAATTCGAGGGTTAAAGGGTTAAATTATATCTGAGGAGTGGCTATGTAAGGGAAGGTCTGGCCCCATCCTGGATGGAGATACCTCTGCAATGACAGATAGACACACACACACGCATGCACGCACGCACGCACACACACACACATGGATGGACAAAATCAGAACCATAATGCCTCCACATTCGCCAAGCAGTCAGATAAACATGACGGTACTACCTTAGCAACCCTTCTGCCTCCCGTCATCTCGCTCTTCATCTTAGCAAAGTAGTGATAATACGAGGCCACATACACCAGGATAACTTTATCATCTGGTCTGTTAACGTCAACATCTACAAGTACAGAAACAAGATTAACACGCTACTGTCAAGTGTGTGTGTGTGTGTGTGTGTGTGTGTGTGTGTGTGTGTGTGTGTGTGTGTGTGTGTGTGTGTGTACGCGCGTGTAGTAGGTGGGCTAAAGATAGTTCAAGAATTGAAATTTAGGCCTAGTAGGATGGATGGGTGGGTGGACAGACGAGCAGCAGATAGATAAGAAAGCTGACAAATTTGACATAGGATAAACAGAGGGCTGAAAAGATAAATAGCAAGCTAATCACCTAATGTTTGCTATGAAACTGGCATGCATTGATGACGGCTAAATGCTGTTGCTAACAAAAATAACATTAAAAGGCAACAGCAAACACCATTTATCCTGGGGGCAGCTAAAGATAATTCAAGGCTTGAAATATAGGTTAGCTAGCAGACAGAGTGGATGGTGAACAGATGGATGGATGGACAGATGGGCAGACAGATACCCATGATACGGAAGAACTCATATTTGCACCAAATACTGATTTTCATAGACTTATTTCCTAAGGGCAATAACTCCTGTAAATAGTGAAAAAACATGAATCTCTTCTCTGCCTTAACCCTTTACACTTAAATTTGTCCAAAAAGCTTTGATTATTTCATAGAAAATGTCCATTTACAGATCAACAGAATATTATTTTTGAAAATTGACCACTGGAATGACTGGCTAAGTTATCGATTTTGATTCAATTCTGTTTAGTCTCATACATGTATAGCTATTGCCTAGAAACTGTTTTGTACATATGTACACATATCTACGAAAAATGCATGGTTCTTTGTTTAAATCTATACACAGACACATCTCAAAGCTTTAAACATTCATGTAAAGGATAACAACTGGCTATTCATGCATATTTTTTAGGAAAGATTACTAAAGATAAAATTTCTGTAATGGGAGACAACTCTGTGTGGTATAAGGAAACACATCAGGGGATGTAACTCTGCATATTAAATATGTAAAATAAGTGAAGTGAATGTAGAATAAGGGAAGTAACCCCATAAGCACAAGCCAGGTAGACACACAATTTATTTATCACATTTTAACCCTTTTAAGCCCTCAAACCAGATATAATATATTAAATTCTTTACAAAACAAGACAAATATTTTCCAATTAATACGTAGCTATCATTATCCCCATGTTGCAGCACATACCCTCTGGGTCCAGGATTTGAGCAATGCCCAGGTGCTTCTCAGCTGCCTCAAATGCATTGTTTAAATTATGCATATGTTCCTCTGGCTGTAACCGGTCATAATCTATCAAGTCAGGTCTGAAGAGTGAACAAAGAAATATATATATGCTGCTATGCATTACACACATTTACACACTTAATTCTTTAAAGGTTAGATTTGGCCCAAAATTTTTAATTTTCTAACAAAAAATGAGCCAGTCATTCCAATGATAAATTTTCAAAAATAGTCTTCTCTTAGTCTACAAAGGGACATTTCTCAAGACCATGGCACAGGTCTGTTTCAGCCATTTTTGACCGTTAAAGGATTAGGGTTAACTTTGAAATTTGTTTTTGTAAATTTCCAACTAGATCGACTGCCTCTCACGTGTCAAGCCTTTTAGGTTTTTTGTATATCGCACATCATGTGTGCCGGTGTCATGAAATAATGAATTCTTAAAATAGTATACATTGTTGATGAATCAAATGTCTATTCAAAACCCTTTAACATTATTCTAATTCTTGAAAACGAGACAAATTACACAGAAATAAGCTATGTTCAAACCATGTAAAAGTATGAAAAACTATTTTTTAATCGTTTTAATTTTGCTACAAACTGAATGCAATGATGATATATAGAACAAATCTGTACAGTTGTGTTGGGATCCGATAAGCTCTCAATAAATTAAAAGAAAATTGAGAGACTTGAAACTATCATAAAAGAATTTCCTATGTAGTTCAGTGAAATGTGAAAAGTAGGAAAAATTGACCCACTTTTGATATATGCAAGCATTAACGGACAGACAGACAGACAGACAGACACAGGCAGGCAGAGAGAGTGAGACAGACAGACAGAGAGAGCGAGGCAGGCAGGCAGGCAGGCAGACACAGACAGACAGGCAGGCAGGCAGGCAGGCAGGCAGGCAGACAGACAGACAGAGACAGACAGCACAAAGTTGACATGAAGAGTAGACTAGCCTGGAAATGTATCATCTGACTCACCTATGTGCGTGAATAAGTGCATTAAAGCCAAGTCCGTTTCTCCAACTTGATGTGAAATTCTCAATATGTACACCCGGATAACTGAAAAAGATTGAAAACAAACACAGTGTACCTTTCCAGTTTATCCATCAATCATGACGTCAAAATCAACTAAGTGACGTGTAGGATGATGTCAGAATCAATTATGTCATTCCCGACGTAGATAAGTTTGTCACGAATGCTTAATTGATGACAGACTAAGCATTATTGTACGCATTGTATGTCTTTACTATTTAATAAACATGCTGTTGAATATTTTGCCTTGGCGCTGTTGTGGCCATAGACAGCAACAGCACCTATGGCCAGTCAAATTGAATTTCAAAATATTCAACAGCTTACCTGTATAGTTTTCTGGAAATTGATGAGGGAGTGCAAAGATCGATCGACCCCAGCATGGGTGAAATGTGGGTGGAGTTTAGCTAGAGATGGGCGTGTCATAGCTATAGCTGGATTCCTCTAGTATTGAGTATATAATTCAAATTATGGGGAAATTGTATATGATTTTCAATTTGCTATTTTCAAGAAAGAATGCAATGTATTAACCTTTATGACCATAAAATCTCAATGTTTTAAATTTTAAAGCATCCATACAAGTAAATTGTTAAATATTTTGAAAATAATTTGACTGTTTCTGGCTTAAACAAAGCTGGATTTCTCCATTATTTCATTACCTATTCATCTCTTAAGGTGTGATTAGACTTTTTGCTTTATGACCGAATATCCATCAAACGTCTATGATTTTTTCTAAAGTTTCCTACCGGAATAGCTGGGTACGTTATAAATGTTCTGTGCCTTGCAAATGGACATTTCTCAAGATGACAACAGAAGGCGGCTTACCCGTTAATTCTTTAATGGTCAAGATTTATCAAGAGAAAGAAAATAGTTTGCGTATTGAATGTCCATTTGCAAGCCAAGAGAAGACTATTATTGAAAATTTTTACCACTGGAATGACGGGCTCAGTTATCGAGCCAGTCATTCAGTGGTAAATTTTCAAAAATAGCCTTCGCATGGTATGCAAATGGACATTTCTCAAGACCACTGAAGAAGGCTGATATGAGTGTTAAAGGGGTAATAATCAATAACTATCGCATGTAGCGTGTCCATATTTTAGGACATAGTTATCCTAAACTCGTTATTTCCTAACAATGTCCTCGTACTAAGGCCAGATCGGCGGAGAAGATGCAATGTATTTATGAAGTCAAATCTGTGTAAAATCCTGTTTCAAAATGACTCAAATTGGTTGCTATGTAGATACTAACCCAGCTGTTTTTCGCTGGCACCATAACAACAACGCATCTTTAGCAGACCGTTTCTCGCCATCTTCATCATCCTCATCCTGGAAAACAAGAACCAAATTATAAAATACCCTCGCAATGGAGGAGGTCCACCGATGCTTCACCTGTGTTGGGATCGATCGATCCCTGAACTAACTGACTATCAATTTACAACTATACAGGTAAGCTGTGAATATTTTGAAACTAATTTGACTGGGTGCCGTTGCTGCCATATGCCCAGTAAAATTAGTCTCAAAATATGCAACAGAATGTTTATTAAATAGTAGACATACAATTTGCACAACAACGCTTAGTCTGTCATCAATTAAACCTTTAACATTCATATCAGCCAAAACGGCTTCTGCAGTGGTCTTGAGAAATGTCAATTTGCAGACCAAGAGAAGAATATTTTTGAAAACTTACCACTGGAATGACTGGCTCAATAACCGAGCCAGTCATCCAATTGTAAATTTTCAAAAATAGTTTTCTCTTGGTCTGCAAATGGACATTTTTTATGAGCAAACTGAAATTTTCTTGAACAAATTTCTGGGTTAACGGGTTAAGCAGAATTTGTGGCGAACTTAGCGACATCATTCTTCACATAATTGATTATGACATTATCCTACGCATCATGCAGTAGATTATGACATCATATGATTGATGGATAAACTGGAATGCTTCATCGCCATGTTTTCTGAAATTACAAACATATTCACCAAAGTATATCATACAGAATATGTTCCTTCTGTTCACTAAGGGTTAACGATTTAAGTCGGTCAGTCTGCTGGTCAGTCGGTCAAATATTTGACAGTAGTAGATTCAAGTTCGTATTGGTCTAAACATTTCCAGCATCTCAATGTCTTCTAAGGACAGTGGTTTTTCATTTCAAAATGTGCCATTTTTCATTTCACACAATTGCCGATTCAGTTTCATTTAAATTTTGTAAACTGACATCATCTAAGCTGCATGTGCATTTAATAAAGACAATAAAACTTGCGCATTGTCGCATTTGTGTTAACCTTTACCACTCTGATGTCAATATTCCATCTTTTACTGCGTCAATATCACAGAAACTGGTGTACATTTTTCAACAATTTTGGTGGAAGACAGCAACATCTCCCACCAAATTTGTTGAAAAATGAACACCAGTTTATCTTTTAATTTAATTTGAAAATTTAAAACTTTGACATCAGAGTAGTAAGTGTTATTAGTATAATCAGACAGAAGGAAATTAGAGAGGTGGAAAATATGGGTGGGTAATGATTTACAATTTTACATGACAATGTCTCACTTTTTGATCAAAACTGTCATTATCCGTTAATTTCTATTTGAGTATTATATTTGCATTTTAATTTACAAATATTTTCAGGAAAAAATCTCATTTTCCATTGATTTCCGTTTGAATACCACGTTTCCATTTCAAATTACACATTCCGTTACTGTGGAAAACCAGTTTCCCAATTCTGATGTAGACGATCCAAATTTCCTTGATTCTTTTGTAAATTGTACTTCTCTTACCACTTGAATGACGATTTCCTGAATTTGGAAGCGCAGGATAATGGTCCAGATCAGGCCCAGAATGAGACGTTGATTTCCGTCAACGATATCTTCAGCTCCGATGTTTTCAAAATGTACCTGAGGATAAAACATGAGATTATTGATGTCATTCTTGGATGCTTATAATGCTGTGAGTGAACTGGTTTGTAAACTCTGTCTGGGTGCGTGCGTACATGCGTGTCCGGAACTGCATCTTAAAAACTACAGATCTGAATTGGCTAAAATTTTAACACAATGGAGGAACTTGCCGTGCAGGAGGATTTGAAGACATTTGGCTATGATTGAGATTAAAAAAAACCTGGATCCAGATCGGATCAAATTCTGGACCTGTGCATATATCAGAAACTTGTCTGATTTTACTCAAATTTCAATACAAGAAAGAGTGTGGCCATGCACTAGGATTCTACAACTTTGGATATGATATAAGAAAAATGTGGCAAATTAAAAAAAAAATCCGGAAATGCAGAAAAATATGGAAAATCTGAAAAATCCGAAAACTTTTTACAAAGTGCCAAAAATGTGATGGCGAGGGTTTGCAGTCTCTGATAGCTCTATTTAAAACTTTCTAAAGATTTTTCAAACACGAATTGAGCTAAATTAAATCTGTAACAAGAGCTTCGCACATGGTGCATAATACCCCACCACGATGCCAAACCAATGAGAGCTATCAGAAAATATTGATTTCTTCCTCGGACCTAGACCAGTCATCGCATGAAGTTTCAAAGCGATCCGCTAAACGGTCATGGGATTATCGTCCGGAAACTACTGTAACATTCAAGATGGCTGCTGGTCATTGCCAGAGCATGTCCAAACACCCTATGAAATTTTAAAGTGATCAAATAAACAGCAACAGTTATCATCCGGTAAACAATATTCAAAATGGCCACCGGTAGCAGGTGGCCATCTTGGATTTCGGATCATCGGCAATTTCGATAGGTTTCTTCCCCAGACCTAGTCCAACCAGCCTATGAAGTTTCAAAGCGATCCGATAAACAGTATCAGAGCTGGATAATCTGGTAACCAATTTTCAAAAAGGGTGCATGTCTCTCATCTTTGTCCAGGGGATGGGGCAGGGGTGTGCGTGTTCTCCCAATGAGCACTTAGAAAAATGCTGTTTGAGGGCATTTCTGAGCCGTGTGTAAATAGATACCATACATTAATTAACTGATATGATAGAAACTTGTTTGTCATAAAATCTGTTTAACCATTTAACACTCATCTCAGCCAAAAATGGCCTCTGCAGTGGTCTTAAAAAATGTCCATTTGCAGACCAAGAGGAGACTATTTTTGAAAATATATCACTGGAATGACTGGCTCGGTTATCGAGCCAGTCATTCCAGTGATAAATTTTCAAAAATAATCTTCGCTTGGTCTGCAAATGGACACTTTCTATGAGAAATTAACATTTTCTTGAATAAATTTCAGGGTTAAAGAGGAAGACATTCTAATGTAGCTGCTCATATATTTTTCTGTTCATTAAACTACAGTGACTACAAGTAGGAATAGCCCATGACATAGGTTTGTTGACCAGACTTCCATACCGATGGACAATCACTGTCAATGGACGATGAACAAACTGTCATTGGACATGAGTTCACACAGGTGAACTAATAATGCAATATAATTTGGAGATTAATTTCTAGCTATTCACCCGATCATCTAGAGGTATAAAGCGCCCCTCATTTATCACGCATGTTGCAATTGATTTATATACGTTGTATAATGAATTCCCAGAATCCCAATTTCAGGGTAATCATACGGTTAAGTTGTTGAATATTTTGAAAGTAATATAACAGCACCCAATCAAATTAATTTCAAAATATTCAACAGAATGTCAATAAAACAGTTAAATTTGTGTTATGCATTGTGTTAAATTAGTATACCCAGACACCACAAAGTTAGACTGGAAAACATACGGGTGGGTGATAAACTAATAATTTACAAATTTACGTGAGAATACCTCACATTCTGGAGGTTTATTTCATTTTGAGTATCATGTTTTCGTTTCAATTTACAAATTTTCTGCAGAAAAATGTGATTTTCCGTTGATTTCCATTTGAATATCACTTTTCCGTTTCAAATTACCAATCCTGTGAATTCCATTTATTTTCTGTTATCATGGAAACCCACTGACCCTAATTATGTAGCTAGATACTTGAGTGACAGATTCCTCAATTGACCTCAAATTACAGAATCTTGTGCTTTTATTTCTCGTTAATCGCATACAGATTTCAAATCTTTTTTTTATAGAAACATCTATCAAAAAATAGGGATGGTATATGTACGTACATTTCAACAAGCATGACAGGTGATTTCTATTACTGTGCCATAACTAACCGTAATGTCGTGTATTTGACTTGACATCTTGCCAAAGCTAATATGTCAATATTTGCACTATTCTGTATATATGTATGTGATTTGGACATAGATATAAAGCTATATCAGAGGCAGATAAACGTATATCACTGGCAGATAAACCTATATCTCTTAATGAGGTGAAAATCAGATATCAGTAAGGGTTACCTCCATCGGAAGGTTGCTGAATTTGTTATTGGGTACTTTGCAAATCACAGATTAGTGGCTGGTGCGTGTGGGTTGTGGTTAAGTGCAAAATTGTAATAAAATTCCTTTATCCCTTTAACACTTAACAGACAGAAACCGCTTCTGCAGTGGTCTCGAGAAATGTCCATTTGCAGACCAAGAAGACTTTTTAAAAAAATTTACCACTGGAATGACTGGCTCGATAACCGAGCCAGTCATTCCAGTGGTAAGTTTTCAAAAATAGTCTTCTCTTGATCTGCAAATGAACATTTTATAATAAAATTGAATTTTTTAAAACAAGTTCGAGGGTTAATGGTTAACCCATCCTGTCTCAAGGTGCCAAAAAATGCTCCTTGTATAAATTAACCCTTTAATAGTTTAAACTTTTTTAAGATTTAAATTTGTTCTGTGTTCATTTGGAGGCCAAGACAAGATTATTCTTGTAAATTTACCATTGTAATATACAAAATTGACAAAATTAGTCTTTTCTTGGCCTGCAGAAGAACATTCTTCAGGTGCACCAGTAAAAGAGTTGATGGATAAACCCTCGATTTCGTTCATGAAAATTTTAATTTTCTCATAGAAAATGGCCATTTGCAGACCAAGAAGAGGCTATTTTTGAATATTTACAAATGTACCACTGGAATGACTGGATCGGTTATCGAGCCAGTCATTCCAATTGTAAATTTTCAAAAATAGTCTTCTCTTGTTCTGCAAATGGACATTTCCAAAGACCACTCAACTCCCGTATAATACTATTAGTCTGAGTATTTATCATGGTTGCCCTGTGTACCACTAACAGCAAAAGTTTAGTTGCCCTTTTGAAAATCAGGTTGCCCCGGGCAATAAGGCAAAGGGACATTTCGATCCCTGCCTCTTCACTGGTCATCAGAAATGATCATTTGTGGTTAGATAGAAGACTAATAGGAATGTCTGGCTTGATAAAGGTGCCAGTCATTCCAGTGGTAAATTGTTAAAAATATTCTCTTGGCATGCAAATGGACCATGTTAACACAAAATACCAAGTCCGGTACGACAAATCCTTATAGCGTTTGAAAAACTCTAAGTACTCTAAGTACAATTCATAGATTTCAGGGTTCCCACAGAATTTTGAAAACTGTATTCAAGGTTATAATAAGGAAAAATTAGTTACCTCTCCGGGATGTAGAAATTGTTTGAGTGCAGCTTTCATGACCATCTCGGTCACTTCTTCAGCACTAACTGACGGTCGCTGGCAACGTCACTCTGGTCAGATCTTGTGGAGTCACGTGACAGCATGGACTTGTAGACTGCTGGTATACGGTAGCCCTCGTCTCTGTTTATGGTTGGTTGACGCTTGTAGATTTCTATGGCCTCTTTAACCTTGCGTTTGAATAAGTTGGTCTCAATGTTGATGACCGAGGCACTGCTGGTGGGGATGACGTGGCCAGTGGATTCTGTATGTTCTGCCACAGCTGAGTTGGAACTGATTTTAAGATGTTCTTTGACCCTGGTGCTGAGAGGCCTTTCGGTTTCGCCTATGTATGTCCCCTCACATTGGTCACATTCGATCTTGTAGATGACTCCAGAGCGTTCATCTGTGGTCAGTTTATCTTTGGGTCTTACTAGTTGTGATCTTAAGGTGTTGACGGGCTTGTGGTAGGTTTTGATGTGGTGTTCTCTGAAGAGTCTGCCACGGTGTTCTGATAGGCCTTGGATGTACGGAAGTCTGACTAGTGGAAGTTTTTCGACATCTGGTGGTTTATTACGAGATGGGGGAGGTGGTTTTCTCATCCACAAAGTGTAACCGTTCTCAATTTCACATTACCTGAACTATTAACCACTTTACACTCATATTAGCCAAAAACAGATCCTGCAGTGGTCTTCTGAAGTACATGTATCTATTTGCAGTCCAACAGAAAACCAGTTTTGAAAATTTATCACTGGAATGAATATCTCATTCCAGAGATAAATTTTCAAATCTCTTGGTTTGTAAATACACTTTCTATGAGAAAATTGCAAACGAATTTGAGGGTTAAATGTTTAAAAATTACATTATTTAGAATAATCTCCGAAATATAATATTTACATGCAAAATTTATCTAATTTTAAAACATATCATTTTGAAATATTATCATGATGATAGCATCTGTACATCTTCAATAATAATTGACCTAAATCTCCGCGGCCTCAACAACCACACCCAGTACATTTTAACAACCATGCAACGAGATCAACGGTCATCATTTGACTCCAAATGTCCCATATCTTATATAGCATGTCAACTGTATTAAGAGACCACCTATTTATAGGGGCTAATTTCTAGCTATGCCCCGCCCATTTCTAGATAAGCGCCGCCCACTATGTACAAGAATGTATATCACGTGATTTTAAGACTTTTAACCATGACTTCACAGAATCTTACTCTCCAAGTAAATGGACATTCAAAAAGCAAATATTCAGATTTTAAATGCTCAAATTTGGTCAAGAAAATCTTTTTAAATATTTTGATTTTTAATGCCCATTTACAGACATACCAAGAAAACTTTTTTTTGAAAATTTACCATTGGAATAACAGGCTAGGTTCATTATTGAGTCAGACGTTCAAGTGGGAAGAAATTTTAGACAGTCTTCGGTTGGCCTGTAAATGATCATTCATCAGGAACACTGTGCTGAGGCAGATTTTAACCGACTTGACCACACGAAATGATTAAAATTGTATATTAATAGCTATAAGAAAGCATACATGTGTAATAAAATCATCTTAAATATCTTTAGAGTAAAACTGAAACCTATTTATCATCTTGACAGGAAACCTTAACACTTTCACCGACAAATCACTGAAAAAGTAATTCTTTACATGTACGAAAATAATACTTATTCTGTTGAATATTTTGAAATTAATTTGACTGAAAGTCGTTGCTGCCTTAGTCAGCAACGGCTTCCAGTCATATTTATTTCAAAATATTCAACAGTTTTCCTGTTTGTTTGCCCTGTGTGATTGAGATACAGGGACATTATTGGTGAAATGGTTAATATTGCCTCCATTTGATAAGATCGCTATCGTGCAAGTATATATGCTTATGTTTGTAAATACAAGCCAACAAGTCGCTTCCAGAGTCGCCATATGAAACGCAAACTGTGAAATTTGTACACCATACGACAATATGTTCATAGATTGGGGAAAATACCGAGTAAATGAATGAATGAATTTACGTCATGCCATAAGAAATATGAAAGCTAGGGATGTTTAGCATTTCTCCGTGCATGTATATATATATATATCTAATTAACCCTTTAACACTCAGCGAAAAAAGTCTTCCGAAGAACCCTATTGGTATTGGGGACTATTTAACCCTTTATCGTCAAAGTTGGTGAAAATAATTTCAATTTTCTCATAGAAAATGTTCATTTGTAGACAAAGACCAATTGTTCTTGAAAACCTACCACCTGGAATTAATAGCTCGGTTATCGAGCCAGTCAATCCTGTGTTCAATTTTCAAAAAAGTCCTGATTCTTGGACTTCAAATGTACATTTCTGAAGACCACTACAGAAGGCATTTCACCGACAAATTACTGAAAAAGTTGGTGTTTTTTACAATATAAAACTTATTCTGTTGAATATTTTGAAATTAATTAAGGCAGCAACGGCCTCCAGTCAAATTAATTTCAAAGTATTCAACAGTTTTTCTGTATTGCTGCCTCAAAAATGAGTTATATGGAATTCATCGATGAAAGAGTAAAGTATAGAAGGGTTAAATTGTGGAAGTTAATCATGTACACTGACATTGTATGAAATTATTAAACCACAAATTCTGATATTTCTGTCTTGTAAAGCTGAATGGTCATGTTAAAATAACCCAGGCTTACTCTCTACCAATAACTTAATGATATCAATAAATTTCTATTTTCTGATTTTGCTAACCCCATTATGAGCTGTAACCATTTAACCCTCAAATTTGTTCAAGAAAATTTCAAATTTCTAATAGAAAATAAATGTCCATTTGCAGGATAGAATACAATTTTTGAAAATTTACCACTGCAATAACTGAGCCAGTATTCCAGTGGTAAATTTTCAAAAATAGTATTCCCTTGGTCTGCAAATGAACATTTCTCAAGACCATTGCATAAGCCATATTCGCTGGCTTCAGGGTTGAATGTTTAATGTCCATTTGCAGGTCAAGGTAAGATTTTTTTTTTAATTTCCCATTAGAATACTGGCTCATTTATCGAACTAATCTGGCTCAACTAGTGAGCCAGTCATTCCTGGTAGTAAGTTTTCAAAAATAGCATTCTCTCATCCTGCCAATGGAATTTTCTCAAGCCCAGTGTAGATGACTGTTGGCGGGGTTGACGCTTAAATCATTAACCCTTGCCACTCTGATGTCAATATTTTATCCACCATTTTTGGCTGATATGAGTGTTAAAGGGTTAAGGGTTATTTAACCCTTTAATGACTAAATTTGTTTTAAAAAGTTAAAATATTTACTTATCGAATGTCCATTTGCAGGTCAAGAGAAGACTATTTTTGAAAATTTACCACTGGAATGACTGGCTCGGTTATCGAGCCAGTCATTCCAGTTGTAAATTTTCCAAAAATAGTCCTCTCGACCTGCAAATGGCCGTTCCCCGGGACCACTAAACAGGCCGGTTATGGCCGGCTTCGTCGTGAACGGGTTAAACGTGGTCAGATACTTTACCTTTGTAGCCAGGAAGGTAAGACAACGGTTAACATTCTCCACTTTTTGTACACGCAAAATTCCACGATTTGGTTTGCCTAGGTTTTCACCCGATATAATTTCAAGCAGTTTCATCAACAACTTTCCATCAGCCAAGTCTGTGAATAAGTCGTGGATCTCTAGACGAACCTGCGAGAGAAATACAAAACTATGAAGTTAGAAACAATTCAGACAAGTTCATGTTTAACCATATAACACATACTAGCCAAAAGCACGCTTTTACAGGTCGTGAGAAATGGCCATTTGTTTATCAAGAGACTATTTTTGAAAATTTACCACTGGAATGACTGGCTCGGTTATCGAGCCAGTCATTCCAGTGGTAAATTTTCAAAAATAGTCTTCTCTTGGTTTGCAAACTGACATTTTATTTGAGAAAATTACAATTTTCTTGAGCAAATTTAAGGCTTAAAGGGTTAACCCTATAAGCCTTGAAATTCCAGAACCCGATGTCATGACTATATCGGGAAGCTATTGAATATTTTGAAACTAATTTGACTGGAACCTGTTAATGCTGCCTATGGTACAACTGTAACTCAGTGTAGTTACGTGATCTTTCCAATTTATCCATCAATCATATGTCAGAATCAACTATGTGGCGTATAGGATGATGTCATAATCAATTATGTTATGAGTGACATAGATAGGTTCGTCACGAACGCTTAATTGATGACGGACTAGGTGTTGTTGTATGAATTGTATGCCTTTATTGTAGTTAACAAATGCGCTGTTGAATATTTTGAAACTAATTTCAAAGGCAGCAAAAGCACCCAGTCAAATTAGTTTCGAAGTATTCAACAGCTTACCTGTATACATGTAGCTTTTTGGAAATTGGGATTCTGTGTGCAGGGATTGATTGATCCCAACACAGGTGAAGTGCGTGTGGAGCTTAGCTAGAGATGGGTGGGGTATAGCTAAAACTGGATACCTCCATTGGGTCACCATGACCTCGCTCTTTGACCTTTTGAAGTTTAACCCAAAATTAAAAAAGTTCTTCAGTTTCCAAACTGCTGAGGACAGACATCTTTAATCCCACAAGGCTTGATTAAAAGCTCTTCAGTATTTATAACAATTAAAATTGTTAAAAATAAACTGTGACCTTGACCTTTGACACCATATCAATGCACATCAGTAAATTGAAGCTATGTACTTAGACATGGGGCCCACATACAGGGTTAGAAGGTGCCACTAAAATAGCAAGACAATGTTTTAGGGTCATTAACCGTTACCACTCTGATATTCTATCTTTTACTGTGTAAATTATTGCAAAGAAACTGGTGTAGATTTTTCAACAATTTTGGCGGATGATGTTGGTGTCTACGACAGCACCACCTCCCACCAAATTTGTTGTAAAATTTACACAAGTTCATCTTTTAATTTAATTTGAAAATTTGAAATTTTGACAGCAGAAGGGTTAAGGCAATGTCTCAGCGCATCAAAGCAGATCTGAACACCTGAGGAAGGGCATCAATGCAAAATTTGGATTCTCTCAAGAAATCGTGAGCAAAATTGACCCATATTCCCTTCAACAGTCAGAGGTTGTTCAGGCCTCTCCACGAGAATTTTACAGGGGAGCAATCAGTTGCTCTCCTGGATTTCAGTTGAGGCGAGTGAGGCGAGCAACCTTATTGCTCACCTAAACTTGAGCAAGGCGAGCAAAGTTTCAAGAAGTTAATTTAGAGTATATGTACACACATCATCATGATCACGCGTTATGATACATGCAATTGCATGCACACACGCACCTGAATTATAGAATATGTCGAATAAATTTCTTTTAAACTGATTCCACTTTGTGTTTGTTTTCAATTGGGTTAGGGTTAATCTCAAATTCTAGATAAAATTAAATGAATGTATATTTTCCTTATCAAGAATTATTTTCATCATTTATTCTTTATTCTTATTTCTACATTTGATTCATTCTATAATCTGATCAGCACTTCCAAAAAGGATTAATTCAGGCTTTTTTTAAGCTAATTAAATTATTAACTGTATCAAATGTCAAAATAAGTATACTGAATAAATAAGATTGAGTCTGATACATTGGATAGTTGAAATGGATGTGTGAATAGAGCGATAAATGACCGTCACCTTAAATGTGAGTTGGTTATTCAACTGTCATGACAAGAAGAAATTTTGAGATAAGCATGGTCTGTACTGACACGCATATTACTTCCATCAGAACTAAACTTAGAGAATCACAAACAGGTAAGTTTTTACTAATTGCTTCCAAATACAATTGTTTCTCTTGACAAGTTGGACTGTTGCAACCAAAGGTAAGTCAGCTTCTTTACTACAGTTGGTGGAAACAATAGTAAATACTGGTATTAACTATTTATTTTATTTTGTATTCAATTAGGATGGCGAGTTAAAAAAACCTATGTTGATGAGAGCTATTGCTAACAATAACCTGCTAAAAAGCAACAGTTCTCAGCAACGCTTCAGAATGAGAATCTGTGTGGACATGATTAAATGACCTAATGCAGACCAAATAATGGAAGTTCTGGTTGACAATTCTACAGTACACTTGACAGGCTTGACTGTTGTGACAGGTTTATCGAATAAATTAAAAAAATAACGAACACATGTATGCCAACCATTTAGAGTAGTTTTAATCATCTTTCGGTAACGTTGGTACAATGCCTGAATAAAATCTCCAAACCAAGTGTAATACGTCAACTGACAATGAATTATAACTAGAAAATGTTAACAAAGTAATGTTCAGGCCCAAATATTCTTGTTTCATTTCAATTTCAACGGCATTATTACAATCAGGGTTTGTATTCGCTTTGCAATGCTAAATTCCATGACTTTCCAGATCCTAGGACTTTCCATAACCAAAATTACAAAATTTCATGACCTAGAGGGTAGAGGGTAAGAGCAGAGCAAATATTTCTATTCCTGACAATGTTTTAACCTTTTGAACATCAAAAAGATGAAACGTTAATTCCATTTTTAATATGTATCCTGTTGAGTATTTTGAAAATAATTTGATTGGGAGATATTGCTGCCTAAGGCAGCAACAGTTTCCAGCGAAATTAATTTCAAAATTTTCAGCAGCTTACTAGTGGATGATTGTCTTGAAATTGAGATAATGGGGCTTCAAGGTTCCAATGCTTAATTTTCCATGACATTTTCGAAAACATATGAGAAAGGGATTGATATAATTTTCCATGAATTTAAAATTGGAGTTTCCATAACTTTCCAGGATTTCCATGACCAGTAAGAACCCTGATAATCATGATAATCAACACTCTGAAGATGACACATGTAATAAAATACCATTACTGAGTCATCTTGTGGTCATCATGGATGGACTTTCAACTGATGTTTGCGACATTGAGTGACTTGATGTCATAATCATCAGTTGACGCTCCCTGATCAGAATCTGACTCTGTATCCATCGTGTCCACCTCAATCATGTCATCTCCAGACTGAGAGACTTGTTCCTCGTCCATGTCATTACTTGAGTCATCATCATGCATGTCCGGCCCATCATAATCAGTCTTAGGTACTTTCACAGTATCACTGACATTATTAGCAGATAATTGGGCTGATCGACGTTTACTCAGGTAAACATCAACTGCCTTTTCAATGATTCTGCCTTTTTCCATTTCCGTCCATACATTTTGATTATTTCGTATTATTATATATGCCTCAAGATTCTGATGCTTAAATGACAGTCTTCTGTCAGCGAGCGTGTGTGTCAAGTAACTAAAACCACATTCAACAGTGCAATTGGATGCCGATACTGACAAAACAATTTCAGCAATCACACACAGATTGGGGAATGACTTTCTTTTATATCTGAAGATGTATGGCTAAACACCTGTACATGATTTATTTGGAAGCTTTGTTTTTACTTCAATCTTAAAATTGCGCCACTCCTTTTTGATTGCACTTTTATCATACTGACTTTTCGCCAATGTATCAGTGAAAAAATTTTCAAGATAATATATTTCTTTTAGACCATATGAACTGTCTGTAAGATCCCAGTTTTTGGGATCAAAACATCCCCTTGAGTCAAACACCTCATGATCAAATGAGGAAAATTTCTTAGTGTATGACTGCAAAAGTTTTGGTATGACATTATTTTTAATCTTCAATGTCAAATCACGTGCACTGTTGACATGTGATTGTGTTACATTAGATTCAAGAGTAATATACTGCTTGTTTGAATCTTTCTTTCTGGTATCACAGCTTTGACAAAATTTCTTCTTATTACCTAATTATCATCCTCAATTTTAACCAACTGGAAGTCAAAATCTGCGTTTAATTCAACAAGGGATGGTGTCTCTTCATGGAGGACCTTTAAGTGTTCTTCAGTTTTGTGTATTTCGGATTTAACATTGAATGCCATGATGTTTTCTTTTTTAAACTGTTTGCATAGATAACTAAAATGCCTCTAAAATCTGTTTATAAACGCAAACAGCTGACAAAAAATCATATTGTGATAGTTTTTTCACAAATCCTTGTAGCTTTGCTTTCACGTCACCTGTTGCCCCGCCATCAGCTAGAACATTCTCATAGGTTACCTTCAGTGGAATCCACATATGTATCAGTCTTTCAAAGCCAGTTCGGCGATGGTGTTGAAATCTGATCCCATGTATTTTGGGGAATACATAATAAGTTATATCATTTGCACCACAATATGCAATTAGTTGGGATTTCACCTTGCCAGACCGCTTAAGAAAATTGTAGTTTGCAATATAAAAACTCTCAACATCTTTGAGTTCATTACTTGACATGAATGCATCCTTAGCAGAAAGTTCAGCTCTATGTGCGATGCAATGGATCTTTATAAGCCATGCCCGTGATTCACCCATCTGTGTAAAGACACCAGTAAATTTACCAGTGTTTACTGATGCACCATCTGCAGTAATAGACACACACTTATGTTGGTAATCATCGTCATTTATATTAAGCTTATCAATGAAAACATTGTCAATGGCTGTCTTTATTTAAGTTGCATCGCAGCCACCAAATCGTGACATTTCTTGCAACCCTACACAGTAATATACTGGAAGACCATCGTTGACTACGTGAATGTAAATGAGCTCCAAATCAGAACCAGTTTTTTCCGGTTGGTTTCCATCATTTAGTATAGAAAAGGCCACTTTAGTCGCAACTAGCTGAGCAATTTCTTCTCGAATACCATCTGCCAAAATTATGCACATTGTCGCACAAACACGGTCATTCTGTTTACCTTGGACTAATTTCACACCATTTTGTTTCTGAATATCCACAATATATTCAAAGTCAAGGAATGGTTTTCCATTTGTCACAATGTTATATGCAGTGTTAAAGAGCGTAGTATAACATTCTTCTGAGGCCTTTTCTAACATTGCCATTATTTTCGGCTGTGACGGGGTCATTTGAGATGTACTGGCCTCGCCGTGTTCAGATATGATTAATATAGGATTGTCCTTTGCTACGGCATGTGACATAGCAAGTGAATGTGCTTTTCCTACCAGGTGCCATTGTAAATTATACTTTGAAATATAATCAGTTCCAATAGCATAATTCAACATGTCCTGTTTGGCCTTTCCCTTACAACTCGGGTGTAACTTAATAGCCGATGTATTTTCAGCACAGACTGTACAGTATACATATGTAACATATGCTCGTTGTTTATCATGACAATACTCTTCTTTAATTTTAAAGTGTTTTGTAATGTCTGGATCCAAGTGTAAATAGGTGGACAATTCCATTTTGTGACCTGCCATAGTGAATTAATCTGTCTCGTTGTCAGCTAATACTAAATAAAACGGAATAAAATACCCGATAAATCGCAATGATGACAAACGTCAGACGCTAGAAGATACAAATGATCGCGGCAAAATTTATATTCGGCTGCTTTCAGACACCCGATATAGAGATTACTCATATCCGAAATTCAACGATTGCCAAGTTATTTATTCTAAGCGACTGCGAGAGGATTTGCTATAGGCTGCGCGGAGATTACAACGTCGTAAAATGTCAAGTCATCAGTATTTGATTACATACGGTTAAACGCAAAACTATTGACAAGGATGTGTTGGATTATTTTATTTCATGTTATTTTATTTGGAGAAACGATCGCAGCAATAACTTTTTCTACTAAGAATACAGTGACCTTTTTCCGTGATTTTCGCTAATTTCGTGTCGGGCCAAATTCACCCGCACACCAAATGTTACTGTGTGTCCTTGTGGTTATTGGACAGAAAAATATCGCCAAATGCCAAGAACCATTGAAATAGAGTGGCATACATTCATTGTCAACAATTTCTTTTGCCCGTGGCACCAATATCTCCCGGTAAAATAAAACATGTTTGGAGGAAAACCAGCTGTCCTCAAATGGGATGAATACGGGTTGGGCCGAATTTAACGCAAGCGCGGGAAAAGTATGTCGTAAAATGTTACGTAAAAATTATTCGTGTAATGAATTCTCTGACTAAAATAAGAGTCAAACAACACATCCTTGTTAATATTACGCATGTTGAAGATTAAATGCGCCAATTTTAAGGCTCTAAACACTGGTGAAAAAGATTATCTTTCCCATGCTCGCCTAAAATAATGTGGAGGCGCGCGCGAGCGATCGCTCGCCTCTCGTGGAGAGGTCTGGTTGTTCAGAGTTGAAATCTACAGAAGGATGATTTGGCCCATACTAGTACTTTGAATTCTTTATTTAGCAGTCATTCATAGTCTATGTTGGGCAGTTGGGCACCATGGCAATAGGAGGGCACGTAAGGCAATTATTGCCTTACATATCTGCCAGAATTGAGGAGCCTTAAGGCAATCAGCATCTGAATCTAAGGCAATTACTTGCCATCATTTGGTTACTTTGATTTTATCCGTACAGACAGACCTTTAGATAAGCGTATTTTTAAGTATTTTACCCAACAAAATTGCTAGTTATTTAATTAATTAAAATATTATGAGCAACGAAATAACCAATTACTCAAATGTTTTCTGTTTTATTGATTAGTAATATTTTAGCTTAGACTACCCAATTAAATTCCCCGAAAACACACATTTGGCTTGTCCAAACTAAATATTTAAAATTATTATTGAAGTTTCATTTTCTCATCAGTTGGACACAGGAAATGCATCAAGTCTCAGATACCATTGCTTCAATTACGATACAATATTCAATTGATAAATTTACTTTTATTCTCTTATTCACCAAGACGCGGCTAAATATTTGCCACGCTGGCTATTTACTGCTGCTTTGATTGTTTGCATGCGAGGTGTAAATACATGGTAAAACATGTGTAGTTATAAAGGTACATGTACATGTTCCAAAGGTTTAAACACAGGCACTAGAAAGACCGCCGGTTAATTAATGTAAATCGGTTGTTGTACGAAACAGCTTTGGGGGCTCCAGATGATGGTTATTTAAGATGGGTGCTCTTACGACCACCCATCTTAAATAACCACCACTTTGTGGTCCCAAAACCAGGTGTCCGCTATAGACATGTTTACCTGTCCACAGCATGCTGCTGATGTAGACTCCGTGACAACACTTCCGGCAGATCTATCTCAATAAAACATGAGTGACGGTAAATAGTGCGCAGGATTTGTTTTGATGAAGAACACTTAATAACAAATAGGCTAGGTTAAAACAAAAAAGGATCGCAAATGGCTAGAATTTATTTTGTAAACAGTAGATTCGCGTAAATAAATGAAGTCCGAGCAGCACCCGAATGTTCCCCGAAACCAAATTTTGCAAATTTATCCAGCACAAACATGATTTTCAGGTGAAATTAAACTTCATTGTACATGGATAAATTTTACTTAAAATGCAAGGCCAAGAAACAGATTCATGCAGGCTGTGTAGAGTAAGGCTACAGAAAACATCTACTGATTGACAAAGTTTCTAAAGGGAGTTAAGCCTGGAGGACAGTTAGACACAGAGTTATCTCTGAAACACGAGTGAGCTCTTGACATAAGATATTGTCATACGTCAACCCGTTCCAGAGTTATAAATTCTCCAGAAATAAATTTGCATACTTGGGTACGTATAAGTATAGGTGGATGAAAGTAAAGGTTGGTGAAAACCCTATGTCTCTTGACAGTTGTAGTGGGGCGTTGGTTGGGGGAGGGGGGGGGGGGGGGGGGGGGGGGGGGCAAGTAGCACATGTAGGAGGAAAAGAAAGAATGCCAGCAATTAACTTTAAAGGGATGCTAATCTCATCTCAGATGTTGTATTGTACCGATAGATTATGGTTTATAGATTCCATATCATTCATCTCATGTCACATTCCCGTTTCTGTATCACAATTATCTGCTTTGTAATATCGCGTAAATGTTGCACATTGATTGGCGCCATTTTGTTTCCTCAAGCGATAGTGCGTGATGTCATGGAAGTGCCAATGTATTACATTCTTTATTATGTAATACTTATCCCGTAGAATATTTTGAAACTAATTTGACTGGAAGCTGTTGCTGCCTTAAGCAGCACAATTTCCAGTCAAATCAGTTTCAAAATATTCAACAGCTTACCTGTGTGATTGTATGATGAAATTGCCAAACTATAGATGGCACCTCTATGACCGAGCATATATATATATATATATATATATATATATATATATATATATATATATATATATACACCTGTGCAAATGTTAAGCACCACCCTATTTTTACGCACATGCGAGGGTATATTCATGTGCTATGAAGAAAGAAATAGCATAAACATTTATGTACCCATCCATCTTAGTGCAAGAGGTAATAATGCAACTAGAGGAATGCTGATTATGATGGTGGGGAAACACTGTATGTTTTTGTTTGAACTTGAAAACGAGGCCTGAATATGGTTACGTTGACACAACTGACAACTATTGCCCTACAGTTGACACACGTGGCTAGATTGTCATTAATGGTGTCTGAAAACGAAGTTTAACATCTGTGCACGAGTTTGAGACTGTCATTATTAATACCGGGTATATCCACCTTCTGCCTGGATACGACGTCTCATGCTGGTCACCAACCGACTGATACGCCATTGTGGTATTCGTTGCCATTCAAGATGGAGTGCGTCTGTAAATTCCTGTAGGTTCTGCACAGGAGGATCCCTCCTTCTCACCATGTTTCCCAGAATGTCCCAGATATGCTCAATAGGGTTCATGTCAGGGCTCCTTGCTGGCCATGGTAGGGTTTCGATGGCATTCTGGCGGAGGTATTCATGCACAGCTCTAGCACGATGTGGTCGGGCGTTGTCATCCATGAATATAAGGTGGGTTCCAGGTGCATGATTTACAAAATGAGGGACCACAACTCTATCCAGTATGGAATCTTGATATCTTTGTCCATTTAGTGTTCCAGGTACAGTCAACAGATCCAGCTTACAATCAAATGAGATGCACCCCCATATCATAACGGAACCTCCACCAAATGGAACTTCTTCCATGATGTTACGTTGGTCGTACGCCGTGCGTCTGGACCTCCATACACGAGTTCGACCATCTGTGGCATGAAGCAGGAACCGACTTTCATCGGACCAGTGTACCCGTCTCCAGGATCTCATGTTCCAGTGTCTTCTTTCATTGCACCACCTCAGACGCTCCTCTTTGTGGTGTGCAGTGAGGAGAGGACGTCTGACAGGTCTCCTAGCTTTCATGCCAGCAGCATACAGTCTCCTTTTGACGGTAGACATTGACACTCTATTGCGCGTTTCCCATTGCTGGCTGAGCACTCTGCTGTTGGTGAATGGAGATCTCCTAACAAGGCGTACTAGGGCTCGATCATCACGGGCAGTAGTCTTCTTCGGTCTTCCAGATCTAGGCCTGTCCTTCACCTCGTTAGTTTGCCCATGTTTTGCAATCAAACGACTGATTACAGTATGGTTAATGTTCAGCTGTCTGCCAATCTCTCTGCATGACATACCAGTGGTATGCATGCCTATGATTTGCCATTTCACACGATCACTTAACCTTCGTCTTGCCATAGCGGTTCACAATCAAGAGCTAATTCTCTCTGTACAAATAAACCACGGTCATGAACACAAAATTCCTAATCTTGTCGCCTAAATCTGTATGTAATGTTCTACACCTCAAACTGGACTTTTACATAACTGAACACGTGTGCTGTTTCCCGCCACGCACGGACATCAAGCGGCGTGAAGTCATGCATGCATGTGCATTTCGTACTTGGAATTATGTCAGCTAACGTGGGGACAAAAAGTATGGCAGCCTAGTTGTACCATCATGTTTCTACGTTCTATTGTTTTTGCTGCTGCTTAACTTTTGCACAGGTGTATATATATATATATATATATATATATATATATATATATATATATATATATATATATATATATATATATATACCAAGGCGGGCAAACTATGTTTTTTCTGATTGGTTTAAAAGTAAATCATGGCAGTCATCAGAGGGTGTAGATATGTACCAACATTTAGCTACTAAAGCATGGATATCTTTTTTAGCGGCATGATAAAAGGCTTAAAATTACCTGCATAGTTTATGAGTGGCATGTTAGATCACCGGAATAGCTATCAAGAGATGAGGTTAGTTATCCTTTAAAAACTAATCCAGGCTAACCGAAATTATTGAACAGAAAACAAATGCGGACACACAAACGAATGGACACACAGACAGATGTGGCCTAGCTGTTTCTATAGACCCTGTTGACAATACATCTGGGGACTAATTACATTATCAATCATCAATGCCAAAGTTAATTTTACACTGCACGAGAAACAATTATTGTCCTGAAATTACTATCATAGTCAGAGGTATATTATGTGTAAACAATTAGATTGTAAGTATCTGCTGCATAAAACCAAATTAATGGCAAATCCAGCCCAAAACTGGTCTCTGTGGTGGTCATAAGAATTGTCTATTTTCAGGCTACTTGGGCACTCTTTTTGAAAATTTAACATTGGAATGACTGGCTCCGTTATTGAGCCAGTCATTCCAAACTTAAACTTTAAAAAATAGACTTCTCTTGGCGTGCAAATAGAATCCAATAATGAAAGTTCGATTTCCTTGACCAATCATGACTATTAACTGTTTCATAGCAAGTTGGACAAAATCGCTCTTGAGCAATATCCATTTGCAGGCCAAGAGGACTTATTTTGAAAATTTACCACTGCAATGACTTGTTCGATAACCGAGCCCGTCATTCCAAGGGTAAATTTCCAAAAATAGTCTTCTCTTGGCCTCCAAATTGATCAATTTAAGTAACTATATGGTTTTCTTGACAAATTTAATGAACGTGTTAAATGGTTAACGCTATAATAAACTTACCTTTTCCAGAAAGGAATTCGCCCACTTTGTGAATGTTTTCTTTTGTATATATACACGTTCATCCTGGAGGGCCTTAATTCGGCCCTTCTCGAAGTTATGAACCTCAGTACCCATATTGTAAATCCAGGCGGGTTAAATAATACAAGATATTATATATATATATCCTTTGTTTGTCGTAAATATATATCACCGATATAAATCAGACATGGTTACTAAGGCTCCTGCCTCGCTTGTCAAATGTTAGCGATCACACACCTGAGGGAATATACACACCTGTAAAATAGAAAAGAAATAAGAAATTTAAAATAATATTAATTACATGTACTAAACAATAAATTTAAATTAGAACCTCACCATCGCAAATCCCCACGTTTTCACCAATGTTTTACCCCCCCACCACACACCAACCAGTGCAACGCCAAACCAAACCCTGCCGCACCACGACCCCGGGGGAAGGACCTTATGCAAACATTGTCTCGCAAACCACAATCATATCCATGGGTAACTGATATACCCAATTTGGTTGAATTCTGCCAACTTTGACTTTCTGTTCCCACCTCTGCCAAGCCTCAAAACCACCCTGGGTGGTGCTTATAATAATTTTCATGCAGTCCGCAATTGCATTGGTAACTCACATACAACAAATTTGATTGAATGTGTATGGATAAACATAAAATTAGCTAGAGATTCAGTGATGCATTGCATCTGGGACAAACTTTTCATTAACCATTAACTCCTGCAATTTGTTCATGAAAATTTTAATTTCCAATAGAAAATGTCCATTGGCAGAATAAGAAAACTATTTTTGAACATTTACCACTGGAATTCAGACGGTACAAGGTGACTTAGTACTCCTAAACCTTTAACCATCAAGTCGAGAAACCAAGAAGACCATTTTTGAAAATTTACCACTGGAATGACTGGCTCGGTTATCGAGCCAGTCATTCCAGTGATAAATGTTTAAAAATAGTCATCATGTTACGCAATTGGACATTTCTCAAGTAGACCCTTGCAGAAGGCTTTCTCCGGCCATCGTGAGTGTATAATTGTTAGCATAACTCCTGTACTGTTACATAATACCTTTTAACATGACAGCTTGATAATCTCAAAGATGTTAACATCTGTTCATGCTAAACACAAACATATGTTTTGGAAGATAAAAAAAAGAAATTACCTTATTACTAAAAAAACCCCCAATATATTAACATAACTGTCACTGAATTTGCCAAATTAACCACTAGTGTATAGCTATTACTCAACAAATATTTATCATTTAAATATTTATAACTGGGATTATCTAACTATTACAATATTTTCAGTGTCAGTTAAACACCGTATGAAATCAATTTCATTCTATATAATTTCACATTTTGTGCGTAAGTATTAGGTGACACCAGTAAACAACTAATGATTATTTTGAAAATTAATTCGACTTAAAAGTTCTTATATCCTTAAACATCATCAACTTTCAGTCAAACTATTTTCAAAATACTCAGGTGTCATAATTATCAATGCTAAACAACATCTACCGGTAATGTAATTCGGAGAAGTAACACAGAATTAAATGATCTATACGATTTCTCTTGAGTGTATACATATACACCCAATCAACGACAATCGGACTAAGATGAAAAATCGAACCACTGTAAACACGCATAACAATACTCGCATACCAAAGACGGTCAGGTAAGCTGAAGGGGCACAGTCAATAGCAGGTAATTTTGTAACCTAAATCTCGTATCAGCAAACAGGATCATGTACGCTATCAGCTAACGAACACCAACCATCACAAACCAAGCTAAATACAAACTTGTCATATGAATACCATTCAGAGTGGAGGTGTGGAACTAAGATTATATTTATAACTTACTGACATGATGGACAGTATGTCTATACAGCACTCTATACACATATGTCCACATTCGCAGAAGACAAGTTCCAAAGGTGAAAATATGAAATTGATTAAATATTTTGTAAACAATTTGACTGAAAGTTGTTGCTGCCTATGGCAGCAACAACTTTCAGTCAAATTGTTTACAAAATATTCATAATTTTAAGTACAATATAATTACACAATAAAACTATTCTGACTTGGAATGCGATCAGGATTAATACAAGAATAGCAACCGTCTGCCTGCCGAATTTCTACAGACTACATTTTCCACGTGGTTTAACTCTGGACCAGCTTACAAATTTGAAAACAATTTGACTGAAAGTTGTTGGTGGCTAAACCACCAACAACTTTCAATCAAACTGTTTTAAAAATATTCAGCAGGTCCACAGTAATTGCCCATTAAAATCATTATCTGGTAGCTTGCAGGCGTCAGATGCCACCCGCGACAGTAAGTTTTGATTCCCGCTGTTGATCGCTAATATATATTCCAGTTGTCATTCAACATACCGCCTGCTCCTATCTTAAAAACATTTGGGTCAGAGCTTGCAAACAGTGAATAGTTCCAAATCGAAATACAGGCAAACCATTGTCAGTTTTACGATCAAACAATTGTCAAATGAACAAATGCACAAAATTATGATGAATTGTTAAATTCTAAAGCAAATTCATGTCGCCTCAAATATGTATTTAATATGTTTAAACAGAGTTATATATTAAATTTCAGATAAAGCAACAAATCATATTTGCTAGGGTACACATCACGAAGAGTGGAATAGGTTTACATAACGTAATAATAAAATGCATATGTATGCACCTATCTGGCATAATTGTAGGAAACTTCCTCACAATTACGATATATAACGATTAACCTGCATTCAATGCGAAAGAAAAGCTATCACACAAAAATATATTGTTGACTATCCTGAAACTAATTTGACTGATAGTTGTTTAAGGCAGAAACACCCTTCAGTCAAATTATTTTCTAAATATTTAACAATTTACCTGTATGGATGTTTTGAAATTTAAAACATTGAGATTTTATGGTTAATACATTGCATTCTTTCTTGAAAATAGCAAATTGAAAATCATATACAATTGCCCCATAATTTGAATTATATACCCAATAATAGAGGAATCCAGCTATAGCTATGACACGCCCATCTCTAGCTAAACTCCACCCATGCTTTGCCTGCGTTGGGATCAATCAATCCCTGCACTCTCTGAATCTCTGTCTCCATAAAACTATACAGGTAAGCTGTAATATTTTGAAACTAATTAGAATGGGTGGAAGCAAGAGCGACCAGTCAAATTTGTTTCAGGGTATTCAATAGCATGTTTATTAAAAATTAGACACAATTCGTACAATGTGACACACTATAAAGTGTTTAAAACGGATGAAATCTAGTTATTCATGACATAACCGATTATGACATCATCCTACATGTCACGTAGTTGATTATGATGTCATATGATTGACTGCTAAACTGGATTAATTAATTTAAAACAATGCGACTAAAAACAGTGTGTGCATAACCTTACAATGGTCCAGCGAATCAAAAATGGCTTCGGCAGTAGCCTTGATGAATGTTCAGTTGCATGCCAAGAAAACTACCCTACAAGCACTCTTTTGCAGATAACATCACAAGCCACAGATGATTGTCATAAAATGTTTAGGGTGGACTGGCCATGCTCTGAGAGTTGGTTGTCAACCACCAGCATTTTCCATGCATAACACTTGTCACAATTTCATCAGGAGTGACCAGGGAAAACAGAGAAAAGGGATCAGAGAATGGTTTACGAAAAACACATCACGGATCCAAATGATGAGCCTAGTGGTGATCCTAGGTCACTACAAAAACCAATCAACACCACTGAGGTTGAGAGGGCACATGAGACGCTTAGAAATAGACGTGCTTATGGACTCAACAGCATCAGAACTGTGAAGTGTGAAGGGGATATCATTTCCGAACTAATTAATCATGCATATAATAAACTCTTCCTTGATGCACCACCTCTGCATCGACACTGATGCACCACCTCTGCATCGACACTGATGCACCACCTCTGCATCGACACTGATGCACCACCTCTGCATCGACACTGATGCACCACCTCTGCATCGACACTGATGCACCACCTCTGCATCGACACTGATGCACCACCTCTGCATCGACACTGATGCACCACCTCTGCATCGACACTGATGCACCACCTCTGCATCGACACTGATGCACCACCTCTGCATCGACACTGATGCACAACCTCTGCATCGACACTGATGCACCACCTCTGCATCGACACTGATGCACCACCTCTGCATCGACACTGATGCACCACCTCTGCATCGACACTGATGCACCACCTCTGCATCGACACTGATGTACCACCTCTGCATCGACACTGTTGGCCACGGTATCCTTATCACACTGCCCAAAACTAAGACTCCTGGACCACCAGCAAACCTACAGCATCCAGAATACCCTGTCCAATGTGACACTGCTGCATAAAAGAAGAAATTTACAGTTTCACTGGAGCCTACCAGAGCGGCTTTAAATTAGGACTCAGTTGTGCAGACATTGGCTCAGCGCAGCGTATGCTCATGTCAGTAGTCATGTCGAAGCACTGGGATTTTCATAAGATGGGAAACAAGATGTCACGGGCCTTTGACCTCATCAAACGATCCAAGATCCCGGACGTACTACATTACACTGGCTGTAATGGCGATGAGCTGTGACTAATCAGACAGCTTTTTGTAAATACCAAGTTGAAGGTGCAAGTAAAACATTTGGAGTCAGCAGCGCTCGAGACCTTCATTGTTTCTCCACCGAGAGATGACCTCTGTCCAGTATTATTTACATGTTACCTCGCCACAGACCACTCATTTGTGCGAGACCACCAAACACACCACACTGCGCCTCCCGCTAGAGATGGAGTATGTAGATGATGTAGATCTGCCAATAGCTGCAGAACAATTCACCAATGTGACTGAACCCCTTCATGAATGAAGCAAAGACCTGAGTTTGCCCATGTACGTTAATCAGCAACAGACGAAGTCAGTGACAAACTCATTGCATTGTGTGGTGGGTAGGAATGGAGGAAGAGCAATATCCTTGGTTTACTAATGTGCAGCTCCTCTCACATCTCTGCACCCTGAGTCAGGGGCCGATCTACGCATTCACCAATTAGTCACATGCTAGGAAAATTGAGATCTGGTTAATAGAATGCAGGATTTGGCTAAATATTTGGCTAATGATTAAAAGCATATTATTATGCAGAATAATTTCTATGTACAGAATCATTAAAATTAACTTTGAAGAATTTCCTAAGATAAATGTTTATGTAACTAGTACTTATATTTTGTTTGTTATTATAAGGAAATAAACCCTGAAATCCTAATACCACCTGTTGAAGATATTGAAAGTAATTTGACTGGAAACTGTTGCTGCCTTTAGCAACAGCTTCCAGGCAAATTAGATCAAAAATATTCAACAGATTCTTGTATCTGCTATGTAGCGTTCGGTCAGAAGGGCTAGCTGGTGATGACGGATCACATTGGAAACCATTGATTAAAATAGTTCAGATATGGCTAAGAATAAAGGTATTTGGCTAATAATTTGTGGTTTAAACAGGTCTGCCCCTGAGAGTCACCAGAAACATTGCCTTCCAGTCCTTTTGGAAACTGTAGATCTGTGCCTCACTGATCTCTCTGCTTATCACGGATGCTGCGCAACTGTAACAGCTGGGCCTCTCTAAAGGCAGTTATAGATAACCTTGATACCTGTCACGGGAGACACCTTCATACCATAAACCAACATCACTGTCAGGACCAGTATAATCCCCAATGACATGCTATACACTATGCGCAATACAGTCCCAGTCGGTAAAAGTGGGTCGGTGCCAACAAAGATGATCTATGTTTGGCCATGCTCTGTAAATGCCACAAGACACCTCTCTAAAATTTGGAACTTGATGTAGGTGCTGGATGCCAACATCTACAAAGGTTGTAGAGGATGCTTGACTGCACACACCTGCAACGTGTGCCATTGTACAGATCTAAAAGAAGACGGGCTGGGTACATTGATGTCAGAAGAACTTGAGGTAGCTTTAGGACTCTCCCTGAAGACACGAAACAGTGGTAAAAGAAGGCTGATTGCAGTCGGCGCATATTTTCAAACTACAGCAGCCGTAGAACACAGTATACCACGACCACCACATCCAAAATATTTTCTTTAATCTACCAGCACAATACATGTCATGGCAGTCATTACAATTGTAAATTTTCAAATATAAGAAATGAGTGTTCTTTTGCACATTGACATTCACTAAGGAAATATTTCAAATTTGTTAACAAAATCTTGAACATCAAAGGGTTAATACACCGTCACTATACACCTGAACGAAATTTGTAACAAAAACTAGGTCGGCTTTAGAACATGCCACTCCCTTAATATTGAGAGAAAAATATCTTTGAAACTTAAATTTATGATAAAATGATCGCAACAATAAATCTTAAGTAAATGTGTGTGAAGTCCACCTACACCTGATCATTGCTTAAAACTGCTTAGATGCCGAGGAATGTCACAACACATTTCTAGCCGAGCTCTGCCTACTTTATTACGTGTGTTTGAATCGATTTGAAACTTTGAAACCTGAATTCCCAGAACCTAAATTTCTACGTACCTATATACAGGTAAGGTATTGAATATTTTGAAACAAATTTGACTGGGGGCTGTTGCAGTCTACGGCATGTTGAGTGTTAACCCGTACCACTCTGATGTAAATTTTCTCTCTTTTACTGGATCAACTGATGTATAATTCAACAATTTTGGTGAAAAACGAACACCAGTTCATCTTTTAATTTAATTTGAAAACTTGAAATGTTGACATCTGTGTGGTAAGGGTTTAAAAGTCTAAGTGAAATTCTAACTGATGACTGTGCGGACAAAAACCGCACACATTATCTCAAGACTACACAAACAATGTACTTAATCCTTAAGATGACAATTAGGAGAGCAAAATGTTGTAGGACAGCAGGATAGTGTGGGCATCATAGACTTGCTATAGCCATAGACTGGCTACGACCCTCTCAAAGGCAGATGGACTTTCAGAGTTCAGTATTTTCTCGTCCGATCACCTCTATACGCGACTATATCATTACTAACAAAATCTGATTTTTTGTTATGAATTCCATTACCTAGTCGAATAAAATTATCAGATTAATATAGCCAACCAAATTTTATTTACAATATAAAATATTAAAAATTTTAATTCGGATTATGAGTGTCTGTTCGGTCGCTCTTCTGATTGTGGAGGAAATTATAGTTACAATATTTTGTATGTTGGCACGGTATTATAGAATGTGGCAAATTAGACCTGGCACTAGCTAGAAGAAAGAGGACTCGCAATCCGCTGGGAGCAATTGATAAATTACGGAGATGAAATGACCACACCCACTGAACAGCTGTTACTGACAGCTTGCTTAGATAAATGTCAAAATTTGAAATACACTTGTGTTTTACTGAGATCGCGTCACTGGCGGTCGGGACAACTGGTTCTATAGTGAAGGTATGCAGACGCCCTGTCGAGAATAAGTTCAAAGAGAAGGTTGCATCAGGTTAGGATTTAACCCTTTATTGGTTAAGCCTACCCAAGCTAACCATATTTTTTTTAATTTACCACTGGAATGACTGGCTCGGTTACCGAGCCAGTCATTCCAGTGGAAAATTTTCAAAAATAGTCTTATCCTGTCCTGCAAATGGATATTTAATAAGCAAATATCTGGATTTTCTTAACAAATCTTGACCAGTAAAAGGTTACAGATTCTCGTCTATCACGCACGCACGCACGCACGCATATATATTTTTATATCACAGGACCATTATTACGATTCCGACATCTGCTATTACGCAGCCACAGAAAAACGAGCATGCCTAAGAGAGCAGGTGACTCAGACGCGATACGCATGTCCTCGACAATTTTCGCATTTGCATGAGGGCATGCGCTTAATTACAGCACTGACGTGTATAACTGGCCAATATCCGCACACAGCTGCGGTATACCACAGTTGTACTTATATATGACACACAGATGTATGAAGATATTTCACTGCCAGCGGGTGTCTCAAACATTGTGTAACACGTGAAAAAACTTAACCCAGCTGCACTCGAATTCTGATTGGAGGGGTTAATTGTCAAGTGGTGTAGTGCAGGTGGGGGAGGGGAGGGGAGGGGGGGGGGGGGAGGGGAGGGGGAGTATGTGTGTTATAGAAAGTCTATACAAGCAATAGCCATTCTCTGTCATTCTTACATAAACAGAACCAGTAACGCAAACTCCTTAACCGCTTGAATGTCTATTTGCAAGCCAACGGAAAACATATTTTTCATAATTTACCCCTGAAAATAACTACCGTACTTGGGTTATCGAGCTACACATTCCAAGAAAAGATTTTCCAAAATAATTTTAGAACCTGGCCTGCAAATGAACATTCCTCATGACCAGGCCAGTTTTGGCCGGCTTGACAATTAAAGAGTTAACTGTAGGATTTCAATTAATTTTAACCACCTGCTGTTAATAACTAAAGTGGGAACAACAATATTAACCCTTTCATGGCCAAGCAGGACAAACCTGGCCTCTGCAGTGGTCTTAAAGTTCTAAGCACCATTTTCAGACCAAGAGAATATTTTTGAAAATGTACCACTGGGATGACTGGCTCGGTTATCATTCCAGTGGTAGATTTTCAAAAATACTCTTTTCCGACAGGTCTGTAACTGGAAAAAATGAAATTTTCTTAAATAACAAATTAACAAAATAACGAATTTGAGGTATAAACAATTAAAACCCCATAACCTGAGTTTCAAAAATGCTATATTGAATACTTTGAAACTAATTTTACTGCCATAGGCAATAGTAAATTTAGAAAAAATAGAGGAAAGATTTTTTCCAAGAATTTCAATTTTCTTGCCCAGCCTTGACCATCAAAGGGTTAAAATCATATCAGTTATTGCAACGCTATCTCCCGAGTGAGCACTTGTCCTTCGAAAACGTTCTGGAAGACGTTCTGGATAACACATCTTCTCGTGCAGGTATCATGTGCATGAAGTTCAAACATAAATGGACACGCAACATGTGCATGATATTCAAACAGAGATGTTCACTGACCTGGACACTGAACTGCATAATAAAGTGTTTAACCATTTAACACTCAAACTAACCAAAAACAGCCTCTGCAATGGTGTTAACCTTTTAAGCCTTGTATTTTCTCAAGAAAATTTAATTTTTCTCATAGAAAATGCCCATTTGCAGACAAAGAGAAGACTATTTTTGAAAATTTACCACTGGAATGACTGGTTCAGTTACTGAGACAGTCGTTTTAGTTGTAAATTCTCAAAATATCGAGCCAGTTATTCCAGTGTTAAATTTTCAAAAATAGTCTTCTCTTGGTCTGCAAATGGACATTTCTCAAGACCACTGCAGATCACAGTTTGGCTGATATGAATGTTTTAAAGGATTAAGCTTTAAATGACCAGTGACGTACATGTATTCTTTTATATCACATATTTGAGTGACAGATTATCCTCAATCGACACAAACTGACACGCGTATAAATTTCAATGCAATACAACTCAGAAATAACTTAACATAATTCGAGGATGAAATAAAACGGACTATTGACTAATTTTAGCATAATTGGATTGGAAGACATTGCTGCCTAAGGCAGCTAAGGCAGCTATGTCTTCCAATCCAATTATGATCAAAATAGTCAACAGAACATTTCTTAGATCGTGTTAAAAATGTATTAACTTTACACGCTTCTGTTTTTGTTTTGAAAACATGCTAACTTATTTTTTAGCTATACAGTAGGAGATGAAACTCATAAAAGGCCGAATAATATTAATATATATACTAATCATACCACACATTCATAAGTCATTCTCGATCACCATAGTCTATGAATTAACTATGACACTGTCCCATTAAATATACATGATAATTTGATTATGATACAGGCACGCTAGGCAATGAGCTATTCTATATAAATATATATATATATACCTGACCTGTTTCTGAGTAGTGAATTATGCTAACGAGATATGTATAATTAATATGTCTGCGTATACATGTTGTGTGTATCATAATTTGAATGTTTGTCTGATTTATGCTCAACAACAATTCAGGTCACAGACCGACGCAGACAGAGCAATGGATGGGACAGGCGGACGGATGAGAGAGAAGGCAGGTAGATTCGATGGCGGGCCAGTGGATGGGAGGGCGGCCAGGTGGATGGATGGACTGAGGGATCATCGGACCGACCGACTGACCAAGTGATTGACAGACAGACGGAAAGATTCCAATAACAAATTAGTTATCTCCCATGTGAAATGCATCACAGAATTTCATGGATATTTTGCCTAAAAAGTCCACGGAAAATCTCGGACATAAATTGGAAAGGATTATCATGGAAAAGCTTGGTCATTTGTCCGTGAATGTCTGTGTATGGTTTGAGTTCAGCATACGCCAACACACACACCAGATCACTAACCACCCACCCACCCACCAGAACACATCCATAAACATTATCATCCTTCTGTAGTAAACTGATATTTATTCACATTCCATAACTGATATAATTAATGCTTCCAGTCAAATTATTTCCAAAATATATTCTACTGGATAGAATATGATGAGATATGGTATTATAAAGATTAAAGACATACATGTACTGAGCCTAGATGACATTACATACCAGTTACAAGAGAAGACTATTTGGTTATCGAGCCAGTCATTCCAGTGGTAAATTTTCAAAAATAGTCTTCTCTTGGTCTGCAACTGGACTTCTTCTTCTTTTCGTTCGCTGATCATACCGCCAGTCCTAAAGTGACTATCGACATGATCATAAGCGTTAAGTGCTTGGATCCATGGTTTATTAGAGTGCGCCGTGCGGCCTGGAACCTCCGTCTTCAGCACTCGAGGTTTCTGCCAGGGTTACCTCACCCTTACCTCCTTTAGTCGCCTCTTATGACACGCAGAGGATACGGAAGGTGTATTCTAAGCCCCACCTACAGGGCAACGCAAATGGACTATGCTTGCGCGATTATTGCATTGAGTGATCGCAATCGATTATTTAAAATAATCGGGATTACTCGATTAATCAGCTTGGGTACAAATTACCAAGACGTAACAACAAACACATATCAATAATGAAAGCTACAATGGTGTTGAGAAAAGTTTATTTGCAGACTATTTTTGAAAATGTATGACTGGAATGGCTGTCTCGATTCTCGAGCCAGCCATTCCAGTCATACATTTTCAAAAATAGGCGTCTCTTGTCCTGCAAACAGACATACATTCACTAAGAAAAATGTAATTTTCCATGAACAATCGCATTAAAAAGTAATTAAAAGTTTTGTTTTGAAATATTTTATGATAGAAAATATTCACGATTATTCGATTAATCAATTTTTAATCATATAAATTCAAAATTTAAAACATAATCGCAGTTTTTGATTTAACCCTTACCACTCCGGTGTTAAAATTTTAAATCTTCAAATTAAATTAAAAGATGAACTGGTGTTCATTTTTCAACAAATTTGGTGTAAGATGATGCTGTCGTAGACAGCAACCTCTTCCACCAAAATTGTTGGAAAATGTACACCCGTTTCTTCGCTATTGACACCGTAAAAAATAGAAAATTGACACCAGAGTGCTACGAGTTAATCACGTAATCGCGCAAGCCTAAAATGGACATTTCTCAAGAGCACTGCAGAAGCTGCTTTGGCTGATATGAGCGTTAATGCTTGTGGGATGTCCATTTACAGACCAAGAGAACACACTTTTTGAAAATTTACCACTGGAATGACTGGCTCGATAAGCTTCGTTTGCTCTGCAAATGGATATTCAAATATTGAGAAAATAGTTTCATTTAAAAAGAAATCGTGACCATTAAAGCGTTGAACCTCAATAGCAAACTTTTGTGAACTAAAGGACCTCGTCAACAAGTGATCTATACCATATTTCTAAAATATAAGCCATACTGTTAATTTATTACTCTGCATTCAGTTCATACCTTTTAAGATGGCACGATGAAATAAACGTAACACTTTCGACAATCGGATTGGTTTCAAAATATTCGACATCAATTAAATTTATCACGGAAATAAGAATACAGTAAGCATATACACATGCAAACATACATACAATTCGTTGAGCAGGTCACCAGTCAAATTAGTTTCAAACATTCAACAGCTATTAGGTTATTAGTTTATCAACCGCATACACTCCGCGCACTTGAGGATGCTACAAGGAGAATAGACATTGAGAATCTTTGGCAGGCAAATTAGTTTCAAAATATTCAACATTTATTAACCTGTAAACTTCGCGCAATTTATATATTTACATCGATGTTTATATTATATATTATTTACAATGATTATATATTTACGTATACATGTATAAATGTATGAGTGTGTATATGCAAGCATTTATGTAAGTGAATGTGGGTGTGTTGTGTGTGCGTGCGTGTGTGACGGTATTTGGGTGCATGCGTGCGTGTGCAAGTGTGTGTGAGTCCGTACCGTACATACATATGTTTTCCTAGTCATCCACCAATAATAATAGTATCACTGTACACTCAAGGAGCGATAGTCTATTGTGGAAATAAACTATCATATCATATAACCTAGTATATAATACTACATTTGAGACCACGTTACTGGCCCTTTAATAATGTCACCTGTAAATGCTTATTTAAAGGGAAATCCAGTGAAAATCGGGAATAAGTCAACTAAAAATATACTATAATCCGAAATAGTTGCCGCAAAAAAATATAAAATACACTGTTCCATTGCCGAGAAATAATAAAATGAATATGCCCAAAACGCTCGAAAACGTGACTCCTGGGCGCATCCATTTTCTCGCAACGAGAGCGAGAAACCACGCCAACGCTTTTAGATTTACCTGTTTACTTCGCGTTATGAAGGCCGAATATTAATTAACCCTTTAATGACCAAATTCTGTCAGGAAAATCAGAATATTTCCTTATTGAATGCCCATTTGCAGGCCAAGCGAAGACTATTTTTGAAAATTGACCACTGGAATGGCTGGTTCAGTTACTGAGACAGTCGTTTTAGTTGTAAATTCTCAAAATAGCCTTCTTTTGACCTGCGTCCTCAATTTGACGATTGCAGAGGCCAGTGCTGGTGTGAAATGGTTAAATCGCATCATGTCCGCATGTCAAGCATGGGCTTGCAGTAATAGAAACAATCATGGAAAGGGTACGGCAATTCACATTTTCAGATACCGGATCCACAGAAGCATCCGCATGAAAAGGGGCTAACTGAAAGATGGCTTCATAACATCGGAACTGGATGGATATCTTCCACATTTAAATTTGGAAGACACAAGTTTAGAACATATAGTCTGTATAATTTTAAAATAATGTGTCATGCATTTCAAAACAACTGGCGCAGTACTTAATTTTAATACAACAGAATCAAACTCGACAATTAACGTCGTATTTGCTTGCATCAATTGTAAAACGGGATTTACAAACCAAAATGAAACGATGTCGCTGATTGCCCGGTCGGTCAATTATAGGCAACCGCTTAGCGGCTTACTTCGTAGACAATAGTAGGTGACAGCTAGTAAATAATGACAAGTGCACGCTAGACATAATTAGTAATTTAGTGCTTTCACACTATTGAAATCCAGCGTTATTAAGCATTTACAACGTTTACTCCCAATTTTAAAATAACTATGCAGTGTTGAATATTCTGAATTAAATTTTCCTGGAATTATGTTGCAGTAGCTTCCAAACCAATTAGTTTCACACAATAGGCCTATGCAGGGTAAATTTTAAGCTTTCTGCTTTTCTGTCCTTGAAAGTGTTAACTAATTGATCCCAAATTTTTAAATGTTGACCCAACTGTTGAATATTTTGAAACTGGAATTTGACTGGAAGCAGAAGTTGCAATAGCAACAGCTTTCAGAGAAATTACATTCAACATTTATTCAACTAACATATTTTTCAAGAATTTGTTGTAGCTGGTTGATTGCAAACACGCTCCTGGCATAACCCTTCAATGTTTTTTAAAAATAGAAATTGCCCATAAGAAAACAATTTTTGAAAATTTAGCACTACAATGACTGGCGCGATCATCGGGACACTAATTGCACTTTAATTTCCTCCAAACACTGTGGCAAAGTGTCAGTTGTTTAGGCAGTACGCTAATTATCCACGAGATGCAAGATTTACCTCCCCTGGTTACGGCTATCCTCAATCGGGTAGAGAGTACCGTGTGTCGGTGCCTCTATCTACTGGTTACTTTAGCAATTTAAATTGAGGATATCTTTTTTATTTGTTGGCATAAAATTGTGCTCTTGGTCTCAAATTAATGCGGAAAATTAGTACTTTACGTCAGATGCATAAAGTCCCCCAGCGGAATATCCCTTTAAACACCTACCTGGAAAATCTGCATGCATTTTCAGTAACGCCAACCCTTTTATCCTCAAACTTGGTCAAGAAATTTTAAATCTTCTAATAGAAGTTGTCCATTTGCAGACCAAGAGAAGACTTGGTACGTAATGAAATTTACCATTGGCATGACTGGCTTGGTTACCGAGCCAGTCATTCCCGTGATAAATTTTGAATATCGCTTTCATTTGGACCGCGAAAGGACATTCCTCAAAACCACTGCAGGCGGGCCAGTTTTGACCGGGTTTCTATAACCAAATGGTTAAAGTTAACAATTCTAAAGATCTTATTTGCACCTGAGCAAAGATATTCAAACAATCACCAACTAACTCTAAAATCAAAACGCTAACTTATGAAATTTTTGTCCAAAAATAGATTTATTAATCTACATATAATCCCGCCAAATCCTGCACCCACTTATTACGTGATATTTCGAAAAATTTACTATGTAAATATATTTTTTCAAACGTGTATCTATAAAGTCAATGTATAAATGCAAAAATTTCAAAGGTAGATATATTTTATCTTAACCCTTTAAATCTCATATCAGCCAAAAACCGCTTCTGCAGTAGTCTTGAGAAATGTCCATTTGCAGACAAAGAGAAGACTATTTTTGAAAATTGACCACTAGAATGACTGGCTCGATAACCGAGCCAGTCATTCCAGCGGTCAATTTTCAAAAACAGTTTTCTCTTGGTCTGCAAATGGACATTTTCTAGGAGAAAATTTAAATTTTCTTGAACAAATTTGAGGGCTATATGGTTAACGTACATGTAGGACTTATCTGCTAAGCAGAAGACATCTCGTATATCTTGTTATTTAATGACTTTACATATATTTCTACTAAGAAATTTCGGTTGCACTTGTACATATATATATATATATATCATAGAAATGTACTATATTAACAGTACATTTCTATGATATATATATATATATATATATCAATTATAGAACACCAACACATGCAACTTGTTGAATATTTTAAAACAAATTTGACTGTCCATCAACAGCTTCCTGTCAAATTAGTTTTTAAAAATATTCAAAAAAATATTGATTTAAAAGAATGCGTTGCGGTATCATTTTGTCCGTAGTGTTAAAAGGGTTAGTCTATACCGAATTCACCCAGAATTCCCAGACACAGTTTTCCAAAGGAGTTAACGAATTAATATTTTGAAAAGAATTTGACTGGGAGTCAATAATTCTAACAGTATTAAGGTCAATTAAATTTAAGGCAAATCATTTTCCACGGGCGATTAATCATCAGAATTGTCGCTATACTGTAGTGTTGTAAATATATAAGCAATTGAATGAAATAGGTTAACACTTTAACCATGATATCAGCCAAAAACGGCTTCTGTAGTGGTCTTGAGAAATGTCCATTTGCAGACCAAGAAGACTATTTTTGACAAATTTACCGCTGGAATGACTGGCTCGATAACCGAGCCAGTCAATCCAGTGGTAAATTTGTCAAAAATAGTCTTCTATTAGTCTGTAAAAGGACGTTTTATATGAGAAAAATTAAATTTTTTTTTAACGAATTCGAGAGTTGTCGTGTTAAACTTATGCATATAATATCTCACTTTGATATATGACTATATAATATTCAGATTTTCTCAGGCACTCATTTTAAAGTGATTTTCTAAGTACAACGAAAGAATGCATCAAGAGAAGAAAGAACCTTCTATATATAATACCTGAATAATGATAATATTTTTCAAATGTGTCAAGTCAAGCTCACAGTCAGTATTGTAATCTGGAACAATTAGCACAAAATACATTACATATTACTGTCCCGCATAAGTTATGGCAAATGTCAACAAATGAGAACATTTAAAATGTCATGGAAGATTAAATAGATAATATTTTAAAGATTATTTACAGCAAACTCCTTTCTTTCAAAATCTCTCCTCCCCACCCCAAACCCCTCCCTCTCGTGATTCATTCTCTCTCTCTCATTTCTGTCCAGAATCATCTCTCCCACTTTTGTCTGTCCCTCTCTCCCTCCCTCCCTGAAGTTGTTGAATATTTTGAAACCTAATTTAACAAGGGGCTGTTGTAGCAATAGCTCATAGGCAGCTCTCAGTCAAAATATTCAACAGAATGTTTATTGCCCTTTAACACTCATATCAACCCAAAAACGGCTTCTGCAGTGGTCTTGAAAATTATCCATTTGCAGACCTAGAGAAGACTATTTTGGAAAATTTACCACTGGAATGACTGGCTCGATAACCGAGCCAGTCATTCGAGTGGTAAATTTTCAAAAATAGTTTTCTTTTGGTCTGCAAATGGACATTTTCTGAGAAAAATAAAGATTTTCTTGAATAAATTTGAGGGTTAACGAGCTAGATGTTAAATTCATCAAGCTTGTACACTTTTGTTCCAGACGTTTCAATTTTCCTCACAGACCTACATGTACATTATTTTGATTGTGACATCAGCTAACATGTGACGTAATGGACTATGACATCTTGAGTGACAGATCTGAACACTCTATTATCATTGCCCTATTATAAGAGCCCTTTAACACTCATATCAGCCAAAAAACGGCTTCTGCAGTGGTCTTGAGAAATGTTCATTTGCAGGACAAGAGAAGACTATTTTTGAAGATTTACCTCTGGAATGACTGGCTCAATAACCGACCCAGTCATTCCGGTGGTAAATTGTGAAAAATAGTCTTCTCTTGGTTTGAAAATGGACACTTTGAATGAAATTTTTTTTAATTTTCTCTAACAAATTTAAGTGTTAAATGGATAAGTCAACTAATTTTCTCAATCTTACCCCCAACAGATTTCTTTAAGATATCTTAAACAAAGCTCATTTCCGAATGATGTTTTCATTTTTGTTGAACACTGGTCTTTCTTGTCCCTAGGGTCTATAGGTCTGAGTTCTGGCACAGGTCAAATGGACCATCTGATATATCTTAGGTACATATTATACTAGCAAGTCCTTCAACCAACATTCTCAACTCTTACTGACTAAAACAGCATATCTAGTACAACAAATCTCCAGAGATATTTCTGAAAAGAATTTAACCTGTATCAGCCCTGATGTCAGAAATACATGTACATATTTAGCAAGTCAGAAAAAAAAGACTGGTGTACATTTTGGAAAATATTTTGCTGTAAACTGTTGCTGTCTAGCTTACGGCAACATAGTTACCAAAATTACCACCAACGATCTCAGTAAAAGTGAAGGGATCTACGAATCGAACAAGTCAACTTTCTCTTAACACTTTACCTCCTCACAAATCTGTTCCAGACAATTTCCAGTTTCTCATAGAAAATGTCTATTTGAAGACTAAAAGAAGACTATTTTTGACAATTTATCACTAGAATGACTGGCTCGATAACCGAGCCAGTCATTCCAGTAATAAGTTTTCAAAAATAGTCTTCTTTTGGCCTGCAAATAGACATTTCCCAAGACCACAATGATCAGCCGAGAAGCCGGCCGACTTGATTGTTAAATAGTTAACAGGTACCTTATGTGCATACAGACACCCATATGTTTTCTGGTGATTTTTCTTGACATTTGACAAATTCCTCCCATGAGGTATGAAGAAAAGCCTGATCTATTTAACCTCAGGGCTACAGTATAAGCTGCAGAAAAAAATTTATTAAAACGTAAACAAACTAAACAAACAAAACCTTCACATGGATTTAATTATAATAAATGAGAAAATGCTGCAGGACCTAAGGTGGACGTCTCCTGTCTTGTTAATTTCAGAATTTCTTCCTCCTAAACACAGATTAAGATGTTAACTACTAAATTGACAGCGTGTACATGTATTAATCTGAATGCACTTTCGATATAAATATTATAGACATTAACATTCTTTCTGAAGATCAATAATCTTATTATGCAGTGTTCTTTTTGAAAACTATGTTACAGAAAGCTGTTGCAGGGTAAAATAATCTAAACGAAACTTGTTACTGTTTTATAAATAAGAGCAAGCAATCCCTCAAGCAAGAAGACAGACCCTCGCTAATTTCATTGTGTATATTTTGTATTGGAGAAAGCTAGTTTCTCGGAACGCTATCGTTCTTGCCTTAAATTTTGAGACAAATCGGATAAGCAGTCTCCAAAAAACATTAGTGGACAGACGAAAATACCCTCTTTCTAATAACATTAATTCTATATTCCACCAATACAAAATGTTCATTTGGAGACCAATTTAGACAAAACTTAATTTTTGAAAATTGACCACTGAATTATCAAGCTAGTCAATTCAGTGGTAAATTTTTAAAGAGTCTGCAAATGGACACTTCTCAAGACCAAAGTTCTGCACAAACCGCTCTGGCCGCTTGGGTGTTATGCCATTATATCAAATTAACCCTTACCACACCGCTGTTGACCTGACATCTGTGCATCATGGCAAACTGATAGCGATGCAGTTGCTAACATTTCTTGGTTGCCGTCGAAAACACCAACAGCTTTCAGCAGCATAGTTTACAAAACATTTAACAGCTTTCTTGATTGTCCCAACTATAACAATTATCCTTTTGACATCAGCATAATATGTGTTAATTAACCCTTTCACCGATAGAGACCCCTCCTGTCGCAAACCTGGAGCAAACAAACAGGAAAGTTGTTAAATATTTTGAAATTAATATGATTGGAAGCCATTGCTGCTTCAAGCAGCAATGGCTTCCAGTCATATTAATTTCAAAAATATTCAACAAAATATGCTAGATACATCTTAAAGAATGTAAATTTTCTGAGATTTATCATTGAAAGGGTTACCTACCACATGAGATTGGAATGTTATTTCTCTGTGTAGTACTACAATAGTGAATACAAATCAGCAACAATTCTAAAATTAAACACAAGTCATCACCGATATCAATTCATCAATTAGTTATTTTATTGGGAGAGTCAATTAACAAAGGAAGTCACCACTAGTGCCTTGTGGGAATTGTGTTGTGTGTGAGGGGGGAGAGGGTAGGGGCTATGTTAAGTTCATGACCCATTTACCTGTGAGGCTGTGACCGGATTACCTGGATACTTTAATACATATAGGACAATAATGATTAATAACAAAAGAGGGCTTATTTCCGAAAAATAGGCTTTGAAAACATAGGGCCTTTTAACCCTCTAATGCTCTAGTCTGCCCAAAACGCCTTCTGCAGTGGTCTTGAGAAATATCCATTTGCAGAACAAGATTTAAGAATATTTTTGAAAACTTACCACTAGAATGACTGGCTCGATAATCAAGCCAGTCATTCAAGTGGTAAATTTTCAAAAATAGCCTTTTCTTCGTCGGCAAATGGGCATGCTTCTTTGAGAAAACGAAATTTTTAAACAAATTTTAAGTTGGTTAAAGGGTTGAGACGTCAGAGTTAAAGACACCTGTTAAAATATGACATTCTTAACTCTTTTCACCGACAAATCCTGGAAAAAGGATATTCTTTACAATATAAAACTTATTCTGGTGAATATTTTGAAATTAATTTGACTGGAAGCCTTTGCTGCCTCATTGCAGCAATGGCTTCCAGTCAAATTAATTTCAAAAGATTCAACAGTCTTCCTGTATGGCTGTCTTGAAAGTTAGATATGGAGAGAATTCATCAGTGAAAGGGTTAACCCGTTAATCAACAAATTTTTTCAAGAAAATTTAAATTTTCTGAAAAAGAATGTCTTTATGCATTAGCAAGGATTATTTTTGTAAATTTCCCACTGGAATGACTGTCTCCGTAAATTTTCACTCATGCTATTATCTTGGTCTGCAAATGGGCCTTTCTCAAGACCACTGCAGAAGTAATTTTTGGATGACATTGGGTGTTAAATGGTTAAACAATGCACTGAGTTTTAAGATTCCAATCAAACCAGCAAAGAATGAGTAAATTTTTAACACCTCAATGTAGTTTATAAGATCTTGTGGCTAGATTCATATTGCAGTCATAAATACAAGACAGAAATATATTATTTTGCACTTAAAGTCTCGTGGTGATGGCCCAATTCTGTGGCAGATCAATTCATCTTGTTCCTTTCAACAAGTTCAATTGTGAGTACAAATGGCTGGCCATCTTAGCCATGTGATATGGATGAATGCACAGATGGATTCATTCATAATATGTTTGGAAACTGTTTATTGGGCATCATCAGCCTGCTTAACAATTAATGGTTGATATTTTTTTAGTTTTTTTACCATTTAACCTTCAAATTTGTTCAAAAAAATTAAAACTTTCTCATAGAAAATATCAATTTGACGACTAAGAGAATATTTTTGACAATTTACCCCCGGAATAACTGTCTCAGTTAGAGAGCGAGCCATTCCAGTGGTAAATTTTCAGAAGTAGTTTTCTTTTGGTCTGCAAATGGACCTTTCTCAAGACCATTACAGAAGCCGGTTTCAGTGTTAAAGGGTTAATCTTGATATATTACTCTGGAGATGAAGGTAATCTTGAGATGGTTTCACACGGGCCATCCAGATTTGGTATATCAGCCAAAAACAGCCTCGGCAGTTGTCTTGAGAAATGTCCATTTGCAGACTAAAAGAAGACTATTTTTGAAAATTTACCGCTGGAATGACTGGCTCGATAACCGAACCAGTCATCCCAGTGGTGAATATTCAAAAATGGTCTTCTCTTGGTCTGCAAATGGACATTTTCCATGAGAAAAGTGACATTTTCTTGAACAAATTCAAGGGTTAAAGGGTTAAGACGAATTTTGAAAATCCCCCCCCCCCCCCTTGTACTCGAGCATCAACAGTTTCCAGTCAAATTCATTTCAACATGATCAATAGAATATTTCCTTGAAATTTATCTCGGACTTCAAAAACAGTAAATATTTACAGTGAAATGCCGATTTTAAAATTTTAATTCAACTTCAATTTTACTACAACAATAATCATTTCATAAAGAATTAGTCTGTTGATCAATTTCAAATTAATTTGACTGGAAGCTGTTGCTGACAAAGGCGGAAACAGCTTCCAGTTAACTCAATTTTAAAATATCCAACCGCCTACTTGTATGTAGACATCAAGCTATACTACAGTACTGTACCTAGGTACAAGAAAGCAAAGGTAATTGATATCGATATGTATGTTTCGATCGATGAAAGTTTTATGACCACACGTTACTATGGCAACAATACTTTATGGACTATCATGAATAATTGATACAAAGTGGTGAAAGCGGTGTAATTATCATTAACCAGCTCAAGAGATAATTATTAATGACTGTTTGACTGACAAAAACAGAACAAAAGCCGACAACACAAATGTGTACAATAAATATTAGGAAACAAAAGCATTAGAGGTATTAATTAGAGCGTATCTACATGTAGGCATTATATCTATTGGCAATTACACGATGATGATTCTCAATGAAAAAAGATAGACTTAATGTAGCGGCACGGCCAAGTCTATATATTATTGTCAAAGAAATCTGCTAAGTTTCAACCCGGTCCATTCAGCGGTTACCATTTCAATGGTCCAGTTTGTTCAAGAAAAACTAAACATATCCTTACTGAATGTCCATTTGCAGGCCAAGAAGACGTTTTTTGAAATTTCATCATTGGAATGACTGACTCGCTTATCAAGCTACTCAGTCCAGTGATAAATTTTTAAAGTTTACCTTCACTTGATTTTCAAATGGACAATCCACAAGACCACTGCATTGGCAGGTTTGGCCAGTATGACCAATAAGGGTTAAGGTACACTTAAGTATCAGGAGTTGAAATTGACGCTAGGCCGCTAACCCGAAGCTAGTAGAAATTTACCAGGGCTAGTACAATTTGTGACTGACCAGCCGGTGGGCTAGTAACAATTTGCTATCTCAAATGGTTAAATGGTCGAGCTTGCCAAAACAGCCTTTGAAGTGGCCTTGAGAAATATCCATTTGCAGACGAAGACTATTTTTGAAAATTTACCACTGGAATGACTGGCTTGATAATTGAGCCAGTCATTCCATGGGTACATTTTTAAAAGTTATCATCCAGAAACCACTCTGCCGCCCGCATGCCCGACCTGCCCGGCGGCGCCACCAACATTTTTTGGCGGGGTATAAAAACCTAATAAATATGCCTCTTAATTAAGACGTATCATGACACAAATCTTTTTCAAAATTCTGGATAACTAGAAAACATTGTTTGACTCGGAGGGACTCGCAATCAGTGAAAATACCTTTTTCTATGTAGTAAATAGTGGTGCCCAAAGAGACATGTTGGCCAAAGTATTTGACTATGAAGGTGACTTCCTCAAAAGGCACATCTGTGTATCTTAAGCGAAGCATATACCAAGTTTCAACAAAGTATCTTAAGCAGTTCTGTATGATATAAGCTGTTTACCAGAAAATTGACAAAAAGTTTTTACATTAAAAAGCCCATTTTCACACAAAATATTGGACCAATAATGACGAATCCTTCAAAAGGCACATCTGCGTATCTAAACTGAGGCACCAAGTATCATTAAAATATCTTAAGCGGTTCTGTATGACATGCTGTTTACGAGATTTTGTGGACAGACAGACATATGGATGGACGGACGGACGGACAGATGGATAGACAGACAGAGTGATTACTATAGGGCAAGTCCATTTTCACATAAAGAAGTTTCATTAAATGGTGCTTAGGAGAAAATTGACAAAAAGTGTGAGTTTTTGCATTAAAATGTCCATTTTCACCAGAAATCTTGGACCTACAAATGTGAATCCTTCAAAAAGCACATCTGCATATCATAGCTGAGACATATATCAAGTTTCATTAAATTATTTTAAGCGATTATGAATGATATGCTGTTTACGAGATTTTGTGGATGGACAGACGGACGGACGGACGGACGGACAGACAGACGCTGTGATTACTATAGGGCTCCCGCACCTTCCAGTGCGGGGTGCAGGGCCCTAAAAATGACTGACAATAACTGAACTGAAATATACCATTTTTTTGCTAAAAGATTATTATTAAAACCCCTTTCATCCAAGAAACCTGAGAATAAGTACAATTTCAATTTGATGACATATGAAGACTTTTGAATGTTTTGAAATTAATTTGACCGGAAGCCATTGCTGCCGCAGGCAAATTAATTTCAAAATATTCAACACAATATTTAATACATTTGATAAGAAATAAATTATGATAAATTGCATCTGCAGGACTGAAAGCGTCAAGGACATATCAAGGCAGTTTTACTTCCATAAAGATGAGTAATAAACTTCATGACACAGTTCATCCTTGAGAGGAGATTGTCATTTTATGACCATCCATTAATTCCTCTCATGCGCTGCAGATCAGCAGAATCGATTCTAATACTTAATGGCCTATTGTCATTAGATATGGGGCAGGTGATCTCAGGTGACCTCAGGTGATCGGTCAATTAAGTACAAGGAGTTACCTGAAGTATCTGCAATAATCCCAGAGGGAATGAAAGGTCTAAATCAAGGCAGAGAGTCATGGTTTTTGTAAATGTTATGCAGCTATTATTACCCTAGGCCATAAGGGGAAGAGAGTATTGCAAGTGTGTATATGTGCGTGTGCGTGCGTGCGTGCGTGCGTGCGTGCGTGCGTGCGTGCGTGCGTGCGTGCGTGCGTGCGTGCGTGCGTGCGTGCGTGCGTGCGTGCGTGCGTGCGTGCGTGCGTGCGTGCGTGCGTGCGTGCGTGCGTGTAAACATGTGCATGTATGTGTGTGAATATTCAGAAGTCTGTGTGAGCATTTAAGCGTGAGTCTATGCGAGTGTGTGAGCAAGTGCGTGTGCATGTATGACTGTATGTGCATGCGTACATGCGCGAGCAGCTGTCTGTCTGTCTGTCTGTCTGTCCAACATGTCCATCTTTCTGGAGCAGCCTGTATCTCAAAATCTTTATTCACGGAGATGGGTATTTTCTATGAAAGAACTGAAATATTTCTTGAACAAAGTTGAAGATTAATGGGTTAATTAGGCTACCATATAATCAATACATATTACAAATACTTTAAGCGCAAAGGTTCCGGAGATATAAGATATGGCTATAACTCACAAACATATAAGTACTACCCATAACCAGATATGAACTGTTAACCCGTAACAGCTAAGTGGCCAAGAATAAAAAAAAAATTTGCTTATTGGATTTATATTCCATTTACAGGCAAGACTAGTTTTTTGAAAATTTACCACTGTAATGACTGGCTCGGTTATCGAGACAGTTGTTTCAGTGGTTATTTTTCGAAAACAACCTTCTCTAATGGCCTGCTAATAGTCATTTCTCACGACCACGGTTTTGGCGGTCTTCAGCCATGAAATGGTTAAAGACAGGCTGACATTACACAAATACCAGCACACATCGACTGACATCGTGACCCTAATGTTTAATCTTTTAAAATGTATTGAATCAAAATTCAAAAGATTTAGTTGAAAATAATTTTGACATCTGTCATCATGTGTACTATTATATATAGTCAGTATCTTCACATCATGAACAAAATTTATATTTCAACCATATGTCGCTGATAATAATGTCCTTAACCCTTGAACGCGTGAATTTGTTGGAAAAAATTTCAATTTTCTCATAGAAAATGTCAATTTGGAGATCAAGAGATGACTATTTTTGAAAATTTACCAATGGAATGACTGGCTCAGTTATCGAGCCAGTCATTGCAGTGGTCAATTCTCAAAAATAGTCTTCTCTTGGTCTGCAAATGGACATTTCTCAAGACCACTGCAAGTCGTTTTTGGCTGATATGAGGTGTTAGCCAAAAACGGCTTCTGCAGTGGTCTTGAGAAATGTCCATTTGCAGACCAAGAGAAGACTATTTTTGAGAATGTTAAATGTGTAATACCTTAATGACCAATATTGGTCCGGAAAATTTAGCTGTTCTCAGCATGACAATATCGACTTAGAGGTCAAAAGAATATTTTTAATAATCCTACAATGGCCAGCCGTTTAAAACAGTATGTTTTCTAAAATGTTCTTTTAACCATTTTATGGTCAAATCGACCAAAAATGGTCTCTACTATCGTCTTGGGGAATGTCCATTTGCAGGCTATGAGACTATTTTTTGAAAATTTATCACTCGAATGACTGGCTCGATAAACGAGACAGTCATTCCAGTGATAAATTTTCAAAATTAGTTTTCTCTTGGTCGGCAAATGAGAAAATACAAATTATCTTAAAAAGATTTTAACCGTAAATCACCTTTAGCAGCTCAGGAAAAAATATACAGATATCATATAAACAAGCCTTCTAGCCCGTTCCATATTTTTCGATATGAGCACACGTGCCTTATTCAACGGAGTATTTTCATTGGCTGTTGGGTGCGCAACCCTTTTAAATCGACCAATTAAAACATTGATTGATGTGAGCGTGACGCGTAGGGATTACTACGCGGTACTGTTTTACTACGATTTGTCATTCATGAAACGTCATCGCAAAATGTCATCGTTTGACAGATTATCAGTCGACAGCGAAGTAACAATTGATGGCCGTGGCTCTGCGATAGTGTTAGAAGAAAAGTGTAGTTTACCGCTGACATCGCCAGATTTTGTGTTCGTCACTATATTTTGCTGCACATTCAGTATCTGTTACCAAGTAGTGGTGCGTCACAGCGGCGGTATCGATTTCACGAAAATCAACAATGAGAAATCAGATAAAAGTCACATCAGCAATCATTTCAAAATTACAGTTTATATGACAAATAAAATGTCAAACTCGGTCACTTTTCATATCACTATTATGAACCTCGTTGAAAATTATCAATTTGATAATTTTCAACTCGGCCCATAATAGTGATATGAAAAGTGACTTCGTTCCAGTTTCTCTATATACTATATATATAGAGCACAGGATGTAGAACAGACTAACATTCAGTTTGCACCTGAATCTGATGACAATGCTTATTTGTTAAATTATCATAAATTTATAAACATATTTGTGTCTCTTAGTGCAAATTAACCCTTTAATGGGCAAGACTTGTAAAGAAAATTGAAATCCTTGTTTAGTGATCGAACGTATACTTGCAGGGTCGGAGAATACTAGTTTTTAAAAAATGTACCACCGGAAATACTGGGTTGTTTATTGAGCCAGTAATTAGTGGTAAATTTTCAAAAATAATATTCTCCTACTCCGCAAATGGACATAAAATCTCAAGACCGCTACAGACGGGTTTTTTTGCCGGGTTGACCATCAAAGGGTTAAAATCGAGAAAACGATCATTCAACAAATGCACTTATGTCCTGCCCATAGCAAATATCACTGACCATGACACATAGTGGTACATGTAGGTGGACAGCAGTCAAAATCACAGGCCGTGATACATAGGTGTGTTGAAAGGTATTTGGAAGCAGTTTAGTGAAATATTTAGATTACTGATTAAAGAGAACAATGACAGCTACAGTTTAGCTAAGACATCGCTTAACATGTTTCAAGGACAAAATAAAGAACGTACCACGGAATATTTTGAACATAATAAGGCAGAATAGAACATTTCCTAACCCTTTAGCCCTCAAGTCGGCCAAAACGGCTTCTGCAGTCGTTTTGAGAAATGTCCATTTGCAGACCAAGAAAAGAATATTTTTGAAAATTTACCACTGGAATGACTGGCTCGATAAATTAAACTTATTTAAGAGCTGTATTGTATGATTATTTATCTATAGATCTCTCTAACTTTATTTCTCCCTCAATCGATGAGCATAACATCAAAACAAGGTTCAGAATCAAACACATTCCGTATCAGATACAAAAGATAAAATTAATTGCTTAAAATTCAAATGGCTACTATCCTGCCAATTGTTTTGGAGATAATTACACTGTAAGTCAACGATGTCTCTCATTCATTTCTTGTTAAAATGTTCCCGAATGTACATAATGCTAGATTATAGGTAGAAGCACTGCAGCTGTACCCGTTAACACACACGCTAGCCAAAAATGGCTTCTGCAGGGTCATGAAAATTGTCCATTTGCAGACCAAGAGGATTTTTGAAAACTTCCTACTTAAATGACTGGCTTGATAAGCGTGCCAGTCATTTCAAAAATAAATTCTCAAAAATAGTCTTCTCTAAGAAAAAATTTAAATTTTCTTGAATAAATTTGAGGGTTAAAGAGTGAAGATTTGATACCAAATCAGATCAGTAGTTTACCTGTCTCGCAGCAAGACACCAGACAATAATTTCAATGAGCAAAAACTCTTGACTTCCTGATAATTTTGAAAACAATTCGACTCAAAGTTGTTGGTGGCTAAGCCACCAACAACTTTCAGTCAAATTGTTTTCAAAATATTTAGCAGTTCCAGAGATATAACCCTTAGAATATGTTGTCTGCAAAAACTGAGCAGTCAGAGTTTAATTTTAATATACTGTAAAGCTCAGAAACAACTTAACAATGTTTCCAAAACAAGAAAAAACATACCGGGGTATTTTAAAGAATATTTGGAACATAATTAGATTAGAAGACATTACCTTTCAGTCCAATTATATTCAAAATATTCAACCAAACATTTCTTACATCGTGCTCGAAGTTGTACTAACTAACATGTTTTAACTTATTTCTGAGCTATACTTTAGAGCTCTGAACGCACGCACACACACACACACGCACGCACGCACGCACGCACGCACGCACACAGGACAAGGGTATAATTATTGGTAGTACTCCTAAATAACAGCACTAATTAATTAAGTCATTTATAAATGGGCAAAATATGCTACATCGCCTCCCTCAAATATCTCTATAATCCACTCACTATGCTGGATCATTATTACAATGCACCGAATATAATAAAATAATTAATTAATTACTTCCTTAGGTTCATACATATGATAATTAATCGGAACAGTAATCAATCTGAACAGCCACCATTTTCAACCCACCCTGGGACATTACACACTATTTTCATTAGTGATTATAATCTAGGTCCTTATCATCCAAGCCTGCCAAAACTGCTCTTAAAAGTGATCTTGAGAACTGTGCAATTGCAGGCCAAGAACACCATAATATTTAAGGTTTTACTACTGGAATAACTAGCTTGGTTACCAAGGTAGTCATTCCAGTAGTAAATTTTCAAAATTAGTCTTCTCTTGATCTGCAAATGGGTATTTCTCAAGAGCACTACAGAAGCTGTTGTTAGTCGGCTTGCATGTTAAAGGGTTAGACCATATTGTTATAAGCACTTTCATTGCACAAGCATATTGCATATCAAAGCCATTCATGAAACTATTAATTCAGACATTATTATGTTAATTGTAGCACTTATAATAAGAGGGTTATAACTCAACCTAAGGTCGTTATCAAATAGAGACTCTCACGTATTTAATTGTTTCCACTGCCATCCACCCCTCTATTCATCACCCCATCCACCCCTTTATTCATCACCCAATCCATCCCCTCCATCCATCCCCTCTATCCATCTCCCGATCCAGCCCTCTATTCATCTCCCCATCCACCCCTCTTAATCACCCCATCCACCCCCCTATTCATCACCCCATCCACCCCTCTATTCATCACCCCATCCATCCCTCTATTCATCACCCCATCCATCCCCTCTATTCATCACCCCATCCACCTCTCTATTCATCACCCCACCCATCCCCTCTATTCATATCCCGATCCAGCCCTCTATTCATCTCCCCAGCCACCCCTCTTAATCACCCCATCCACCCCTCTATTCATCTCCCTATCCATCCCTCTATTCATCTCTCCATCTATTCATCACCCCATCCATCCCTCTATTCATCACCCCATCCACCTCTATTCATCACCGCATCCACCCCTCTATTCATCACCCAATCCACCCATCTATTCAGCACCCCATCCACCCCTCTATTCATCACCCCATCCACCCCTCTATTCATCACCCCATCCATCCCCTCTATTCATCGCCCCATCCACCCCTCTACGCATCACCCCATCCATCCCCTCTATTCATCACCCCACCCAGTCCTCTATTCATCACCCATCCACCCCTCTATTCATCACCCATCCATCCCTCTATTCATCACCCATCCATCCCTCTATTCATCACCCATCCATCTCTCTATTCATCACCCATCCATCCCTCTATTCATCACCCCACCCATCCCCTCTTATTCATCTCTTCACCCAACCTTCTATTCATCACTCCATCCATCCCTCTATTCATCTCTCCATCTACCCCTCTATCCGTCAACCCATCCACCTCTCTATCCATCAACCCATCCACCCCTCTAGTCATCTTCCCATCCACCCCTCTATTCATCAGCTCATCCATCCCTCTATTCATCACCCAATCCATCCCTCTATTCATCACCCATCCATCCCTCTGTTCACCTCCTCATCCATCCCATCCCCTCTATTCATCTCCCCATCCACCCCTCTATCATCACCCCATCCAACCTCTATCCATCACCCCATCCACCCCTCTATTCATCTCCCCATCCACCCCTCTATTCATCACCCAATCCATTCCTCTATTCATCTCCCCATCCACCCCTCTATTCATCACCCATATCCATCCCCTCTATTCATCTCCCTATCCACCCTCTATCCATCAACCCCATCCACCCCTCTATCCATCACCCCATCCACCACTCTATTCATCTCACCATCCACTCATCTATTCATCTCCCCATTCACCCCTCTATTCATCACCCCATCCATCCCCTCTATTCATCACCCCATCCATCCCTCTATTCATCACCCCATCCATCCCTCCATTTATCACCCCATCCACTCCTCTATTCATCGCCCCATCCAAACTCTCCATTCATTTCCCCATCCATCCATCTATCCATGACCCCATCCACCACTCTATTCATCTCCCCATTCACCCCTCTATTCATCAGCCAATCCATCCCTCTATTCATCTCCACATCCACCCCGCTATTCATCTCCCCATCCATCTCCCCATCCATTCCTCTATTCATCACTCCATCCATCCCTATATTCATCTCCCCATCCAAGCTCTATCCATCACCCCCATCGACCCCTCTATCGATCACCCCATCCACCTCTCTATTCATCTCCCCATCCACCCATCTATTAATCACCCCATCCATTCCCTCTATTCATCACCCCATCCATCCCTCTATTCATCTCCCCATCCATCCCTCTATTCATTACCCCATCTACTCCTCTATTCATCTCCCCATCTACCCCTCTATTCATCACCCCCATCTACCCCTCTATCCATCACCCCATGCATCCCCTCCCATCCTACACCTCATTCTATAACATTATCACTCTACATGTACATGTATGGCTTTTTACTTTTCACCCCTAATATAACCTAATACTATACTGTATATCAGTAATAAATGTGTATTTCCAATTTATTCACATTTTAACCCTTTGATGCGTTAAATGATGTCTGCAAGCGTTAAAAGAATTAATATATTAACACAAGCCAGGTCTATACACAAGCATATAGTTGAATATAAAGCAAATTCTAAGCTAAACTTAACTTCTATATCTACTCTCAAAAGCCCGATTTAGACGGCAATTTTTTTTCCTGAGAGGATGAGTACAGAGTACAGAGTACCGCGCTGATTAAAACACATTATGATAGCCGTAACAATGCAATATAGATGGATATAAATACATGTATGTGGATTTACATTGTTTATTCACACCAGAACTCTAACCCTTTAACACTCCTATCAGCCAAAAATGGATTCTACAGTGATCTTGAGAAATGTCCATTTGCCGACCAAGAGAAGACTATTTTTGACAATTTACCACTGGAATAACTGGCTCGCTAACTGAGCCAGTCATTCCAGTGGCAAATTGTAAAAAATAGTCTTCTCTTGGTCTGCAAATTGACATTTTCTATGAGAAAAGTGAAATTTTCTTGAACAAATTCAAGTGTTAAATGGTTAGAATTTGCAATAAAAATTGAGACTTTTGTTCATGACCACTGTAGAGGCTGATTTTTTTACCAAATTGATCATCAAAGGATTAGCAATGTAACATTCTACTAACAAGCCGTTAATGAGGAGTAGCGTTTTAAACGATTTCCTGCCGTTTTTCGGAAAATTCAACATGGCTACCGAAAAGATTTACCAATCAATATTCTGAATACATGTTCTGAAGCCTCCACCCATAGGGTCCCGCCAGCCAAATTAAGTTGAAATCCGCAAAGTGGTTCATGACGAGTAGCATATTGACAATTTCCGGAATTTTTTTTTTTTCAAAATCAAAGGTTTTCAACCAAAAAGTTGGCCAATCCAAATTCTGCATAAAATTTCTGAAGCCTAGCCCCATAGGATCCTTCCAGCTAAATTAAGTTGAAATCCACCAAGTGGTTAATGAGGAGTAGCATTTTAAACAAAAGTTGAAGGACGGACACAAACAGATGGATAGACGATGGATGGTCGCCATGGCATAAGCTCACTTGGCCATTCTGGCCAGGTGAGCTATCAATATATATGTCTACTAGCTGTCTAAGTAAGCATAATTACGTTAATTGTTTGTTCATTTCAGAATATTAATTAACTTTCAAATTGTCATAGCCTATACAAACTAACTAGGGCTCATGAATTTACACCTGGTACTTATGAGATTGCATAATGATCATTTCAAAGGTGCGTAAAATTCACGATTCGTATCTAAATAAGAAATTACAAATCTGAATTGCAAATAACGTTGTGTTTATCGGGTCATTTGCAAGTGTTACAGTCCTGATTGAACAGATCATTTGTCACTATACCTGTGTCTTCTACAGTACATCTCAGAAATAACTTACTTTTCCAATACAGAATAAAATGTTGAATATTTTGAATTGAATTTGATTGGAAGGCATTGCTCCCTTAGGTAGTCCAATCAAATTAAGTCTAAAGGGTTCAAAATTGTACTAACATGTATCTGTTTTTGGTCTGGAATGTTTTAGCATATTCATGAGCTGTACTGTATCTATTTACCATTTAATGCACATGTTTTAAAGGGGGTTTAATTGTTCAGAATTAAATTAACTCCGAAAGATTTCAAGATTTAAGCAACATGACAATGATTTCAACATTAACACTTTTAATGCTGAAACGCGGACCCTCTACCTCGATCAAGACAAGGTTGCAAGAATACAATGAATACATACATATATTTTGAAAATAATTTCATTCAGTCAAATTAATTTCTAAATATTTAACAGAATATTTCGTACATCATAAATGCGTTGTCATTTTTGGGCCTGCAAGAGTTAACCCTTTAATGGTCAAATTCGGTCAAGATAATTTAAATATCTGCCTATTGAATATCAATTTACGGGCCAAGAGAATACAATTTTTTCAAAAATTTATCAGTGGAATGACCGGCTCGTTTATTGATCCAGTCATTCGTGGTAAATTTTCAAAAATTGTATTCTCTTGGCATGTAAATGGATATTCCACAAGACCATAACAGAGACCGGTTTTGGCCGGCATGACCTTTAGAGTTAAAGATCTGTCATATTTGTGGCCACCGAAAGTCAGTAGGCCTCTTGTGCAGATTTCACTACATAAAATATAATAATAATAATAATAATAACTACCCATGTATCACCTGCTCTCTATTGAAGTGAACCAGATGTTTTTCAGATCTATATTCTCTCTTAAACCATTCAACGCAACTCTTTCACCGGCAAATCCCTTAAAAAAAAAACTTCTTTACAATATAAAACGTATTCTTCTGAATATTTGGAAATTAATTTGACTGGAAGCCGTTGCTACCTACGGCTTTCAGTCAAATTAATATCCAGATATTCAGCAGTTTTCCTTGAAGTGGTTGCTTTGAAAATGATATATATATATGGCCACCACCAACAACTTTCAGTAAAATTGTTTTCAAAATATTCAGAAGGTCCAGAGTTTTTGCTCATTGAAATTAGCGTCTGATGACTTGCAGCAGCGGGACAGTTAAGGCAGATTTTCTATTCAGTTTATAGATGAAAACATCAAATATAGCTTTATGTAACCCTAACAGACTTGATGATAGAAAGTTTATCGTAAATAAGTATATAACCTTTGCACACCTAGAAAAAAGAATGTACATGTATTTATTATCCTTTTAACACTCAAATTTTTCAAGAAAATTGCAATTTTCTCATAGAAAATGTCCATTTGCAGACCAAGAGAAGACTATTTTTTGAATATTTACCACTGAAATGACTGGCTCGGTTATCAGAGAGCAATTAACAGCTTACAGTAGCAAACGCCTCAAAATTTACCTTTCCATTTTATCAATCAATCATATGACCGTGTAGGCATACGTCATAATCAATGACGTCATGAATGATGGAGATAAGTTTGTGACGAACCCTTAATTAATGACGGACTAAGAGTTGTTAGGCAAAGGCATCAACAGCACCCAGTCAAATTAGTTTCAAAATATCCAACAGCTGACATGTATAGTTTTCTGGAAACTGAGATTTTGAGTGTTTAGGGATCGATCAATCCCAACACGGGCGGGGCATAGCTAAAACTGGATTCCTCTATCGCTACCGGTATTCAATTTGGTATTCAAGCGCATAAACCCTTGAACAGATAATAATAAAATCCAAATTATCGGTACATATGGACTAAAATAACATTATTTATACCATTTAACAATGACTTATACCTGCGTTAAGTTAACGCTAAATCTGGACAAACGGCTTCTAGGAATGTCCAGAAAGGACTGTCTTTGAAAATTGAATACTGAAATGACTGAAAATTGAATACTGAAATGACTAGCTCGCTAACCAGTCATTCCAGTGGTTAATTTTCAAAAACAGTCCTTTCCTGGTCTGCAACTAGGCATTAAATCAAGTACTAAATTTGATCTTTTTTAACAATTAGTTTTGACCATCAAATGGTTAAATCTATAATTACCTTCCCAGCAGATCAAAATAATTATTATAATAATATGAATTTGGCTATGTGTACAGAAGCTTCAACAGCGCAATACAAATCCCCAAAACGTAATCTGGACAATGGTCAATAGAAACATTCCTTACTGTTAACCCTTAACCCTTTAAATCCCACTGTCTCAATTTCAAAACAACTATAGATACTGACAAGCTCTTGAATATTCTGTAACTAATTTGGCTAATGCAACAGATCCCAGTCAAATTAGTTTCAAAACATTCAACAGCATATATTTCATCCATCATAAAGAATTTCTCATTTCTGTTCCACGAGGGTGACTAAAAATGCCATTTTACCGCTTTATTTTTTAACATTTTAACACTAAATTTATTCATGAAAATTTCAAATTTCTCCTAGAAAATGTCCATTTGCAGACCAAAATTAGATTATTTATGAAAATTTATCGCTGGAATACCGAGCCAGTTATTCCAGAGATAAATTTTCAAAAATTATCTTCTCTTGGTCTGCTAAGGGAACATCTGTTAAGACCAATGCAGAACCAGCATTTGTCTGCTTGGAGTGCCAAAGAGTTACTAAAGTAAATCACAATCAACAAACAAACACACCAGTCCTAAGTGCCTAAGTATTATCCGCACACTATAATCCACAATTACGGAAATGATCCGCAGGACATCACAACACCTCACCAGGTCTCCTAAATAATCCGCAAAAATAACATTCATAAGCGCATTATAATACACCTGAAGTAGAAGCTCATTTGTACGATCTTACGAGCCGGTATTACCTGTACCCTATACTCAGGTATTCGTTAAAAATAATGAATGAGTCCAGGGCTGATACGGACGAGTGATTTTTCAAACCTCGGCTATTCGCATTGATTGAGCAGATTATTCCGTCTACATGTCATGCTAATAATCATTATAATTTATAAACATTCACATATAAAGCGTGTAGTTTAACCCCTTATACGCTAATAAACAGGGGAGGTAAATCTTCACCGTATAAATTAACTCGCGTGCATGATGCACACACACACACGCACACACTCACGCACACACACACACGCGCACACACTCACGCACACATCTCTCCCAATACATGTAAACGGTGAATTATAAATGATATCACCCCGTGAAACCTGTTACCGGCAAATGGTTAATACAATGTTTTATTAAAGGAAACACCTTTATTTAACGGCATTCAAATATTACCTGAGTACACCTAAACTTGGCTGGTTAATTGTAGTGTTTAATCGCCCTCACACTGGACACTCCTAAACTTGACTGGTTATGTTTAATTCTACTGCCAAGAATATATTCCCTGTAAAAATAGAATAAAAGCTTTATTGAATTGAGTGATTTTGTGTTATTGAACTATACACATTTTAACTCATTAATGGCAAAAACTTGTCAAGAAAATCAAGATATTTGCTTAGTCAATGTCCATTTGTAAGCCAAGAGCAGACTATTTTTGAAAATTTATCACTGGAATGACTGGCTCGTTTATCGAGTCAGTCATTCCAGTAATAAATTTTCAAAAATACTCTTCTCTTCAAATGGACATTCCTCAAGACCACTGCATTAGCCGTTTTGACCAGCTTGAGTGTTAAATGGTTGACGTATTTGAATGAATTCCAATCAGTGCGACATCTTGTGTACAACTTAAAATCTATGTATTTACTGATTTGACACGGCATTGCAATTTGCCAAAAATCAATCTGCATTCAACATATATTTTGTACAGTAAAACTTAACCCTTGTCACACCGCTATCAAAACATTAATATCCACAAAGTCAATAGAAGACACGTCTGCGGCGGTGTATATTTTGGAAACAATGTTGCCGAAAGCCGTTGCTGTGAGGTCCGCAAAAGCTTCTATGACAATCTTTTTATTAAATTTAATTGAATTGAAATGGAATTAAATTTAGCATTAAACTAAAATAGAAGTGATCTCGGAATAACTAACACTATGACGAATTTCTCGATCAAAACAAGTTAGGCATGCGCGAAATGACATAAGCTCCCAATGAAATCAATTTTGTGCGCTACATACTGCGCATATATTGAGAATTAATATCGTAATGTTGCACTAAAACAACAAGTACACGCACTTTCAACTCTAGAGCAAAAGCGTACCTTCCTTCCTCGAATCCACAAAGAATTCTGACCAGATCTAGATATTTTAGTGTAAATTTGATAAATTTTCACAAACTATATAGGACTACCTGCGGTACTAATACAGTTAATGTACGTATCTGATAGTGTATTATACACAAGACTTCGATCCCTACGCTAAGTAGGAGGTCTCGCGTGTCAATCAATCAACACTAACTCCTCAAATTCCAATGCCCCAATTTTCAAGACAGCTATACAGTAAAGCTGTTGAATATTTTGAAACTAATTTGACTGGGAGCTGTTGCTGCCACAGGCAGCAACAGCTCCCAGTCAAATTAGTTCCAAAATATTCAGCAGAATATACCTTACATCAAAAAGAATTAGTTATTTTTGGTCTGTAAAGAACTAGTGGTTAATATATTTGATAAAAGCAACCAGTTTATATTGTAACCATTAATTACGGATAACACATCAGGGCTCAATAACAAACTCACTGCAGTCTGACCAGCCGCTGGCCTTTACCATACATCCATATATTTATTATGATTAATAAATAACGATAATCTCGTTAAATTATCTATCAATATAGCCGCATTAAGAAAGATGATTAATTAATATCGCCTAATTACTTCTATTCCTGATATTTGTATTATGTAATGCTATATAAAAACTATAGTCAATAGTTTATTACTTTCGGCCCTGAGGGGAAAGAGGATGTTGTTGCATAATTTCAATATCTGTCTATCTGTTCTTTTTACTATTATGTTTGTCCAGGGTCCTATATAAAGAACTTCTCATCCGATTTGAATGAAGTTTTAATGCAAGAATGGGTGTTCCATTGTAAACATTAACTAGCATTCCACGACTACAGTAAACAGATTTGAAAATAAATTCATGAGATGACCGAACGTTTGCGAACTGTAATCGCTAGTATTAAGCAAACACTAAGGCCGAAGGCAGTTAAAATGGCTTCTGTAATATTATTGAGAAATGTTCAAACATTTCCAGAGCAAGGGAAGAATATTTTTCAAAACTTTAAACTAACTAGTAAGACTTGCTCTTTCCAGTGTTAAATTTTCAAAAATAGTCCTCTTGGCATGGAAATGGACATTTTTCATAAGTCAAGGCCATTTGGAAAGATATTTTTGCTGACGACCTGATGGATTCCATGGAGGTTAGCTCTGGATATACTCAATATTTTGAAAACAATTCGACTGAAAGCTGTTGGTGGTTGTTGTTTCCAAATATTCAGCGGGGTTACTAAGGGTTACATGTCAGGGTTTTAGATTACCCCTTATTTGTGACTTTACAAGTCATGCCCAAATTAAAATCCTACTGGCTGCTATGAACAAGAATTAACTGATTTACAGTCAATTAAATACTCAAGAGGTGGATTCTGTGACATGTTATGACCAATCAGAGATCTTATGGTGCTATTAAAACTAAAATGGCTCAAAATCAATCCCTCAGATTTCAAAATTAGTTTCTAGAATACACCTTTCCCACATTGACGTCATTACGTCGGGATTCCCCTAAATCAAAGCTCAGAGCAAAACTGCTGGCTGGTACCGCCACCAACAAGCCGCTGACCTGCATTGAGTTACTTTTGCACTAAAATACACCGCAATCTAAACCATTCCTATGACAAACTAAAATCATTATATTATTTAAATCATATATCATGGGAAAGCGCATTCAGTTGCCGAAACATTAATGCATTATTTTATATATTTTTGTAACGTTTTCACTATTTGCGTATATAAAGTACACCATTCGACTTAGATTCATTAAATCAAGTGGACAATAGGGGATATTTTAAAATTGAAATCACCTGTATTAAATTTTATAAAACTATAAAAACTAATACAGAAATGTATAGAAAATTTGCTTAGCTTTCCAATGATGTATGACTTCAAAAATCTTATGAGTTTTTCATATGCACTGCCTAAATTGCGCTGTATCTAATTCCCATAGTAAAGTAATGCTGTTTACGCATCGGCTATCGCTGTTACCAGCTGGAAGTGGTATGCGTGATGCATTCCTGGAAGGTATTTTCCCAAAATACTCTAAGGTGGGAAAGGTCTATTGATGGATCCTGGGGCAAGATAGGTGGTGAGCTCAAATAAGTTAAATCTAAAGCCCTGCGTGTGTAATTATTGACTATTGAAACAATAGTCTGGTGGTCTGCAGCAGTCGGACAGTTTGAGCGGTAACTAAGGAGCCTCTATCAATTTCCAGATTTGACAACAGTTTTACACACATAAGCTCGACATTGATACCATAATGCAGCGAATACCAGTATACAGGTAACTACATGTATAGTCTATACAGTCTATCTATTGAGGCAGGATAACTTTAACCCTTGAATTTGTTCATAAAGAGTCAATTTTCTCATATAAAATATCAATTTGTAGACCAAGAGGGCAATTTTTGTAAATTTACCACTGGAATGACTGGCTCGGTTATCGAGCCAGTCATTCCAGTTGCAAATTTTCAAAAACAGTCTTCTTTTAGTCTGAAAATGGACATTTCTCAGGACCACTGCAGAGGCCATTTTTTGCTGATATGAGTGTTAAAGAATTAAACAGAGACAAACAGAACACAAACAATACACACGTAAGGTGGTGTCTTTTCATTTAACCATTTCACCCACAAATCCCTGAAAAAGTAAATTCTTTGATATAAAACTTATTCTATTGAATGTTTTGAAATTAATTTGACGAGAAGCCGTTGCTGTTAAATTAATTTCAAAACACTCAACAGTTTTCCTGTATGGTTCAAGTCGTCTTGAAAATGAGAAATTGGGGATTCAATGGTGAAAGGGTAAAAAAGAACAAGGAAACAATGGATATATTTAAATTCATCTCCATGCGCAATTAAAATGATCAAACTTTGAAACCGGCACATTGGACTCGATATGAAAACTTTGAAACCCGAATTCCCAAAATCCACAGTAAATTTCAACGTAACTAGACACGTAACAACAACATCAGCTTCCAGTCAAATTAATTTCAAAATATTCAACAGAACGTTTATTACATTGTAACTTCAAAGACATACAATTTGTAAATGTTCGTGACAGACTTTTCAATTTCGTGACCGACAGTTGCTACGTGATTCTGAATGTGACATTTATAATAGATAGCATATGACATATTTGATTATGATGTCAGATACTTGAGTGACAGATCAGATCCCTCTATAGGTCAGACCAACACGTACCTCAAGGAAGCAGATTTTCTAAATCACCCATTGTCTACATGTACTTACTATTTTGGAACAATTAACAATCTGAAACATTAATCCATCAATAACATTTTTATTTTTATTTTTGATTAATTTCTCAAACCCCAGACTACTGAATGAAATTCCATTCCAATAATCGATTCAGAACAACTTACAAAAGTAAACAAAACCATATTACTTCATAATGTTAACTGGCTGATTGCTGCAAGCCAGCAGACAATAATTTCAATTGGCAATAACACAGGACATGTCAAATATTTTGAAAACAATTTGACTGAAAGTTTTTGGTGGCTTAACCACCAACAACTTTCAGTCAAGTTGTTTTCAAAATATTCAACAGGTCTAGAGTTAAGCCCCATGGAAAACGCAGTCGGCAGCCATTCAGCAGGCAGAGAGGTAATCAAATCACACCTTCATCACACTACAATATATATATAGTAATATATCTCTAATCCAAGTGCTTTTCATATTTTTTAATAATCCCAGGATCTGTATAGTATATCCAGAGAGTAAAGATACCTTAAGCCTCTCCGCAGACGGACACCATATGACACCAAGATGATACAGGACTCAATTGTTGTACATATGTTCTGTCTGCAAGAAGTCATTCAAAATGCTCAACCATTATAAAACATCAGATGTGGTGATTTGAGGTGGGCGGGTGGCGTGAGGGAAGTGGTGGTGAGGTGGGGATGTGATGGGTTTGGAATGGAGGCTAGTTTGATCGCAGCTCAGTCAGCCATGACACTAGGAAAGAAATATCTTAGCACGATCTTGTGTTCAATAATATTTATAATTAATTTGTTCTGAATAATTTTAAAACAATCTGCCCGAAACTTGTAGCTGCCTAAGGCAGCAACAAGTTTCAGGCAAATTATATTTAAATTAATTCACACCTTTCGCATCTATAGTTAACCAATCCTTTGACATTATCATTTTTCTCGGGAGACGTTAAACTGGAATGTTTTAAATACATGTACTCTCTTCATTTGCAACCTAATTCATCATTTAAATGTGAACAACAGTCTGGCAACCCTGCTGATCAAGTTACATCGGCAACCCTGGTAAGTAATTGTCCGGCAACAATGACAATGACACATATATACACCAGGGACTATATCAATTCCATCAATATAATACAATGTAGTGTAGTATAATATGATATATGCATGTAGGTTCATGGTGGGGGGGTTGTAAGGGGTGCTACTAAACACACTCCAGCCATGGCGAGGCAGGCTACCCCAACCCACCACCTCCGAGTGATTGCATGTCAGTGCTGAGAAAACGATCATGATTATGGTCACGAAAGCTTAGGTTTATCCTGGGGGTGGAGGTGATAGATGGAAATATCACACTAGAGCTTGCAGATACCCTGGATGTTCACAGAGGGCTCACCAGGGTCAGTAAATTCTACTAGGCTTTAACTCTCTAACACTTATGCCAACCAACAATGGCTTCTGCAGCGGCCTTGAGACGCATCCATTTGCGGGTCAAGAGAAGACTTTTTTAATTAATTACCACTGTAATGTCTCGGTAACCGAACCAGTCATTCCAATGATAAATTTTTTCAAATCATCTTTTGGTCTGAAAATGGACATTTTCTACATAAAAAATGAATTTTTCTTACAGAATTATGAGTTTGTATTAGTGATGACAAACCAATGAATGAGAGGTATCAGACGATAGTAATTTCTTCCTCAGACCAAGTCCAATCTTTCATGGAGTTATCATCTGCAAAGCAATTTTCAAGATGGTGACCAGTGGCTGGCAGCCATATTGGATTTTGACGGGTTTCTTCCTAAAACCTAGTCCAGTTCTCAGACCTAGTCCTGTCACTCTTTGAAGTTTCAAATCTATTCAGTAAACAGTAGAGGAGATATCCTCAGCATAGCAATTTTGAAGATGGTCACCAGTGATTTCGATAGGTTTCTTCCTCAGACCTAGTCCAGTCATCCGTATGACATTTCAAAGTGATCCGATACACGGTAGCCGAGTTATCATGCGGAAACCACCAACCCATAAACGTCATCACATACATTTGTAATGTATGTATGATTACTGTATTCTGCGGCTGTAGTAGTAGAAACATCCTACAGCTCCAATCAGTCCTTCTTCACTTTTGTCCACTGTGTCTTGTCCTCAGCCAAAATCCTTAGCTTCCTCAGGTCCATTCTTGACCTGAGTGTACCTAATCCTGCTTTCTTGAGGTCACCTCATAGCACGCTTAGCAGATTATGCAATGACGTCCTTTCCTGGCTCTGTATTTGCTGGCTCCGAGTAGGGCGAATTCCAAGGCTCTCTGTGCTGGCATGTCATCTGGCATCCTTAGCACATGGCCAAACATGGACCATCTTTGCTGGGCGACCTTTATGGACAGCGGCGGCGTATTACACATCTTGTATAGTGCATCGTTGGAAATTATGCTCTCTGGCCATCGGTGTCCAGTGATGGTGCATATGTATTTGTGGTGGCAGGTGTCAAGTTTGCCTAGAGCTGCCTTTGGAGCTGCCCAGCTGTTACAGTTATACATAATCAAGGATACGCAGGTTGCATTGTATAAACGTAGTCTTTTACCAAGGGCATCTTTGATCTACGAATCCATATCTTCCAGAGGGACTGGAAAGCTATGTTCCCCATGATGCAGCATGCAGCAATGTCAGCAGTACTGCAAAGCTATGTTCCCCATGACGCAGCATGCAGCAATGTCAGCAGTACTGCAAAGCTATGTTTCCCATGATGCAGCATGCAGCAATGTCAGCAGTACTGCAAAGCTATGTTTCCCATGATGCAGCATGCAGCAATGTCAGCAGTACTGCAAAGCTATGTTTCCCATGATGCAGCATGCAGCAATGTCAGCAGTACTGCAAAGCTATGTTTCCCATGATGCAGCATGCAGCAATGTCAGCAGTACTGCAAAGCTATGTTTCCCATGATGCAGCATGCAGCAATGTCAGCAGTACTGCAAAGCTATGTTTCCCATGATGCAGCATGCAGCAATGTCAGCAGTACTGCAAAGCTATGTTCCCCATGATGCAGCATGCAGCAATGTCAGCAGTACTGCAAAGCTATGTTTCCCATGATGCAGCGTGCAGCAATGTCAGCAGTACTGCAAAGCTATGTTTCCCATGATGCAGCGTGCAGCAATGTCAGCAGTACTGCAAAGCTATGTTTCCCATGATGCAGCGTGCAGCAATGTCAGCAGTACTGCAAAGCTATGTTTCCCATGACGCAGCGTGCAGCAATGTCAGCAGTACTGCAAAGCAGTGAGCCCAGGATTTTACTTTACCTCCATGGTTCGCCACCACGAAGTGGATCGTCATTTTCTATAGTTTCATGCTTTGTAGATACTAGGTATATGTGGGTGAACTCTGTTTTGGATTCATTCACTTGTAGATTCTCAATTTTTAGTTTGCTTGCAGCTATTGGGAGAAGTTCATCAAGGGGTTTCTTTTCCTCATCTATAAAGTCCACATCGTCATCATATTCCATCTCTAGTGGCATGCCCAGTATTGACACCTAGGGGTGGGGGTGGTCTTTTTTTGGTGGGTTATAAAATTGTCGCGAATATACAGTCTACGTGACAAAATTTTTAATTTTTAATTTTCTAGACCAATCTTGACCATTAACCCTTTAATGGTCATGCCGGCCAAAATCGGTCTCTGTTATGTTCTTGTGGAATGCCCATTTACGGGCCAAGCGAATACAATTTTTGAAAATTTACCACTGGAATGACTGGCTCGATAACCGTATTGTATTCTCTTGGCCCGTAAATGGACATTCAATAGGTAGATATTTTAATTTTCAAGACCAAATCTGACCATTAAAGGGTTAAGCGTGGATGGAATAAATCTAATTTTTTTAATCTCTCATGATCGAAACATCATACCTGTGAATAGCCACTGTAACGACATTGTTTGTTAATGAGTTTTCGCTGTTGCTGATAAGCGTGGGTTTTAGCTTAATGATGAAGTAAAAATTAATGTAATATGTCCAGTATCCCATTCTAGGTATGATAAATTATCCATTACTTCAGCGGAGGGTGAGCGGAGGCGAAGCCCGGTCACAGCAGGATGGCACATGACCTTATTAGGACATGTAGGGCAATAACTGGAGCGATACTATAAATCATGATCGTCAATGGAATACCATAGATGGGTTTATTGCTTCAGTAGCCTGCAGGTGTGTTAATGCTTTCACTGTTGAATTCCCCTAGATCTCATTTTCAAGGCAAAGATACAGAATTGTTGAATATTTTTTAATAAATTTTACTGGAAGCCATTGCTGCCCTTTCAGTCAAATTAATTTCAATATATTAAACAGAATACGTTTTATAACGTAACGAATTTACTTTTAGGGATTTGTCTGTGAAAGGGTTAAGCTTATGTATATTACATTAACCCTTTCACCATCACAGGCCATAACAAATTCTTTCTGCTCTAATAGATATTCTGTTGGATATATTGAAACTAATTTGACTGGGAGATCTTGCTGCCATAGGCAGCAAGATCTCCCAGTCAAATTACTTTCAAAAGATATTCAACAGCTTATCTGTGTTGAAATTGCGACACTGGAATATGAAGGGCTCATAAAATGATTAATAAATGGCTTTTGCCAGGTCTAGTGGGATAGTAATGTCCTGATTATACTCCTATTATGGGAATATGTTCTGTATATATCACGTTGGAATTTCTCAGATAGGAAAACAAGAGCGCAATCAGCATCCCTCGAAATTGACCACAGCAATCAGCTTTTTATAATGCTGTGGTAAAAGCCATTGTAAACTTAATTTGTGGTGGAAGAAAATTAGGTCTATAATCATATAATACAAGGTATCAATCATGATGTCATATTAAAACAAGCTGCTACAATTCACCAAAAGTAGTTCTAACTAAGAATATAATTGATGAAATTTGACCAAAATCCTGTTCAAATAGTGCTGTGGTGAATCAGTTCTGTCACACCAATTTTGTGCCATGGTAAGTGGCGAAGTTATCCAAATTTCAAGGCCTGAACCAGACGCTCATACGCCCCGATTTTCAGATTTGTTACTTTTTTTCCTCCAGATTTTTGCATATCACAACAAAAGTTGTGGAATCCTAGTGTATGGTCACACCAGTTCTTGTGCTAATATATGGGACAAATCAGACCAGTATCAAAAGATCCCGAATTTGATCCAATCCTGATCCGGGTTCTTTTATCCGGATAATGGAGCCTGGAAATCATGTTGCATGGCATGTTCCTTCGTTGCGTTAAAATTTGAGCCAAAATAGATTCAGTAGTTTTTTAGATACATCTGTGGGCAGGCAGGCAGGCGGGCGGGCGTGGGGGGGGGGGGTGATGATTGTAAAATATTTTGAAATTAATTTACCTGGAAGCCATTGCTGCCTAAGACAACAACGGCTTCCAATCAAATTAATTTAACGTATTCAGCCGTTCTTGACCTACAGTTAACGTGAAGATGGAATATGAGCAATTGATCAGCTCCAAATGACAGAGCGGTCTCTTGAGCAGGTTTATCATCAATCTGCATGCGTAGCAAGAAATAAATAAAAACTCATAAAAATTAAATGGCATTTTTATGCAACGGACCTTTCCATTTTTAGCTATGCCCGCCCATCATTAGCTAAGCTCCACCCACACATACCTTGTGTTGGGATCGATCGATCTCCGAACTCCCTGACTATCCATTTCCAGAAAACTACACAGGTAAGCTATTGAATATTTTGAAACTAACTTGACTGGGCCATATAGAATCATTTATGACGTAATGATTATGACGTCATCCTACACACCGCTTAGCTGATTATGACGTCATATGATGTCAGATTGATAGATGGATTCTCTGGAAAGGTAAATTGTGATTATTCTAAATAAATAATCGATCATGTTCACTCAAAGTAATAATCGCACAAGCCTACTGAAGAATAAATCCAGTGATATCGTTGCTTTTCACATGGCTGGGACTTTGGAAGATATCAACATATTCAAAAGATGCAAGCGTTTTCAAACCTGGGTTCTGGGATGTCCAGGGATACCACAAAATTCTGTTTATAGATCGGGACTATTTGGCTGTCATAAAAATAAATTATGGTTGGGGATATACAGGTATTTCCCAGTGATTTTCCACAAAGCTGTGCAACACGGGGCATTTTTCTGCAGACATGGAGTTTAATACCTGCAAGAAACCCTTTTGTGTCTTTGTGTGGGTGGTATGCATGCGTGATGTGGGTCATATGTTCATGGACTAGAGTGGTGTGAGTGATAGCCATGTGGGTGGCTCTCATTGATCCCAGACAATGAGTAGATTTATGTTCTGTTTTGTGGCAGCCTTATTGTACAATCACTCCGGGAGTTCTAAATGTATTGACTTTGATCACGCTCTGATTAGGATTTGTTTCCACCGAGCAGCTTCATCCTTATCCCTTCAAATTCCAGTCTCAATATCCACAATAATTACAGCAAAGTTGTTGAATATTTTGAAACTAAACGAACTGGAACCACAGCTTCAACAGTTCCCAGTTAAATTAGTTTTTAAAATATTACCTGCATTGCTGCTACAATCCACCCGACAATATAATTTCAGTGAGCAAATTCTCATGACTTGCTGAAAATTTTGAAAACAATTTGACTGAAAGTTGTTGGTGACTGCCAAATATTTGCTTTGAACAAATTTCAATGAGCAAATTCTCATGAATTGCTGAAAGTTTTGAAAACAATTTGACTGAAAGTTGTTGGTGAGTCAAATTGTTTTCAAAATTTTCAACAAGACCAGAGATATAACACCTGGAATGAAGGAAATTTCAATTTCCCTTTCTCCGAGATCTAACAATACTCGCCATTCTATTACTTCTGATAACAGCTAGCCTGGATAGCTGGGCCCTAGGACTATAGACTCAGTAAGCTTTACCGACTCCTGGAACCGGGTACTCGATTCCCAACTGCCGAGTACCCGTTTGCCCTGAAGCTCATATTGTTTGCATAGCCACCAAACAAGAGATACTCATGGCTTGCCTCTGTGGGACTGGGAGGCTGGGTCCGTAATAGAATGGTGAGTATTGTTAGACATCGGAGAAAGGGAAATTGAAATTTCCTTCATTCTCCTTCGATCAATACTCACCATTCTATTACTTCTGATATACACCAGATTTAGACAGTAATCTGGTGGGAAGGGGCAAGCCATCAATTGCTACTTTTGCCCCTTGGAGAAAGAGCTAGACTTAAACTTGACTAATGGAGACCTAAAAGGACCATCAAGTTAACGGAACCGAATCACATTCGCATCACTGCCCACTCCCCCCTTTTTTTCTCCTAAGAAAAGGGAGAGAACTCACGAACATGCATCTCGCCTGAAACATAAATATGCCAAGAGGGTTAACTGCTCTTTGCATATATTAGCCTGGGAATGAGCATGAATATATAAGATGAATGAACATGATATATAAACATAATACAAAAAACTCTCAATCTTGAATTACCTCATGATATTTGGATTTCAGACGTGGAGCCTCCAACCATTCACTCGTCCGGCCATCAGTGACACAATTTGGTTGACATCCTCTCGCTCGACCATGTCTGCTTCTTAAATCTTTCTTACAAATGCCAAAAAAGGGAGAAGAGCAGTGTGGTCGTATAACTATCGTTTCAAACCAGCTAAAGCGAGTGGATTGGCAGAGTCTGACACATCCCTCATATAGTAATCCGTGAGAGGACTCACAGTGCCATTGTGCAACAGCCATGATGTCCTCTAACGGAACACCATTGTAAAGGGCGGTCAAGGCGGCTATTCCTCTAACATCGTGTGCCCTTGCGCATTGCACCTGGTGCCCAGACGCAATCTCATGGGTAGTCTGAATGCATTCGACTACCCAACGAGAGATAGAATCCATTGATGCGTCGCCATATGGCTTCTTATGGCAGATCCACAGATGTCTATCATTCGACAATAACAAGTCTGTCCGTTTTTTGTACTTAGTCAAAGCACGGACTGGGCACCAGACACTGGCATCATGATCAAACCTAGTCGTAGACCCTCTCCGGAGGCAATAAATCGGTCCCTCTCTGCTGAAAGTGCATGGATCTCACTGCGCCTTCTAGCTGAGGAAGCTGCCAATAGAAAGACCGCCTTTAGAGTTAAATGCTTTAGACTAGCCGAACGCAACGGTTCAAAAGGGTGCTTGGCCAGTACATTAAGCACTAAAGATAGTCTCCAGGCTGGAATGACTACCGGTTGTATCGGTCGGCGATTGCTCATTCTATTCACCTTCACATTCAACTGGGCCATCTCTGGACTATCCCTGTTGGCTAGACAAGGGATAACTGATGCCAAAGCCGACTTGTATCCAGCAATTGTGACAGGAGCTAGTCCTGAAAAGAACAGCTCACAGAGAAAGTCTGCTATTTGCTGAATAGTGGATTGAAAGGTATCAATACCCTTTCCTTCACACCAATCTGCAAATCTGTTAACCTTGTTGTTATATGACTTGAAGGTTGACCTCCTTCTCGCAGCTGCGATGATATCCGCAGCTTGTCGAGAAAAGCCTTCAGACATGGAACCTTGTTTGATAACATCCACGCAGTCAATTTGAACATTTCGGGACGCTCGTGTAGGAAGCGTCCCTTGGCCTGGAATCTCGGTTAACGGCACTGGATTTTCCACCAGCAGATCTAGAAGATCCGTGAACCACGCCCTGCTGGGCCAAAAGGGCGCTATTAGCAGGACCAGGCACGGTTCCTCCCCGATCTTCACCAATATCGCTGGTAGAAGAATGGTGGGTGAGTACGCGTAAGCGTGCATCCCTCCAGCTTATCGTCAGTGTCTGTATCACGGCATTTGGATCTGGAATCAGCGAGACATAAGTCATGATTTGAGCATTTTCCTTTGTGGCGAACAAGTCCACGTTGGGTTTGCACCAATGCCCGAAGATCCTGTGAAGAACTGGAGGGTTGAGAGACCATTCTGTTGGGAGAATTCTCTGTCTCCGAGACAAAGCATACGCCAGAATGTTCAATCGCCCAGGAATGTGAGCTGCTTTCAAAACAACCGAGTAATTCCTGCACCACAGATGCCACACTTTGATATATAGTGTGGGTGACTTTGTCCCACCTTGGCGATTTATGTATGATACTACTGTCGAGTTGTCCGACCGTATCAATATCGCCGTGCCCCTGACTTTTGGATGAAACTTTTCCAATGCCAGTTCCACTGCCATCATTTCCAACAGATTGATATGCAGCTGGCTCTCTTGGAGAGTCCATGTGCCTGAGACCAGGTGTTCTCCCAGGCAGGCACCCCCCCCCCATCCCTCCAGCGATGCATCCATGTACACGGACAGCTGGGGGTGGGGTAGGTGCAGCGAAACCCCCTACTAGGAGATTCTGACGCTTTTTCCACCATACAAGATGCGACATTATTGGCTCCAAAACTGGCACCAGCTTTGACAGGGGTTCTGTTCTCTGTTTCCACAGAGACATCAGATACAACTGGATAGGTCTTCGCATCAGAGCAGCGTACGGGATTACCTGCTCCATGGAGACCATCATGCCCAGCACCTGAAGAAACCGCCTCGCCTGAATGTGGTTTCCCAATCGAAAACTCTTGAGGATGGCTAACAGAGACACCACTCTGGGCTCTGACGGGTAAACCCTGCCCTCCTCGAGATCGAATCGCATCCCTAAATAAACGAACTGTTGAGTGGGTGTCAACTCGGATTTCTCCTTGTTGACTATCCAGCCTAGATCTGAAAATAACTTCAGAGTCAGAGCAGTATCCACCTCTAACCTGGCTGATGTGTCTGCTTTGATCAGCCAATCGTCTATGTAGGTGTGAAACGCCCCGTTCTCTTTTCTGAGAAACGCTGTCACCGCAAGGACCTCTGGTGAAAACCCGTGGAGCTGTCGACAGGCCGAATGGGAGGCCTATAAACTCTGATACCTGATTCTGAAACCAAAATCTCAAAAAACCTGTGACAACTCCTGTTCATTGGAATGTGGAAATATGCATCTTTCAGATCGATTGATACATACCACATTCCCTTCCTCAATCCTGCCATTACCGACCTCGGAGTTTCCATCTGAAACCGAGGCATATGGATAAACCAATTTAATGGCCTGAGATTGAGTACGGGTCTCCATCCCCCTGTGCTCTTGGGGACAAGGAACATGTTTGAATAGAAGCCTGGCGTGTTCCGGTTTGCTGGTTTTATTGCTTGCTTCAGAAGCAAACCTGACACTTCGTTTTGAATGGCTTCTAACTTGTCTGGTTCCCTTGGTATGGGTGTCCAGACAGGTGTCAAAGACAGATTCTGTGGTGGAAAATCCCACCACTCCGGCATGTACCCCTGGGATAACCATCCCAGGACCAGACTGTCTGACGTCACACCTCACCTAGCCTCGACGAAACGCATGAGCCTTCCACCCACTATAGACGCATCAACGCCTAATGCGGGTGTCTGGCTCGCGATCCGCTCCCCCCCCCCTCTCTTGACGAGAGAGTGAGAACCATTTTGGTCTTGGCTTGGCCGGTCTAACTGGCACAGCTGTTCCTGTCGCACAGGTGCGGTCCAGGCAGATACGAAGTGAGCCCTCGTACCCTCAGGTACGATCCGCTCCCTTCTTTCCGCCCTTTGAGGACTTACCCATCCCCTTCCCACCTCTCGGGTGATCAGGAGCAACATTGGGGAGGGTAGGGGCCTCCACAACCTTCTTGGCCTTCCGGAGGCGGCTGAAAAGACCCAGTAGAATCAGAAGCAGCACTAGGCTTAGCTTTTGCCTTGCTTTTGTGCTTCTTCTGTTTCGTAGGTTGTCCAGTTAGCGGCTTGGCTACAGACCCTAGTGCGTGTGCCTGACGCACTAGCTCTAGTTGCAGATTAACCGCCAACCGATTCTGCGCGATGCTGGCCGTGTCTTCTAAGATGGCCTGCGCTTGGCCACCAAAGATGCTAGGGCCTGTAAGGGGTGTCCCACGAAGACGCTCCCTAAAGGCAGTAGCTGGACGCATATGGTCAAGGTCCATCTGCCTCCTAGACTTCGTCACACGCGCTTGTACCCTTGCCAATGCGTCCATAGACAGCACCAGGCCGTCATTAACGCATGAAAGCGCCACAGGTGGTACAGGGTGGCCTGCCCCCACTTCAGCCCACACCGACTGAAGAAGGCGATAAGAGTGGTTGACAGCACTCATTGCTGCCCTCACCCCCTCATCACATAGGGATAGGACTTCGTCATGGTGTACCTGAGCTTTGTCCACCAGTGCCGGGGTGGGGCCACCCACTCCAGCACTCTGGACACCCAGCGGTCATCCTCGGTGACCGACGGGACAACACATACCTGTCATATCCCCCCCGTGGAATACGACACCTTGCCCGCCCTTGGTCAGGAGTTGTTTGCTATAAATAGCATCCAACAACTCCATAAACCTTGGATCCAGTCCAATAGACTGGATCCGGGATGCGGGCAAGATCCCCGTCATAATCGATGCCACCGATTGACGGGGTGCATCCTCCTCGGCCGTGGTCGAAACCACAGACGGGTCTACCCTGGCTAGCCAAGCCTGAGCCTCGGACCAATCTGTCTCTGAGGAGGACACTCCCGTGAACACGTCACCCGTTGACATGTTCACGGCCCTACCAGCAATGGCCTCCCAGCTAGGAGCCATTGCTGATATGCCAGGAACTCCGGTACCGTACGGTTCCGCCGCCACCCCATGAAAAACACCAGTCCATGGAGTAGGCCCGCACTGAAAACACGGAAAACTGTGCAGACCGCGTAACGGTTGAAGAACCGTGGCCAAACACGGGCGCCAACAGCACCCCATGTCTGACCGCTGGACCAGGCGAATACTACGCCTGGCCAGCCACACCCGTTACCGTGTCGGTTGGCGGCAAACCAACCATCACAGGACCGGTGCCCGGTACCGTAGTGGCCTCAACCATGGGCGGAGCCGCTGCCCTGGCTTGCGCCAAGCCAGACAGATGGAGGACGGTTCCGTCCAGGACGGAATCGACCTCCATGCTCTCCACCCGCGGCATCACAGGCTGCAGCAATCTCTCCTCCTCGGCTTCCTCATCCTCAGACCCCGAAGTCGTCACTAGACGAGGAAACCGCCTGACGGACCGGCCACCGCTACTGGACCACCCAGAGGTGGCCGCAGAGAGACAAAACCCATCAGGCCGGAGCCCGACGGGACTGCCAGGGGGCCGTACGAGATGGTTCCCTCGGTGGCCAGTCCAGAACCCTGTCCAAGGACAGGGTCCGAATCAAACACGGGAAGAGACTGCCCTATCATACGCTCAGTGAAGTATTCAGGTGGGTTTGACCCCTACCCACAAATCACTAGATTTATACATTATGGCTACCTACTTTGGCACAAGCAATCAGTAAATATTGGTTCGTTCGCCTTTTATCTCTTTTTTATCCTCAAAATTATTCAACAAAATTTCAATTTCCTCATAAAAACTTCAGACGAAAAGATTATTTTTGAAAATTTAATACAGGAATGACTGGGTCAGTTATCGACCTAGTCATTCCAGTGGCCAATTTTCAAAAAGAATCTTCTCTTGGTCATCAACTGGATATTTCTCAAGACAACTCAAGAAGCCGCTTTTGGCCAACCCCTAGTGTTACACCTAAATACATGTACGTTAATTCTCAAGACTGGTCAAGGTCTAAATATTTGCTTAGTAACTGTCAATTTGCAGGCCAAGAGAAGAGTATTTTTGAAGATTTACCACTTGAATAACTGGCAATTTATCAAACTGATAATCACATCAAAGTATGATTGAGATATCACAAAAATACTAGCTCTATGTTATGTACTTGTATGTACCTTACAGAACTTTGCCTTAGGCAGTAAACAACACAGCAATTTTACTCTTTAACCATCGAATTTGTTCAAGAAAATTTCAAGTTTCTCATTAAAAATGTCTATTTGCAGACCAAGAGAAGACCATCTTTGAAAATTTACCACTGGAATGACCGGCTCGGTTATCGAGCCAGTCATTCCAGTGGTAAATTTCCAAAAATAGACTTCATTTGGTCTGCAGAGGGACATTTCTCAAGACCACTGCAGAAGTCATTTTGGGCTGATGAGTGATGACCCTTTAACACTTATATCAGCCAAAAACAACTTCTGCGGTGGTCTTGAGATATATATATATCCATTTGCAGACTTAGAACACTATTTTTGAAAATTTACCAATGAAATGACTGCCTCAATAACCGAGCCAGCTACTCCAGTCGTAAATTTTCTAAAATAATCTCTTAGTCTGCAAATGAGCATTTTATAAGAGAAAGTTTATATTTTCTGGAACCAATTTGAGGGCGAAAGGGTTAATTATGGTCAAGTTCGACTCGATAACCATAGTCAGTTTACTGGTTTACTGATCATGCGCAGTTGCTATGCCCAATCGAACTTGATCATAGTCGACTATAGTTCATTGGTTCCTCGGTCCCCTATTGAATTACTATTGCAGAAAATTTGGAGCTGGATACCAGTCCCCATTAACCTTTTCTGTCATCTGTTTTGATGACCCACGAAAACGGGTTATTTTTGTCAAAAAGCGTCCATATGGCATAAAGTGGGAAGGAATATCGGTTTGGAAACACTGACATACAATGGGAAAGCACAATTTCATCAAACCTAAGTTATTTAGTGAAATATTGACACTCTTATATGCATTTATTCATGGCAAGCGATCGGTGTCCGCCACTTTGAAATTTACGCAAATAACGGACTAACCATCTGAACCGACGTCGGGTGCTCGGTTGACTAGCTAATTAACTATTTGAAGTTCGACTGGTATTCTAGTTAGCTATAGCTAACTATGGTTAGGAGTCGAACTTGACCTATATTGTCAGGATTGGTCAAGAACAGCTAATCTGTCCATTTGTAAGGTCAAGACAATTTTTTACTTCCAAATAGATATACATGTATGTTCTCGACACGATTGCGGAGTGCAGAAGCCACTCTCAGTTGCCTTGACCATTACATGTCGGTTAAACATGACCAAGAGGTCATTTTTGAAAATTCACCACTGGAATGACTGGCTCGATAATCGAGCCAGTCATTCAAGGGGTAAATTTTCAAGAATAGTCTTCTCTTGACTTGCAAATGGACATTCAATAAGTAAACATTTTTACTTTCTTGAGAAAATGTAACCATTAAATGGCTTTAAAAATTGAGTGTATGTAGAGAAAAAAAACCTCTCAGAATGCACATGAACTGCTACAGTACAGCTTACAGATAAGTTTACTTATTTCCAAAACAAAAATATGGTAGCTAAAGTAATAAAAGTTACGACAGGGTATATTTTGAACATTAGCCCACAATCCAATTATGTTCAAAATATTCAACAGTACATTTTATTTTGTTTTTTTAAATATTCTACTTATTTTCTGAGCTGTACTGAATGATATTCGCTCACCACATTTATTGAACAATTTTATTTACGCATAACCCTAACTTAATCATAAAATTATGTCTAAAAAATTCGAACTTTCTCATAAAAATTGACTATTTGCATGCCAAGAGACTATTGTTTAATGTACTGCTGAAATAACTGGCTCGGGCATTTATTAAGACCATCACAGAAGTCATTTTGTCAGACTTGACCTTTAAAGGATTAACTAAAGAATCCTTAGTTGACCTTGACCTTTGACCTCAGATCAGAAGAATTATTCGGGAACCAAGGCCAACAAACCTTTCAAGTTTGGGCAAGATCTGAGGGACCTACTAGTCATAAGTAGAACATGTAGTTATCCTGCCAGGCATTTTTAAAAACCTTTTTGATGACCCTGACCTTTGACACATTGACCCCAAAGTCGACAGACTTCTTTGGTACTCGGGGCCCAACCTCCCATATCCATGAGATATACCACGCAGACACAGGCACACAGAGACACATGTGGTCTATCTTAATCGTCTCATGACCCTATGCAGCAAGACTAAATATGTTAAATAACTATACCACTATCAAACATTTAACCCTCAAATCTGTTCAAGAAAATTTATCTTCGCAAAAAAACCGTCCATAAATGCAGACCAAGAGATTATTTTTGAAAATTGATCACTGGAATGACTCACTCAGTTATCGAGCCAGTCATTTTGGTTGCAGATTTTCAAAAATAGTCTCCTCTTAGTCTGAAAAGCTGTGTTAAATGGTTTACCGTTAACCCACTATGCTCCATATCTTACATACAAATATACTGCTTAGCTAAAATTCCGATGAGCCCATTTCAGGGCAATGGTAATAAATATATGCGACATTCAACACCTTTATTTAACTCTTCACCAGTCCAGTTGGTCAAAAACGGCTTTTGCAGTGGTCTTGCGAAATGTTCATAATTTGCAGACCATGAGAAGAGTATTTTTGCAAATTTACCACTAGAATGATAACCAAGTCAGACATTCTAGTGGTTAATTTTCATAAAGTCTTCGTGGTCTGCAAATGGACATTTTCTAAGAGAAATTTTATATTTTTTAAAACAAATTTGGTAGTCAAACGGCTAAATATGTCAACTATGGCTATATAAGATTAACCCACATTGTCCCATGTCAGCTTATAGACATATTTTACACTTTCGCTCAAATTATGATGAAAACTCTGACAATGTTTTGAAACAAAAACTTCTTAAAATACCAACATTATATGATGGCAGCAATTTGATGAGGAGTAAAAGTTTCATTTCAAATTCAATAAAAACTTAAATTTCTGATAATTTCATCACATCTGACGAAACTGGTTAAACTAGCCTTAATCCTTACCACTCTGATGTCAATATTTTAAATTGTCGAATTAAATTAAAAGATGAACTGGTGTTAATTTTTCAACAGATTTGGTGGAAGATGTTGCTGTCATAGACAGCAACATCTTCCACCAAAATTGTTGAAAAATGTACACCAGTTTCTTTGATATCGACACAATAAAAGATAGAATATTTATATCAGAGTGGTAATGAAGCCACCGTTATTTGTGATGTAGCGAGGGAGTGTCTTCTAACTCTGACAGTTATCTAGGTGGGGCAAAAAAAAAATCACACTATCCTAGACCTAATCGATTTAAAACCCGCCAAGGATCAACATTTTTAAAATGCTGGTATATAGTTAAATACATTAGTAAAACCATCAGAGCATATGCTAGATTAGTTTTATAAACCTAAGTATTTCTGGAATGTTTTAATAACAATGTCCCGTTGTCCTATCACACCTATCTTACAGGCTCATATATACTATCTTATTCAATAGATTAACAAACACCTCAACCGTTAAACTTAGTCAAGAAAATCTCAAATTTCTCATTGAAAACGTCCATTTGGAGACAAAGACACGATTGTTTTTGAAAACTTATCACTGGAGTGACTGGCTTGGCTATTGAGCCAGTGAATCCAGTCATAAATTTTTTTTAAATTAACTCTGTCTGCAAATGGACAGTTCTGAAGACCGCAGCGGAAGGTGTTTTTGGCAGCCGTGGCTGTTAAATGGTTAACACTTTCCTCCCCATCGCCCACACCCACTCCACAACAGCCCCCCCCCCCACCACATGATACAATAACACTTTGACAAAACCAAACAAACTGAAAATAACCATTAATAGGTAAATATTTGAACACAGAAGACAAGAAATATGAAGTATTGTGGTGAATATTTTGAAAACAATTTAACTGGAAGTCATTGCTGCCTAAGGACTAAGGCTAATTATTCCAACAGATTGACTGGGGTGTCTATCATTACAAAAGTAGTTTAGATTTTAAGTGTTTTTACAATTAAAATATTGGTAACAAGCTTAAAGGAAGAACGGGAGCGGGGAAGGGGGGCATAGAGAGCAACCGCTTACAGCAAACCCGTTTCGAAAATGTACATCCGACATTATATAAATGGGAAGGACGTAGCAGAATGGTGAATTTCAGGGATCGAGTGTTAACCCTTTAACCCTCAAATTTGTTCAAGAAAATTTCAATTTTCTCATAGAAAATGTCCATTTGCAGCCCAAGAGAAGACTATTTTTGAAAATTTAACACTGGAATGACTGGCTCGGTTCGAGCCAGTCATTCCAGTGTTAAATTTTCAAAAATAGTCTTCTCGTGGGCTGCAAATGGACATTTCTCAAGACAACTGCAGAAGCCAGTTTTGGCTATCAATATGTGTGTTAAATGGTTAATCTACAGGTAGAAGCTGTTTATAAATTGGATTATAGTAGATTTGAATAAGAACGCTAATCCCCTAAATAAACGATAAACTGGCTTAGTAGTTAATTATAAATAGCTTTACATACACCCATAGGCCACATATTAATCCTAACCAGTAAAGGTCAATTTGACCAAAACGGTGGCTTCAGTCGCCTGGAAGAACAGATATTTGCAAGGTCTAGAGAAGTTTTTTAAACATTTACCACTGAAATGGTTGGTTCAATATTGAGTCTCTCAATCCACTTGTTAACTTTCAAAAAGCGTTTTCTCTTTGTCTGTAAATTGACACCGACTCGATGCAAATGTAAAATTTTTTTTAGTATTTTTTTTACAAATCTTGACCATTAAAGGGTTAAAACACTATCTTTTATGTATATAATTAATGGCATATTCGATTATCATAAAACCAAAACTGGTTTCAGAAACCTTCAATTCGTTTATAGGAAACTGAAACTGGTTTCGGGGAAACTGTGAAACTATCTTGGAGGCAGGTTTCGCAGTTTTGGTTTCTTCTGGTTTCGTAAAACTAGCTACTCGATAATCCGCAGATAATAAGTATGGTGGCAGAATCCCGTGCTAAGCTTTTTACAATCAGCATTTTCACAAAGTATTCAATGCTCTCGCCTTCAAATTCCTTAATAGTCATCACTTTCAGAGAGCCGTTCTGAAACCGAAGTGTTTTAGTTCTTGGAAACTATGCATTCGATAGAGAACCAGTTTCAGTTTCATAAAAACTGGTCATTTTATTATTGAAACCTACCAACAAGTTTCAGCTTTACTCAAAACTGTATTCGTTTATCAGAGTAGTGAAACTACAAATCAGTTTTGTAAAACCAAAAACAGTTTCGCCCTAATCGAATAGGCCCTAATGCTTTCAACTTTGTTAAAAACCAATTGCAAAACAAACCTACATGTAAGCTGATATTTTGAAACTAAAATTGACTGGAAGTTGTTGCTAACATAGGCTGCAACAGCTCCCAGTTCAATTAGTTTCAAAGCATACAACGAAATTATTTGTAACATTTTAAATAATTTATCTTAACCTACCGACAAGTCTCGGAAAAAGTATATCCTTTACCATATAAAATAATCTGTTGAATAAGGGAGCAACGACTTCCAGTGAAATTAATTTCAAAATATTCAACACGTCCTGTAGGGTTGCCTTGAAATTCATCAGTACAAATTTGGTCAAAAATAATTCAATATTTGTCATAGAAAAGAGATTACTTTTGAAAATTTACCATTGGAATTACTGGCTCGGTTAGTGAACCAGTCGTCATTCCAGTAGTTAATCTGCAAAAAAATAGTCTTCTATTGGTCTGCAAAAGGACATTCCTCAAGGCCACTGCAAAGGCCAGTTGTGGCCAGCTCGGCTTGACTGTTAAAGTTTGTTAAAGGTGTGTGGGAATTTCACTATTCATGCATATTAATGAATTAGGGCCGAGTAGATCTCAGCGCCGACATTTGACTTTTCTGTGCGGATTTGTGGGGGGGGGGGGGGGGGGGGGGGGGTCAATGTGACGCAATCGATTATCAGCATGTATAGTGATTAACTGTATCTTTGCATATATCTGTAGATTTTCTTTGTTGCCTTTAACACCTTTTGCATCAACTTAAACCTGTAATGGTCAAGCAGGAAAGAAAATACTACTTTCAAAAAAGTTACCGCTCGAATGACTGGCTGGCTATATATTATTCAGCTCATTTACTTTATTCTATTTTCTTGGAAAATCTTGACCATTAACCGTCTCGCTGCTGCAAGCCAGAAAACAATAATTTCAATGAGCAGAAATTCTTGACTAGCTGAATATTATGAAAATAATTTGACTGAAAGTTGTTGGTGGCTTAGCCACCAACAACTTTCAGTCAAATAGTTTTCAAAATATGTAGCAGGTACAGAGATATAACACTCATCGTCTGCAAAAACTCAGCAGCAGTTAAAGGGTTAAGTGAACAGCTAAGGAAAGTCAACATTAATGGCTGACCACCAATTATTCAAACCTGACTGTCTTTAGTAGTCGACACCGGTCACCTTGGAATAATCACTCTGCCCTTTAGCAGGACCAGGGCATAGCTCTGAGAGTCAGAGTCAAAATAGTACTAGTCTGTTACTCAATTATCTGACAATCACAATCAAATATGTCACAATACAAATAAAGTTGTACTGCTGTCTGTCTAAACTCGAAAGGTCTGTTTTTGACGAATTTTAACTGTCTACCTGCCAAGTTTCTGCAGACTACATTTTCAGTGGTTTAAATAAATATGTATTTGCTGAATATTTTGAAAACAATATGCCTGAATGTTGTTGGTCGATAAGACATTAATAACTTTCAGTCAAATTTGTTTCAAAATAGTTAGCCGATCCCGAGTTATTGTCCATTGAAATTATTGTCTGGTGAGACAGTTAATATATATTCTAACGCAAATTTTAAAACTAATTAATTTCAAAATATTCAAAAGTTACCTTGAAGATGCTTGGAATCTTGGAATTCAGATTCCAACACATCTAATATGTGGGTGGAGCATAGATAGAAATGGGCGGGGCATAGTTTGAAATTGATTCATCTCTTCAGCACCCAGACAGAACAGTCACACCTGTCTATAAAGGTCACTCTGTATGGACCATTAACGGTGGTCACTAAAGACAGATGCCTGTTTAACACTAATCATTTGTTGACAGTTAATTGTTCATTTGGTAAATAGGCCTAGATTTTCGGACAAATAAGTGGTTTCTTAAGATAGGTTTGACCACCATGCAAATCTTTATCTTTTAATAATTGAATTTCCTAAAAGAAAAACATAAATGTTCTCATATGAAATATATATTTACATTTTACAGGCCAAAAGACTATTTTTGAAGATTTACCACTGGAATGGCAGGCTCAATAATCGAGCCAATCAATGATCGTTCCAGTGGTCAATTCTTGGCTTGCAAATTTACATTTATTGAGGTCACAAGAGAATTTTTTAGCCCATCTTGCCATGGTTAAAGAACAGCCATGGCTCGCTTGGGCCCAAAACCAGGAGTCCCTAATAGACAGGTTTTTCTGTGATAATGCAGGATAAGAAAAGGTTGTATTTTTCAAAAGTTATGAAACCACATCAAGTGAATATAGACTGGATATGTACGTTTTCACGGTTGATCAAACAGAGTGAGAAACTATGCCCAGCAAAGTTGTTTTCAAAATTAGCATCATGCAAAACTTTATGATCGCGCTGTCAATTCTGAGTATTTAGCTTGTCAGTCAATTCAAGACTTCAGCAACCTGTATAAGTGTATTGACAACTGCTAACGCCGATCGCAATCGAATTCTATTTAAATTGAACTATCATTTCGTGCCACGAAAATTAATATATCACTCATACGATAGTAGGCCTAAATAATCCGGTTTCGTAATGCAAGACAATAATCACAGTTCTTTTAGTTTTAACCTGACTACCTGTCCTAGGTCAAATGTCGTTCCTACAGTATTATGGTATATCGAATTACATGTATCTTACCTTGAAGCAACCTGTCACGCAAATTCGAAGTTCAAAACTGTTCTTACTGACTTAAAAACTCCTATCTAAATGGCGATTCCCGCCGTGTCACTTCAAAATATACGCAAAACCACTTTTTTTAGCTTCTAACGACATGAGTCATGTTGAAAGCTACTGTATTTCTTTTCACCTGTGCTCTGGTTTGGAGCCAATTTTCGAACAGCCAGGCGTATCGCCGAGAAACAGGTCATAAATTACCTCACTGAGCGCAAGCTAAACACCACGCCCCCTACTAGCAAACACGTGCGGAATGCCAGTGACAAATGACAGTACAAGAGGAACAACTCCCCTGGCGTATAAACGTTTGTGTGGGGTTATGCGACTTGACTTTGTACCATTTCATTTCAAAGTGTCACACACCGGTAAAGTAATTTTAACCCTTTAACACTCATATCAGCCAAAAAAGGAATCTACAGTGGTCTTGAGAAATGTCCATTTGCAGACGAAGAGATTTTTTTTGTAATTTTACCACTGGAATGACTGGTTCGATAACCGAGCCAATCATTCCAGTGGTAAGTTTTCAAAAATAGTCTTCTCTCCGTCTACAGATGGACATTTTCTATGAGAAAATCGAAAGCTTTCTTGAACAAATTCGAACGTTAAAGGATTATGCATAAGGACAGGTTGAGCTGTTTGGGCTTACCAATATAAAAGGAAATTATACCAGAAGTCAATAATCCTTCTGATTATATATAATTGTTAAATATTTAAATATTTAGAAACTCGTTAAATCTATTACTGCACGGAAGCCAGTGACGTATCAGTGCCTTGCTGCAACAGCTCCAAGTCAAACCAGTTTTCAAAATATTCAACATGCAGGGATCAATCGATCCCAACATGGGCAAAGCGTTGGTGGCACTTAGCTAGAGATGGGCGGGCATAGCTAAAACTGGATTCCTCAATTGAGTGGCAGATAGGATCCCTCTATTGTCCAATTAGATCATTGCAAATAGTTAGCAACCACAATTAGGCGACCACCTGTCTATTATCACCACATGTTAATGATAACTATACCGTGATAACGTAGGTTCTTGGGCCGTAATAACTCGGTTTGGGGTCCAGTACCGGCCTCTATACTAAAGGGTATAAGCCAGTCTTTATTAAGGGGTAGTAATTCCGTTATCGTTAAAATAACCGTATCAGATTTATCGCCCATGAATATGTAGTCATTTGAGGTGGTGGTGGTGGCGATGCTAATAGGGTTGGTGGTTGTTGTGGTGGCTGTGGGTGTGGTGGTGGGTGTGGGTGTCGTAGTGTTGGTGTTGGTAGTGATGGTAGCGGTGGTGGTGGCCATGATGGAAATGGTGGCGGTGCTAATGATGGGCGTGGTACTGATGATGGTAGTAGTGGCAGCGATCGTCGTCGTCGTCGTCGTCACCGCAGTTGTCGTCGGCGTCGGCGCCAACGACGGGGTTGGCGATGGTGATGGCGGCCGTGGGGCGGAATCCCTTCAAAAATGCTCAAATAACATGACCATTTCTTCACAAAATCCATGTCTATTGGCTATATAGACAGAAAAAATTAGCAGCAGTATAAATTGCCATCTTCACCCCAGCTACCTTACATCTAGGAATCCCGAGGGGTGACACCGCGTATTCAAATGCACCCCAGTAAGAAGGTAGAAGTCGAATCCATGCGAATAAGTGATTTCGTGAGTCACAATTAATGTAAGTATTTCAGTCGGCGACGTTTTCGTGTGCACACTAAGGCACTGTCTGTCACCAGTACAACAAGTTATTGGTTCGATTACCATATAACGAAGCTTTAATTTCTAGGTCCCGGCCACGCCTTATTTAGGCTGGTTTTATGTCCAGACTATCAAGCCAGAACGGTTAACTTCCCAGTTTTTACACTGGTACCCATTTATCCTCCTGGGTGTAGATCGAGAGGCAAGTAGCGAAGGAGAATGCCCAATGTTTCCAACGTCGGCGAGATAGCAACATAGCTTATAGGCAGGGGCGGATCCATGAGGTCAATTGACTGGGGGTGGGGTGGGGGTGGGGGTGGGGGTGTCAGGTGGCACACAACATTTCAAGGGAGTTAGCTCTTGAAAATGGGCGTATTCCACCACCAGCAGGTAGGTAAAAAAACCTGACAGCCCTGCCGGGTGGGGGAGGGAGGCACGCGCCCCCGAGTGGCCACCTGGATCCGCCACTGGTAGGCGCGAACCAGGCTCTCCGGTTATGTAGTCCTGAGTGTTAGCTACTACATCGATGCCGATTCCCGTCGGCATTTTGAACTTATTGGTTTGATTGGCGTCTATCGAGTCCCTGATTCCAGGTCCCATTCAAGCCATAGGCTGGTTTATATTTCAGTCTATTATTGGTAACGTTCCCAGTTTTACACTGGTACCCAATCATACTCCGGGGTGGAGAGAAGCAACGAGGAGTGAATGAGATTGCCTATGTTTCCGGTTAATGAGTAGTAGCGTTTTGACAATTCCGATTACATTTTTCATAAAGTCTAAGATTTTCAACTCCAAAATCGGTCATTGAAATTCTAAATATATTGTCTGGTCTGAATGACAAAACGTTTAAGCTTGTCAATTATGTCATTAGAGATTGCAACCGGTGAGGCTAACAGGTTGACAAATGCTTCCGTGATTTCAGGAAATGATGTCCATGTGTCCAAAGCCGTTTTCTTCTCAATACTGCTGAAGGAGGATGAGGTATCGCAGCCACTGAAGGCATGGAAGAATGGCAATGCCCTAGCCTTCTGCTCCCCAAGGGTGGTTGCAATGGTATGGGCTGGTAACACTTTATAATTTTTCTTCACACCAAAAGCGATCCATAATTCATCAAGTGGTAGGGAATGAAATGTAGCAATAGCTATGACAACCACATCTGTGTCGACTGTTCTGATCAAAACATTGCGGTAGCCATGTTGGGCACAATGTAACTGTATTCTCGTGTCCGCTTCCTCATGATTACACGGTGCAAGATTAAGTGCAGTGTCACACTCATGAGAAGACAAAACCGTATTTTCGAATGTGCTATTCAGCTGTTTTCCAGGAGTAACCAGCTTGGCAACATATTTTGCTAAGAAATTGTGCAGCCCTTTCTTATTTTTATCAACACCAAGGAAACTTTGCCAGTTCTTCGGGATCCCTGTGTTCGAGTTCCTGAACCGCTTTTCAGCCTGGTACATCCTTTCAAACTGTTGTCAATGTACTGATACGATACCACATCCAGACGCTTTGAAGATTCAAGATTCCTCATTGAATATGGAATGAATACTTTCTCGGAATAGTCACTAAAAGTAGAACAGGATTTGAGGAGCAGCATATTAATGACAACAAAACCATCAAAAATCTTTGCATCAAGTTCAGGGTTACTACCACTGGTAGTAGGGATCACTCTTTCAAGGCATGCAATAAGGTCTAACTTGGTGCATGCTCTCAGTTGTCCCACATGTGATAAAAAAGGTGGAGCTGCTTGGTTCTCGTGCCTGAAAAATTCATCCATATCTCCATTTCTGGATTGGCACGATATATACATTCTGGAGAACAATTCACAATTGCTCTTTAGAGTGCTTATTTGATTGTCTTTTGGGAGCTGTCTTCTGGAAAAGAGGCATGTCATTTTTGCGATGATGTCAGAAATGGGGATTGAACATTTGGCCAGTCTTTCATCAACATATTTTTCATACTGTGACTATCCTACTTGTCTGATGCTTTGAAGAGTGGATATTGACTTCTCTCCCAATACTTCTTTGGTGTGCAACACTATCAAATCTTTGCCGTCCTCACTGAAGGGGTTACCATATTCTTCAAACTTAGCAACCACAGCCTTGACATGTTCTAGAAACTGAGACTGAATTGAGACACTCTGATCATGGTGTTGTGTTATTATCTTGGTAGGCAGCTGAAAAGAATTTTCAAACTCATGAACAATTCTAGCCACTTCTGGACCGGCTGTGATCCATCTTATATATGCGTTCTATATTGTTCGCTGGGCGTTTTCTTGGTATTAAACACTAACAACCGTTAGAGTGCTAATGCTACCTTTATTACAGCATCTTGTGACTCGTTTTGCTCTTGAATACTTGTGCATCGAAAAATCATTCTCGCAAGAGCGAGAACACTTTCTGGGACAGCTTCAACCTCACATCCCTGTTCGAAGTTACCATTAAAGGAAAAGTCATGCTGTAGGATTTCTTGCCTCAATATTTGTGCAGCGCATACCAAGTAAATTGCGCATACCAAGTGAATTGCGGCATCATCAAAATTATATGAAAACACGATTTTGATGTCTTCACCAATGTCTGCACTAAACATCATAATGACATCTCGCCCTTGAGGTTGAACTCTCAAATCTGGTATTAGACATAGCAATCTTTCTTTCAGTCTAGTTGGTCACTTTCCCTGAAAAACAAGGATCTATTTCACTCAGTCGTGTTTCATATAGGTTTACTAAATTACAGAGTTTAAAATTGGAAGTGTTTTGTCCTGCCGGAATTCTTCTATGTATGAAACTAATTCCGCCAATACTACACTATCAGTCTTCATATTTAGGTCAGTATTGGTGCTTTCTGTCTCGTGCTATCTGACACGATTGTGCAGAGCAGTCAGGCAACTGAGATGGTATCTTGCATTTAAAGCAGTCATATCCCCTTCTGAAAGCTTGCCTAGAGGTTTTCTGTCCTGTAATTTGTAGGCATATAGTCTCGAACACGGTGATCAACTGCTAATGTCAATGCACTGCGAAGGTGTTCATCACAGAAGAAACAATGTTCTGTCCTTTTCATTGAACTTGCTACAGAAGTATATCTGGCTTTAACTGGACTTTGTTCGGGTTCTTCATCTTCTTTGGATTTTCTTTTCTGAGCACGCAGAAGCTTTTGCTTATCAATTTTATTTCGACAGCTTTTATGCCATCGTGCTTTGTTTGTCCGAAGAGTTGTCTCAATACCTTCACCAGTGTCCATTCTGGAAATATCAATTTTTATGGGTAAGCAATTGAGATTGTGGAACTAATACAGGTTTTCGGCAATACATTTATAGCCACAGGCCTTATCACTCCCCTTATATATACATAGTTCAGGATCAACTAATCTCTCATCTGTTTCTGTCTGGCAGAGAACATAAATCTGCCAGTCTATTACATTTGATGAGTCCAAACTTTGTAAACACTGAGAGGTACTTGCACTAGGATCTACAATCGTATATATTTAGACATTATGTATGCCAACAAAGACTCACAAACTATCATACACTACAAAGCATAAGACTGTTAATTATGGCTAGGGCAGGTGCTGCCGATGTGCAGTGCAAGGGGCGAATTATTTGAAAATGGCAATAAGTTGATTGTCTTGTAGAGTATAATTAGTAGTTGTTGCGCTAAATCTGCAATATATCTTACATATACATATTTATTTAGACATTTAAAGACTCTTGAATCAATTATCTGTGTATAATTGAAACTTTATTACAAGATTGCAAGATGACGGCTCCATATGGGCCCAATCGCGTGTGTCCTGCTTTTATATGAAAGAGTATACCTAAAACTTCTTACATGCCAAATTTGGTAATTGTTTCACAATTTGAACGATTCTTATTTAATCTACTAGACTATAGGAAATTACGAAGAAATAAGATATTTCGCGACATGTGAAATCCTCTAGCTATTTAGTATGTTCAGCAGCCGCAGCAGTGGAGGTAGTGGCGGTAGTAGTAGTAGTAGTAGTAGTAGTAGTAGTACATTTATCATCTGGAATGTAATTTTTACCTTTTTCATGTTTCGACCCGAGCGAGGTTCGAACCAGTGAATTCTATAACACCTTCCGCCTAGCGTTTGGGAGGGGAGTAGCTTACCACTACAGCAGTATACAGAGGACAAAAATCTTTTTTCAATGGAGTAGCTTTCAACTACCCCTCTCACAACCACACGAATTGGCTGGAATTGATGGTGTACATTTCTTACTTTTACGTTTTACTGAGATCCATTTCTGGTATATCACTAGGCACTCGCAAGTTTTAGCATTTAATGCTAACTATGGATATCATATGGAAGTAAATAAGTAGGCAGTTTGCTATGACCGTGTATGTACAATATATGCAATTAATTATACATAAATATGTAGATGCTCACATACCAATACTCATACGTTCATATTAACCCTTCGAACCTTGAGTTCCTAAATTGCAACGTAACTGCTCAATGACACACGTGAATGCCTGGAAGAATGAAGGGTCATTCCAAATATAGGCCCCACGTTACAAATTACGGGTGCATATTCATGCCCGCATATCTGAAAATGCAATTGTTAAAATTGTATATATTTAGAAGTTCAAAATGTGTGACTAGATGTAATGAAACGAATTAAATCTTAACATATGATGATTTCAATCCGTATAAATAATTATTTTATTATAATATAATATAATTATTATTATATTTTATGTGTGAATTTAAATTAGGGACTCGTATAAGTCGGATCTCTAATATAATTTCACACGTTAAAATTTTGTATTAATAAGCCTATAGATATACCTAATGAAATCCATCGTCGTATGTTAAGATTTATTTCATATTGTTACATCTAGTCACACAATTTAAATCTCTAAAAGTATACACTTTTTAATTTTATTTCCAAGCATTCAGCTGTCAATGTGCACCTTTAAACAAACTTACAAATAATTCTAAGCAGTCAAACCTGTCTATAACGGACACATTTAGGGGTTATGTAAACGTGCCCACTAAAGACAGGTAATACAATACAACTCGTTTTCAATAATACGCGGTGGCGTAGCCAGGGTTCCGATTGGGGGGGGGGGGCAAGCCCACCAGAGGGGGGGGATCTGGTGATCCTCCTCCAGAAAATTTTGAAATCTAGATGCTCTCAGAAGGCATCTACCTGCATTTTGATAGATTGAGGATGTCATACAAACATGTGCATTTATCCCCACCCACCCCCAAATTGTATTGCATATTTAGAGTTTTCACAAGAACGGTCCGGGTGACCATTGGGGTGGCAACTGCCCCCCCCCCTCGCCCCCCTCGCCCTCTCCCCCCCCCCACCCCCTTGGCTACGCCACTGATAATATGCCTGAATGATTATAAGGCCACATGATGGTGATTCCTAAGACAAGCTCCCCGCTAAGCACACGCAAAGCAGACGCAACGCAATATGTTTTGCGTATTCTTTATGAATAAGGCCCCAGGTGCGCTAAAATGAGAAACTGGAATCCTAAATTTAGTATTGTCTCTTATGTTAAACATATATTAGCCCCGGTTCATAAATAAATTTAGGAAATACTTTAACAGTATTTTGGTATACTTAAGCATAACACACACTAAGCATAATAAAAGGAACTGTCAACTTGACCTTATTTGGTAGATTTTGCAGCTTTAAGTATGCGTAAGCTTGTAAATATAGGGCCTATTACTCAAGCAGGTGGCCCTAGGAAATGTTCTTCGCAGACCAAGAGAAGACTATTTTTTATCTCGATACCCGATCCAGTCAATTCCAGTAATACATTTTCAAAATGTGTTTTCTCTTTGTCTGCAAGTTGACATTTTCTATGAGAAAAATTAAATTTTCTTGAGCAAATTTGAAGATCAAAATTTAATTAAGGCGGTGGGGGACCACCGCTTTAATTAGATTTTGGATCCTCAACTTTACTAAATCTTTCTCCAAGAAATTTCTGTAACAGTTGACCATTTTGTCGTTTCATTCAGACAGAACACAATAAGTATATGTATACATTAAGTTCTTACAAAGGCGTATGAAATATACAGTTGAATAGTCTGAAAGCATGCATGCCTGTCTGCCCTTTTATTCATGCCAAGCGTTAGTTCTATGCTCCCTGTCATTGATGACACACTGGCACTAGAATGCAGCTCAGTTAGTCATCTGGAATATAATTTCTACATTTTTAAGTTTTCGACCCGAACCGGGGTTAGAACCCAGGTAATTCTGCGAGAACATCACGCTAGCACTTGGGAGGCGGCTTCTCTGCAACTCGTTCTTCTCCATCAAGAGGACAAAAAATTCGTTTTCACCGGACCGGCTTTCAACGACACTACTTTCACAACCACACGAATTGACCGGAAATGAGGCTCTACGGTCCAGATATTTGTAGGCTACCTTTTCCTGCTCCTTCTATATCTCTAGAGAAAAAACACCAATACTCCAGGAAGACTAGACAATGCATGTGATTCTAGAACCGGAATGAGGAACAGAGTTTGTCTGGACAATGAAAAGATCTGGGAGTTGAATAGACCATTAGATGGGTGTATCTGGGCGAGGTGATGGGCGAATTTGAATTGCATCATAGTTAATATAAATCCAGATTTCAGATGTATGCCGCGTGACATTTGCAGAAGGAAAACGTTGGAGAGAGAGAGAGAGAGAGAGAGAGAGAGAGAGAGAGAGAGAGAGAGAGAGAGAGAGAGAGAGAGAGAGGCGATATATATATATAGAGAGAAATATGGACGGATGGAAGGAGGGAGGGAGGGAGGGAGGGACGGCGGGCGGGGAAAGAGCGAGAGAGAGAGAGAGAGAGAGAGAGAGAGAGAGGGGAGAGGGGGAGAAAAAGAGGTGTGGAGGGATTGAGGGAGATTAAGAGAGAGAAAGAGAAGGCTGGAAGGCGGGAGGGTGGAGAGCGAGAGAGAGAGAGAGAGAGAGAGAGAGAGAGAGAGAGAGAGAGAGAGAGAGAGGCGATATATATATATAGAGAGAAATATGGACGGATGGAAGGAGGGAGGGAGGGAGGGAGGGACGGCGGGCGGGGAAAGAGCGAGAGAGAGAGAGAGAGAGAGAGAGAGAGAGAGAGAGAGAGAGGGGAGAGGGGAGAAAAAGAGGTGTGGAGGGATTGAGGGAGATTAAGAGAGAGAAAGAGAAGGCTGGAAGGCGGGAGGGTGGAGAGCGAGAGAGAGAGAGAGAGAGAGAGAGAGAGAGAGAGAGAGAGAGAGAGAGAGAGAGAAGGAGGGAGGGGTGGAGGGAGGAGGGAGGAGGGAGGAGGGAGGGAGAGGAGAGAGAGAGAGGGGGGGGGAGGGAGGGAGGAGGGAGGGGAGAGAGAAGGGAGAGGTGAGAGGGCGATAGAGAGAAATATGGACGGATGGATGGAGGGAGGGCGGGCGGGGGAAAGAGAGAGGGGAGAGGGGAGAAAGAGAGGTGTGGAGGGATTGAGGGAGATGGAGAGAGGGAGATAGAGGGCTGGAAGGCGGGAGGGAGGAGGAGAGAGAGGTGGGGGAGGTGAGATGGGGCGATGGAGAGAGAAATATGGACGGATGGAGGGAGGGAGGGCGGGGAAAGAGAGAGAGAGGGGTGGGCTGAGGAGAAAGAGAGGTATGGAGGGATTGAGGGAGATCGAGATAGAGGGATGGAAGGTGGGAGGTCGGGAGGGAGGAGGAGGAGGAGGAGAGAGAGAGAGAGAGAGAGAGAGAGAGAGAGAGAGAGAGAGAGAGAACTTGTTTTACCGTAATTCCGGGGACATTTTCGCGTCTAGGCCCTACACTCTGGGGGCATTCTTGGATTGTCGGGACAATGCCCTGTCCCCACAATTACGGTAGCTCAAACGATCGGGATAAGCGTGAAACGTCCAAAAATGTATTTAGAATTTGTGTCCCCACAATTCATGTTTTTCCATTTTTATACGTTTTTTTCATTTCTCTCACCTTCTCTCACATTGAAATGTCCCCACAAAATTATCTCACACTCATGTAAAAAAAATATTGCACGAGGCATACGAATACGTGATATGATAAACACTCGCGTGCGCAGACTAGGCGGCGGTGTAATCTCCCATCCACATACTGCTGCTACTGCATGAACTGCCAATGAGAGAGTATGTCCCCACAGCGTTTCTCACATTTGTGGGGACTCTCTGTCTCTCACTAGATCCCCACTCTGTGTGGGGCCCGTACCCACAGTGGTCTCTCACTTTTTTAAGCTACTGGTAATAATCGCTATCCGTCTTAGAATTATTTTTTTATTTTGGCAACACACAGAAACACGAAGGAAATGACAATAAAAAAAATGAGAGAAAAAAGTGATGTCCCCACAGTTACGGTAAAACCGTCCAGAGAGGGGGGGGGGGGGATTGTGTGTGTGTGTGCGCGGGCGGGCGGGCGGGCGGGCGGGCGTACCTGCGTGCCTGCGGGCGTAGCATCTGAAATCAAATTAGTTTCAAACAACTTGCCTGTATATTTAGTTATCTTAAGTTGAGATTCTGAAAATTTAGGATATAAGTGGTTAGTATCATAATCATAAGCTGTCGTCTGCTGCGAAACCTTGCTCCGACGTATTGATCGCCGTACTGGATACGGGTCTGATAATGTAAGCTGACCGGGACCCCATCGTAGACACGTCAGGCCAGGTTGTCGGTTGCTCTGTGACGCCATGCGCTGATCGAGCGCAATTTGTTAACCCATTTCATTTTATATCATAAATGATATTTTAATCCACAAGCTTACCATTTGTTAACATCTTTATATTTTGAGAATAATTTGACAGAAAGTCGCTGCTGTCATACGGAGCAAGAACATTCAGTCAAATAACTTTCACATTATTCATATATTATTGCATTTGTAGCGCTTGAATCGTGCTACTGACCAAAGAGGAAGAAAAGAGCTCAAATAAAGCTATGCGTGGGCCAATAGGTATAAAAAGGCGGATACTCCACAGTTATTATAATACAAATCAGCAGACGACAAGTTACGTTGTTTACAAAAGTAATCTCTCTTATTTAATAAAAAAACAAAGCATACGTATTAAAGGTAAGCATTAATTAGTAACCACTGCTAGATGTTATAACTCGCTTCACCGTATGTGTTGTAATGAAATCTTCCTTATTATTGTAAAAAGCATCACAAATTTCAATGCATTTTAGCCTACCTATGCACACCCAGCAAACATTGTTTCGGTGGCCCAGCGTAAGGTTTTAATCGTTAGCCCAATTTAGTTTTGGTAGTTGGCCTTACGTTGGGACAACGTGTGCTTTCGTTGGCTCAACGTTGGCCTTACGTGTGAATGAGTAATAGAAAATTTGTTACATTGGGCCAACGTTGTATTTACGTTGGAGGGCTCATGGTAAGTTAGTTACGGTGGCCCAACGTTGTTTTTACGTGGGAAAACTACGCGAGACGTTGTGCCAACGTAATCCCAACGAGCAAAACGAATAAACATAGGCTACGTCGACCCAACGTTGGGCCAGCACAGTATTGTTTGCAGGGTCGGGCCAAGTGGGCTTATGGCGGAAGTCCGCCGTCCTTCGATCGCTTGTCAGCTTTTCACTTAAATGATTACTCCCCATTAACATGTCGGACGATTTTGACGAAACTTGTCTGGACGTCTACCCAATGGTCATTTCCATTTTTATCCAGGCCCCGCCAATCTCTAGCTAAGCTCCACCCCACCTCGCTCGTGATGGGATCGATCGATCTCTGAACTCCCTGACTATCAATTTCCAGAAAACTATACAGGTAAGCTGTTGAATATTTTGAAACTAATTTGACTGGGTGCTGCTGCTGCCTATTCTTAAATAGCAAAAACATACAATTCGTACAACGTACGTGTCGGACTATTAAGCGGCTAAGACGGGCTATATGACGTCGTGATTATGACGTCATCCTACGCGTCACTTAGTTGGTTATGACGTCATATGACGTCATATGATCGATGGAGAAACTTGGAAAGGTAAATTGCATGCATTAAGCGAAAGGGAGAGTTCAGCAAAAAGCAGGGGAGTGGAGTGGGGGGGGGGGGGGGGTGTGGGGGGGGGGGGGGGGAGAGGTTATCATTATTGATGTACTATTGATCACAAGATTTAGGAAAATAATAGTTCAATACAAATTGCACATTGCCCCTCCTTTGGGATAAGTAAAATGTGCTAAACATGTTAGCACAAACGGAATTTCCAGTTTATCTGACGTCATAATCAACTAAGTGACGTGTAGTAAGACGTCATAATTAATTTTATCACGGATGACACGATTTAGTTCGTCTTTAATGCTCAATAGTCCGACATGGTGTACGAATTATTATTTCCTATTTAATAAACATCCTGTTGAATATTTTGAAACTAATCTGACTGGTCGCTGTCGGTGCCATAGGCATAGGCAACAACAGCACCCAGTCAAATTAGTTTCAAAATATTCAATAGCTTACCTGTGCAGTTTCCTGGAAATTGATAGTCAGGGAGTTCAGGGATCAATCGACCCCAATTCGAGTCAGGTCTGGGTGGTGCTTAGCTATAGTAATGGGCGGGGCATAGCTCAAACTGGAAAGGTTCGTTGTTGCTACTGCCTATAGACGTTGGGCATTAGAGGACCGTCGTACACAAACTTAAATGAAGCGCATTATTAGCTCACCTGACCGAAGGGCCAAGTGAGCTTATGCCGTGACGACCGTTCGTCGTCCGTCGTCTGTCCGTCAACTTTTATTTTAAAACACTACTCCTCATTAACTCTTGGCCAGTTTCAACCAAATTTTGACTGGAAATACGGTCATTGAAATATGGTCGGGTGGAGGTTAACTAGAGATGGGCGGATGATCTTTTCAACCTTAAATGGTCAAATTACTTCTTCTCCTTACCATCCTGAGGGATTTCAACCAAATTTGGCCGAAAGGACCCTCTGCCTCTGACGGTAGAACTTCCATTCAGAATTTTGATTCATCAATTTTTTGGGGTGAAAATCTTGGATTTTATGAAAAATGTACCGGAAATTGTCAAATTGCTTCTTCTCCTAACCATTCTGAGCGATTTCAACCAAATTTGGCTGAAAGGACCCTCTGCCTCTGCCGGTAGGCTCAAGAACTTCCATTTAGAATTTTGATTCATCAATTTTTTGGGGTGAAAATCTTAGATTTTATTTTAAATGTACCAGAAATTGTCAAATTGCTTCTTCTCCTTACCATTCTGAGCGATTTAAAACAAATTTGGCTGAAAGGACGCTATGGCGGTAAGCTCAAGAACTTCCATTTAGAATTTTGATTCATCAATTTTGTGGGTGAAAATCTTAGATTTTATGAAAAATGCACCGGAAATTGTCAAATTGCTTCTTGGGGCTGAAAGGATCATGTGGTGAGATTCTCTAGAACTTCCATTGGGAATTTTGATTCGTCAATTGTTTGGCTGAAAAACTGAGATTTTATGAAAAATGTACCGGAAATGGTCAAAATGCTACTCCTCCATAGCTGCTTGACATATTTCAATCAAATTTGGTTAGATGGATTCTATCGTGGTAGGCTCCATAACTTCCATTCGGAATTTTGATTGAGCTATTTTTGGGGTGAAAATCCTATATTTTATAACAAATTTACTGGAAATTATCGAATTGCTTCCTCTGCTTGTCAACTTAACTGATTACAAGCAAATATGGCCAAAAGGTTCCTATGATCATAGGCTCTAGAACATGCATTCAGAAATTTTGATTCATCAATTTTTTTTGGGTAAAAGTCGTAAATTTTATTACAAATTTACTGGAAAAAGTCAAATTGCTTCTTCTCCTGACTACTTTGAGCAATTTCAACCAAACTTGGCTAAAATTATCCTATGATCATAGGCGCCAGAATTTCCATTCAGAATTTTGATTGGTAGATTTTTCCTGTGAAATTTTTTTCTATCTTGTTTAATCGTGTATATTTAAATGCAAATGCTTCGAATGCTAATGGTCCAGGTGAGCGTAACAGGCCCTTGGGCCTCTTTTTTAGTCTTGCTCCGACGGTTTTCATGTCGCTGAGACCAAAATCATTCATGGCAAGCCTATTATTCCAAAATGTTTTTTGTGTGTGCAGAATTCAGTGGTCAATTTCTTTCCTTTCACATCCTGGCTACTATTGCACTCTGCTGTCATAATATGTGATATAGCTATCCCGATTTAAAAAAAAAATGTACGCCAGACGAGACACATATTAATATTGTAAATGCATGGGTCATGCATGACGCTGGTAAATTCCTGTTTATAGTTTCAATTTATATAACTGACAAAATTGTGTCGACGCAATACACCGTACAATCATTTCAATGGGTAATGACTCCGAACCTAATGAATATTTTGAAAATAATTTGACTGAAAGTTGTTGGTGGCCTAGCCCCCAACAACTTTCAGTCAAATTGTTTTCAAAATATTCAGCCTGTCCAGAGTTAACCCTCATGGAAAATGTAGTCTGCAGAAATTCAGCATCCAAACGGTTAAGTCACGAGGATAACCTTTGCAACTCAGAGGTAACTTAAAATGTTTCCAAAACCAAATAAAACATAGTGTTGAATATTTTGACCATCTAACTGGATTGGAAGACATTGCTGCCTAAAGCAGCAACGTCTTTCAATCAAATTAATATGGTCAAAATATTCAACAGAACATTTCATACATGGTTTTCAAAATCGTACAAATTAACATGTTTCTGGGTTTTTTGTGTTCGAAACATGTTAACCTATTTATTAGCTATACTAGAATGCCTTGTTGCAATCGACATCCGGTTTGATGTCTACTATTCTTCATATGTTTCAGCGTCAGTATGCAGATCTTTGTAAAAACACTGACTGGCAAGACGATCACTCTCGCTGTTGAGTCATCGGACGTTATCGAGAATGTTAAAGCTAAGATCCAGGACAAAGAGGGGATCCCACCCGACCAGCAGAGACTTATCTTCGCCGGTAAGCAACTGGAAGATGGTCGCACTCTGGGTGACTATAATATTCAGAAAGAGTCCACAATTCACCTCGTTCTTCGACTGAGAGGAGGGATGCAAATTTTTGTCAAAACACTGACTGGAAAAACAATCACGCTTGAAGCTGAACCATCGGATAGTATCGAGAATGTTAAATATAAGATCCAGGACAAAGAGGGAATTCCACCCGATCAACAGCGATTGATCTTTGCTGGGAAGTGTTTGGAAGACGGTCGCACCCTGTCAGATTATAACATTCAAAAGGAGTCTACACTTCACCTCGTTCTTCGACTGAGAGGGGGAATGCAGATCTTTGTTAAAACACTGACCGGCAAGACGATCACGCTTGAAGTTGAGTCATCGGACGTTATCGAGAATGTGAAGGCTAAGATTCAGGACAAAGAGGGAATCCCGCCCGATCAGCAGAGACTTATCTTCGCCGGTAAGCAACTGGAAGATGGTCGCACTTTGGGTGACTATAACATTCAGAAAGAGTCCACACTTCATCTCGTGCTGCGACTAAGAGGCGGTGTTGGTCCTGGCATACAGCTCTTTGTCAAAACCTTAACAGGAAAGCCAATCGCTCTTCAGGTTCTTCCATCAGACACGGTTGAGAGTGTTACAGTTCAGATCGAGGAGAAAGAAGGCATAATGGTTAAAGACCAGTGCTTGATTTTTGCTGGCAGACAAATGGAAGTCTGTGGAGACTACCTAACTGATTATAACATTCAGAACGACTCCGTGATCCACCTTGCACGCCGCCTGAGGCGATAACTACAATGCAATAGATGAATCCGCTCTGTCACTCAAGTTTATGACGTCATAATCAATTACGTCACTTGTAGACTGATTTCACAATTATAATAGAGAATAATCAGATCTGAAGCTGGAATAGTCCGTCAGTGTACGAATTATAGGTTATGTCTTTGATTGATTTACTATTTAATAAACATTCATGTTAAATTTTTGAAGCAGCAACAGCACTCAATTAAATAGTTTCAAAATATCCACCATCGTACTTGTATAGTTACCTTGAAATTCGGATTGCGAGAATTTAGGGTTCAAAGTATATAAATCTATGCCAACAGGCACAAAGCGTGGGCGGAGCATAGCTAGAAATAGATCCCTCTATTTTGGTTATCAGGTCTACGTAGTCAAATGATCAAATAAAGAATAATCGAATAAAGACGCATTGCATTATTTACTATTTTGCTTTATTAACTTGCTTATGCCAGGAGCGGCCAAAAGCGTCAGAAATGTCATAGACGTAGGAACGGTGGGGGAGGGGGGGGATGGGGGCGGAGGGGGGGGGGAGGGTTGTCAGGGGTAGATGGAGGATATCCCAAGGTTTTGACCCAACCCGTACTTCAGCCCCCCCCCCCCCCCGCCCCCCAAGTCCAAGTACGTTCCTACACCCCTGGCTACTTATATTGATTAACGCTTTAACCGTCAGGAGTTCTCAAGAAAATATTGACATTATGTTCAGCGAATATTGACATTATGTTCAGCGAATATTGACATTATGTTCAGCGAATATCGATTTGGAGGCCAAGAGAAGACTGATATTGTAAGTGTAGCACTGCACAGTACAACATTAGCTCTCAATTGTAGGCTTGCGCGATTATTACTTTGAGTGATCCCGATTGATTATTTAAGAATTATCGTGATTACTCGATAAATCGGCATGGTTACAAATTACACTAATATAACAACAAAGGTCTATCAATGACGAAAGCTGCAAGTTTAGAAGCTGCGTGTTTAGAAATGTCCATGTGCAGGCCAAGAGAAGACTATTTTGAAAGTGCATCACTGGAATGCCTGGCTCGAGCACCGAGCTAGGCATCCCAATGATACATTTTCAAAAATAGTCCTCTCTTGGCCTGCAAATGGACATGCTATGCCCCCAGGTTTTCCATCTCCCAGTGTATCGCCATAGCATCCCCTAGGTTTTGGCCCCACCCATATTTTAGCCGCCCACCCCCTTTCCCAGGTCAAATTACGTCCCTATACACTGCGTAAGAAATGTTATGTGTGACATCAAGGCAGCAATCTCTTGCAATCTAATTATACTCATAATATTTTAACATAGGTGGCAACAGCACCAACGGAAATCAGTTTCAAAATATTGAACAGCTTACCAATATTGTTACAATTAAAATGGGATTCTGAGAACCAGGGGTAAAATGATACAAATCGATCCCAACATCCGCAAAACGTTGGTGGAGCTTAGACAGAAATGGGCGGAGCATAGCGAGAAATGGACCCGTCAATACCAGGATCTCTATTCATGGTCGCTTTCACTGTCTTAACAAACTTATCCTACAAGGGAGGTGGAAGGTATGAGATAGTGTGAGTACACGGTTACGGAAGGAAAGGGTCTTCGTGTGCACGAGACCTCTAATGATTACAGTCCTCTCTGGTCACCCCCCCCCCCCACCCCCACCCCATCCACCCCAGATAGCTAATTAAACCCTTTAATGGCTAAAGTTGGTCCAAAGAATCAAAATATTTGCTTATTGAATGACTATTTGCAGGCCAAGAGAAGACAGTTTTTGACTATTTACCACTGGAATGACTGGCTCGGTTATCGAGCCAGTCATTCCAGTAGTAAATTTTCAAAATAGCTTTCTCTTGGCCTGCAACTGTACATTCACGAAAACACTACAGAGGCCGATGTTGGTCGTCTTCGCCATGAAATGGTTAACTGGTAAGGTCCTGCCCGATTGTGCCAAAATCTACATTTCTGATTAGCTAAGCCGGGCGCTCTGGATCTAAAATGGCCGACTATAGAGTTACTAGCGGCTTCAGAGCCTAGTGCTGGGTCGCCATCAATGGAAGGAGCCGACCTGTCATTCAAAATATCTGGCATCATAATCAAATTACGTCACATGTTAGCTGATGTCACAATCAAAATGACTCAGCTACGTCACGAAAATAGCAAAGTCAGTCATTAAAGTGTGCGAATTGCATATATATTTGATGAATTTCTAATACCGTTCGTTTGCCTATACACCAGGATCTTTCATCTGGCTGGTGAGATAACGCATACGCGTCTTTATAGTTACGGTAATACTTTATTAAATACAATTTACGCTGGGACACTGTCACTGGCTCGTTTGCACAGTTAGCCATAATCCACAGTTTGATATCCAAGTCGTGGAGTGGGACCAACTATCCAAACAACAAATGACCGTGCCCAACGCCAAACTCCCACTGACTGCAGCCCCATGTTCTATTCGAAACATGTGGCGTCAGCCCATAATCATCACAAACCTTGGTGACAAACACGTTCAGTATATACAGTACATATTACCAGATTAACTACAACATTAAAGTGTGGACACAATATATTCAACAATCCTCTTTGGTATAAGCCTGGTGTGTATATAATCCATAGTAGTGTATGTAAGTCAATGGCAAAGTCTCACTGTCGATGTATGCTAGTTCACGTGTGTGCTTATCTGTGAGCGTGGCTTGTTCATTCATCATTCAAGCATTCATAAACAGACATATACCACATGCGCACCAGGATACGGAATATACACAGCGTGTGCTGAACTCTCCCGTTCTCTGTACCATAAATTGATAATTTTATAAACATTCTGGAAACAACACCTTCCACTCAAATTAGTCTCAAAATGTTAAACATCTTACCAGTATGGATTCCAACACGCGTACACCATGGGCGGGCTTAACTAGAAATGGGCGTGGCATGGCTAGGAATGGACCTTCCAGTTTATCCATCAATCATATGACGGAATAATCATCTCCGTGACGTGTAGGCTGACGTCATGATCAATGACATCATGAATTACGTAGATAAGATCGTCACGAACGTTTAATTGATGACGGACAAAGCGTTTTTATAGGAATTGTAGCCTATGTTTTTAATATTTAATAAACATGCTGTTGAATATTTTGAAACTAATTTGACAGGGCGCTGTTGCTGCCAAATTAGTTTCAAAATATTCAACAGCTTAAAACATCGTCGTGTCGTG